>NQVE01000151.1:0-520000 GCA_003260385.1 Cuscuta australis
CGTTTGAGATAAGCCTCACAGACCCAAATCTTTAAGTGTGACAGAACCGGGCATTTGCCCGTCCATAGCTGGTATGGTGTTCCTTCACCGCCTTGGTTGGAACTCGGTTAAGAGTATATATATTGCAGGTGTCAACGCATACCCCCAGAATGATTCTGGTAGAGTCGAATGACCCATCATAGAACGAACCATGTCAAGCAGGGTTCGATTCCTCCTTTCAGAGACACCATTCCATTGTGGAGTCCCAGGAGGTGTGAGTTGGGATAAAATCCCATGCTCTCTAAGATAGTCATCGAACTCACCACTTAAGTATTCTCCACCTCGATCGGATCGTAGTGTTTTAATACTTTTGCCAAGTTGTTTTTCAACTTCATTCCTGAATTCTTTGAACATTTCAAAGGATTCTGACTTGTGTTTCATGAGATACACATAGCCATATCTACTGAGGTCATCAGTAAAAGTGATGAAGTATGAATAACCACCTCGTGCAGTTGTATTGAAAGGCCCGCACACATCACTATGAATGAGTGCCAGAAGATCACCAGCTCTTTCACCGTGTCCGGTGAAAGGAGATTTGGTCATCTTACCCAATAAACAAGATTCGCATGTGTCATATGATTCAAGATCAAATGACTCCAGCATTCCCGACCGATGTAGCTTGGATATGCGTTTCTCGTTTATATGGCCTAACCTACAATGCCATAGGTATGTTTGGTTCAAACCGTTCGGTTTGTTCCTCTTGGCTGATATGTTATAGACAGGCATGTCCAAGTCAAGGACATATAACCCATTGGTCATGTTGGCATTAGCATAGAAAACATTCTTTCTATAAACGGAAAGGGACTTGTCTTTAATAGAAATGATGAAACCACTCTTATCAAGACATGAAACAGAAATAATGTTTCTGCTAATTGCAGGAACGTACAAGCAATCGTTTAATTCCAACATTAGACCACTAGGCAAGACTAAACTATAAGTTCCGATTGCCAAAGCTGCAACAGGTGCACCATTGCCGATCGGAGTTCAATCTCGCCTCGAGCTAACCGTCTACTCTGCTTCAGTCCCTGCATGGTAGTATAGATATGAGACCCACATCCAGTATCTAGTACCCATGATGAAGATATAGACATGTTAACTTCTATAACATACACCTCAGAGAAATGGTCGTACCTTCCTTCTTCTTGGTTGCGAGGTATGTCTTGCAGTTTCTTCTCCAGTGCCTGCCTTACCACAGTGATGACATTTGCCCTTTGCAACTCCTCCTATGGGTTTCTGGGTTGCAGATGAAGTGGACTTCGATTTAGGCTTTCCGACCGTCCTAGCCTTAATCTTAATCCCTTCTTCGGCTCCCCTTTCCGCCTTGGACCATAAGAACGGAAGCACCCTTGCCCTTAGTAAGGTTCTCCTCTACAGTCTGGAGCATTTTAAGAAGCTCCGGAAGGGTTTGTCAAGATCATGCATCATGTAGTTCATGACAAACCTTTATACAGCTCAGGGAGCGACTGCAGGATCAGGTCCGTTGCCAGCTCCTTCTGCAAGGAGAACCCGAGTTTCTCCAGATTGGTTATGTAACCAATCATTTTTGAGAACGTGCGGACCGACCGGTTCCCTGAAGAGAGCTTGCAACTAAAGAGAGCCTTACTCACGAGAAAACGTTCATGCCTGGATTGCCCCTGGTATAGCTACCGCAAGCCACGATCATCTCGTGGGCCTTCATGTCTCGTGCTGTTTTTGCAGCTCGGTTATCATGGTAGCCAGCATGACATAGGTAACCTGGTTGTCATCCTTAACGTGTTTCTCGTAGGCATCTTTGACCGCTTTGGGGCGTTAGCGGGAGGGCAGGAGGAATGGCTTTTCGAGCACATACTCTTTCTCATCCATGCGGAGAACAATGCAGAGATTGCGTTGCCAGTCAACAAAGTTTGTTCCGTTCAATTTATCTTTATCCAGAATGGAACGCAGGGCGAGGTTGTTTGTGTTGTTGTTTGCCATATACAGAATTTTGCAAAGATAGATATTATCATGAATTAAGTATCTAATAGGTCTTTATTAAATACTCTCCCACTATTTCTAACAAGTCAACTACCCACAGGTACGGAACCTATTGACTTGGGGTTTCTATTTGAAGAATACCCTAGCGGGCCAAGATCCATATTTTATTTAACTATAGTTGTGCTTTGCATCTTGCCCTACAGTTAAATTATTTAGGTAGGAATTCATTCCAATTGCAATCGTTATTACAACTCTTGGTTCGGTGGATTCTTTTAAATAAAATTCGGCCATAGCATATTAAAATACATTACATTTTATTTTTGCATCAATAATTATCATATAATTAAAATGATGAAAATAAAGTAATATATATACTATATTATAATATATATATATAGATATATAATATATATTAGTATATTATATATATATATTATATATATATATTATATATATAATATATATATATATATATATATATATATATAATATATATATATATATAATATATATATATATAGTATATAGTATATATATATTATATATATATATTATAATATTAATATAATATAATATATAATATATATTCGGCGCTACATATATATATATAATAAAATTTGTTTTGTCAAAATATAATTATTATATAATTAAAATGACACAAACAAAATATAATTTAAAATACATATGTATTTTCGAAATACATATATATATATATATATATATATAATTATCACAACTATATATTTAATATTACTCCCACTAGTGTAGTATACTACTCCCTTACAAGTCCTAAGTGTGTGACCCTTTAGGTATCCATAGCACTGTCAATGATATTAATAAAATTAATACCATAGATAATAAGCGGTATCTAGCAACACATTATTACCCCCAGATTATGAAAAAGACGTTCATCTCATCAATACTTCTACGACACAAGACATTCTATAACTATTATCCTTCTGTCCTAAATGTCATGATTTAACACAAGGCATGGGATGTGTATCCTTGTATAGTTAAATCAGCTGTTACTGAATCTCAAGTAGACTGGAAGGGATCAGATATTTATCAGTCTCTAGATAGCGACATATCTGGGCATGGCCATGCACTTTCCCAAGTCCTACTATTCAGTGGGCCCATTGACATTATACTTCTATACAGTAGAAGGGACAGATCCTGTATCTGTTATTCACATCTCTAAATATGCTTAGCGGCATACCCAACGCATAACTGTACATCTACCAGTATTTCAGATAGCATTAGTTATGAATCAAAGCATACGGCCCCACATATCAGAGAATGTAATAACTTCAAGTCCGAGGATAGTTATAGCAAGGTCGATTTGAGAATACTGATAAACACATTACTGTAGATCCATGCAGTATTCTCAAGATGGTCAATCCAGTCATATATTATCGATATAATATGCACCTACGTACAGATTAAGATATCACAATACCTATAGTCTATGAGACGCAACTATCTCCTCTCGTACGTACTAGTCTTGATACGTTATGACGTCCGTATTATCATAAAGTGCGACTAGGAATATTCTAGACATAGCCTTCATCAAGAAGTAACAGTATCATAATCAGAAGATCGTAGTCCTCATCTATGTTACTGAAGCGCTATCGTCTATGGACTGAAGCTATGTTATGTTACACGAGATATAAAACATACTTCAAGGCCTTTCATTCATGATAAAGTGTACAGTTACATAGGTATTTGATTGCCGCTAGGGCACCTAAATACAACAATCTCCACTTGCCCTAAGGCCAATCAAGCATTTCTCGAATGCCCATGGACCACGTCTGACTCTCGTGTTTAGGCTTTCCCAAAGCCTTCGTCAACGGATCCGCGATATTGTCGTCTGTACCTATCTTTCAAATCTCAACGTCCCCACGTGCAACGATTTCTCATATGATGTGATAACGTCTAACGATGTGTTTGGTCTTCTGGTGAGACCGAGGTTCTTTCCCTTGTGCAATTGCCCCATTGTTGTCGCAAAACAACGGTATAGGGTTCTTGATGCTAGGAACCACTCCAAGCTCAGCAATAAAATTCTTGAGCCACACACCTTCCTTGGCTGCCTCGGCTGCAGCCATGTACTCTGCTTCTGTAGTGGAATCAGCAGTAGTATCTTGCTTGTAACTCTTCCAGGTAACAGCTCCACCATTCAAACAAAACACATACCCTGCCTGCGACTTGAAGTCATCTCTATCAGTTTGGAAGCTGGCATCAGTATATCCAACAATACTGAGCTCTTCTTTTCCGCCATATACCAGGAAGGCATCCTTAGTCCTACGGAAGTATTTAAGGATGTTCTTCATAGCCGTCCAATGGCTTTCGCCAGGGTTGGACTGGTATCTACTCGTGACACTCAGAGCAAAGGCGACATCAGGTCTCGTACATACCATCGCATACATTATGGATCCAATGGCCGACGCATAAGGAACATTTCTCATGCGTTCTACTTCCTCCGGAGTGGAAGCACCCTGAGTCTTGGAAAGACTCGTGCCTTGGGCCATAGGCAAACTTCCTCGTTTCGACTCAGACATGCTGAATCTAGCGAGGACCTTGTCTATGTATGTACTTTGACTGAGACCTAACAGCTTCCGTGATCTATCCCTATAGATCCTTATGCCAAGTGCATAACTGGCATCTCCCAAGTCCTTCATAGAGAAACTCTTACTCAACCACGTTTTGACGGTGGTTAAAGTAGGAATATCGTTTCCTATGAGCAGTATGTCATCAACATACAGAGCAAGGAAGACTACAGCACTCCCACTGACCTTCTTGTATACACAAGATTCATCCGAATTTCTTTCAAAACCAAAGCCGATGACAGTTTCGTGAAAGCGGATGTTCCAACTCCGTGAGGCTTGCTTCGAGGTAGGTCTCCGGCTCATCCTGGTCGATAAGCATTACGTCACCCTCAAAGGTTAGGAGGAATCCATACCTTTCAGGTTGTGTGCGTAACCGGTTAGACCTACGGGGTTCTTGTGTATCTTGAGCATTTTGAGGTACAACAGTTTGTTCCTCTAGCTCATGTTCCAGAACCGGCGCGGTAGTTTCTTTGTCGTCTCGAATTTCTTCGAGCTCTATCTTTCTCCCGCTAGTTGCGATGGAGAGAAATTCCTTCTCGAGGAAGACACCATTGCGAGCAACGAATACCTTCTTAGCGATAGGGTGATAGAATGAATACCCTCGTGTTTCCTTTGGGTATCCCACGAAGAAACACTTATCAGACTTAGCGTCAAGCTTGCCATTCGTCATAAGACGTTTGAGATAAGCCTCACAGACCCAAATCTTTAAGTGTGACAGAACGGGCATTTGCCCGTCCATAGCTGGTATGGTGTTCCTTCAACCGCCTTGGTTGGAACTCGGTTAAGAGTATATATATTGCAGTGCTCAACGCATACCCCCAGAATGATTCTGGTAGAGTCGAATGACCCATCATAGAACGAACCATGTCAAGCAGGGTTCGATTCCTCCTTTCAGAGACACCATTCCATTGTGGAGTCCCAGGAGGCGTGAGTTGGGATAAAATCCCATGCTCTCTAAGATAGTCATCGAACTCACCACTTAAGTATTCTCCACCTCGATCGGATCGTAGTGTTTTAATACTTTTGCCAAGTTGTTTTTCAACTTCATTCCTGAATTCTTTGAACATTTCAAAGGATTCTGACTTGTGTTTCATGAGATACACATAGCCATATCTACTGAGGTCATCAGTAAAAGTGATGAAGTATGAATAACCACCTCGTGCAGTTGTATTGAAAGGCCCGCACACATCACTATGAATGAGTGCCAGAAGATCACCAGCTCTTTCACCGTGTCCGGTGAAAGGAGATTTGGTCATCTTACCAATAAACAAGATTCGCATGTGTCATATGATTCAAGATCAAATGACTCCAGCATTCCCGACCGATGTAGCTTGGATATGCGTTTCTCGTTTATATGGCCTAACCTACAATGCCATAGGTATGTTTGGTTCAAACCGTTCGGTTTGTTCCTCTTGGCTGATATGTTATAGACAGGCATGTCCAAGTCAAGGACATATAACCCATTGGTCATGTTGGCATTAGCATAGAAAACATTCTTTCTATAAACGGAAAGGGACTTGTCTTTAATAGAAATGATGAAACCACTCTTATCAAGACATGAAACAGAAATAATGTTTCTGCTAATTGCAGGAACGTACAAGCAATCGTTTAATTCCAACATTAGACCACTAGGCAAGACTAAACTATAAGTTCCGATTGCCAAAGCTGCAACAGGTGCACCATTGCCGACTCGGAGTTCAATCTCGCCTCGAGCTAACCGTCTACTCTGCTTCAGTCCCTGCATGGTAGTATAGATATGAGACCCACATCCAGTATCTAGTACCCATGATGAAGATATAGACATGTTAACTTCTATAACATACACCTCAGAAGAAATGGTCGTACCTTCCTTCTTCTTGGTTGCGAGGTATGTCTTGCAGTTTCTTCTCCAGTGGCCTGCCTTACCACAGTGATGACATTTGCCCTTTGCAACTCCTCCTATGGGTTTCTGGGTTGCAGATGAAGTGGACTTCGATTTAGGCTTTCCGACCGTCCTAGCCTTAATCTTAATCCCCTTCTTCGGCTTCCCCTTTCCGCCTTGGACCATAAGAACGGAAGCACCCTTGCCCTTAGTAAGGTTCTCCTCTACAGTCTGGAGCATTTTAAGAAGCTCCGGAAGGGGTTTGTCAAGATCATGCATCATGTAGTTCATGACAAAACCTTTATACAGCTCAGGGAGCGACTGCAGGATCAGGTCCGTTGCCAGCTCCTTCTGCAAGGAGAACCCGAGTTTCTCCAGATTGGTTATGTAACCAATCATTTTGAGAACGTGCGGACCGACCGGGTTCCCTGAAGAGAGCTTGCAACTAAAGAGAGCCTTACTCACGAGAAAACGTTCATGCCTGGATTGCCCCTGGTATAGCTACCGCAAGGCCACGATCATCTCGTGGGCCTTCATGTCCTCGTGCTGTTTTTGCAGCTCGGTTATCATGGTAGCCAGCATGACATAGGTAACCTGGTTGTCATCCTTAACGTGTTTCTCGTAGGCATCTTTGACCGCTTTTGGGGCGTTAGCGGGAGGGGCAGGAGGAATGGGCTTTTCGAGCACATACTCTTTCTCATCCATGCGGAGAACAATGCAGAGATTGCGTTGCCAGTCAACAAAGTTTGTTCCGTTCAATTTATCTTTATCCAGAATGGAACGCAGGGCGAGGTTGTTTGTGTTGTTGTTTGCCATATACAGAATTTTGCAAAGATAGATATTATCATGAATTAAGTATCTAATAGGTCTTTATTAAATACTCTCCCACTATTTCTAACAAGTCAACTACCCACAGGTACGGAACCTATTGACTTGGGTTTCTATTTGAAGAATACCCTAGCGGGCCAAGATCCATATTTTATTTAACTATAGTTGTGCTTTGCATCTTGCCCTACAGTTAAATTATTTAGGTAGGAATTCATTCCAATTGCAATCGTTATTACAACTCTTGGTTCGGTGGATTCTTTTAAATAAAATTCGGCCATAGCATATTAAAATACATTACATTTTATTTTTTGCATCAATAATTATCATATAATTAAAATGATGAAAATAAAAGTAATATTATATATATATATATATATATATATATATATATATATAATATATATATATATATATATATATATATATATATATATATCGGCGCTACATATATATATATAATAAAATTTGTTTTGTCAAAATATAATTATTATATAATTAAAATGACACAAACAAAATATAATTTTAAAATACATATGTATTTTCGAAATACATATATATATATATATATATATAATTATCACAACTATATATTTAATATTACTCCCACTAGTGTAGTATACTACTCCCTTACAAGTCCTAAGTGTGTGACCCTTTAGGTATCCATAGCACTGTCAATGATATTAATAAAATTAATACCATAGATAATAAGCGGTATCTAGCAACACATTATTACCCCCAGATTATGAAAAAGACGTTCATCTCATCAATACCTTCTACGACACAAGACATTCTATAACTATTATCCTTCTGTCCTAAATGTCATGATTTAACACAAGGCATGGGATGTGTATCCTTGTATAGTTAAATCAGCTGTTACTGAATCTCAAGTAGACTGGAAGGGATCAGATATTTATCAGTCTCTAGATAGCGACATATCTGGGCATGGCCATGCACTTTCCAAGTCCTACTATTCAGTGGGCCCATTGACATTATACTTCTATACAGTAGAAGGGACAGATCCTGTATCTGTTATTCACATCTCTAAATATGCTTAGCGGCATACCCAACGCATAACTGTACATCTACCAGTATTTCAGATAGCATTAGTTATGAATCAAAGCATACGGCCCCACATATCAGAGAATGTAATAACTTCAAGTCCGAGGATAGTTATAGCAAGGTCGATTTGAGAATACTGATAAACACATTACTGTAGATCCATGCAGTATTCTCAAGATGGGTCAATCCAGTCATATATTATCGATATAATATGCACCTACGTACAGATTAAGATATCACAATACCTATAGTCTATGAGACGCAACTATCTCCTCTCGTACGTACTAGTCTTGATACGTTATGACGTCCGTATTATCATAAAGTGCGACTAGGAATATTCTAGACATAGCCTTCATCAAGAAGTAACAGTATCATAATCAGAAGATCGTAGTCCTCATCTATGTTACTGAAGCGCTATCGTCTATGGACTGAAGCTATGTTATGTTACACGAGATATAAAACAGTTCCTTCCATAATATGAGAATGTGAAATGCTCTGGCTACAATCGTGATATATATAAGCTCTGAAAACCTGACCTTTGAAAAAGGGTAGTTATCCTCCGTCAAAATTTGTACAGCAAAGATGGATTTGATTTACCTACAGATGAGGACGTGCTCGTTAATGCTATAGTCTGCTTATGATATGACATATTGAGACTCACGAACAGTTAGATTCGCTGTCCTGAAGTACGTTCAAATTCGAGACGAAAAGTCAAATTGGCTATTGACCTAAGACAACAACCCCTTGAGTAATTGAAAGACTACGTTACGACGTATGAATTGAAACAACCTCCAATTGTGCTTATCATAGACCATTCAAGAGTATTGAAGAAATTTTCAATCGATTCTATTAACCAAGGACGTACAGATAAGACTCGTAACTGAACGAAGTTATGTATGTCAAGTATGCAATACTACACACTATGAAGGAACTTTTGTCATCAAAGGATCAGTGAAGACCTTACTTAATCGAAAATTGTTAATCTCTCGAAGATTGAACGAGTGTGGTGAAATCAATGACTTGAGAATACGTATCCGAAAGATAGCGACATAACCATATGAATATGAAACGGTCATGATCAGTGAGATCATTACAAAACGTTGAACGTTGAACCTAAGAAGAATTTTGAGGACGAAATTCCTTTTAAGGGGGGGAGAAATGTAATGCCCCAAAATATACCCTAGAATTATTAATAAATAAGTAATCAATTAATCAAATTTGTTTTGATTAAGAATAAATGTTTGTTGGGCTTTAGGCCAAAATGAAAAATGTTTAAATTTTGAATATTACAATCAGGATAAGTCTCATAGAGATAAATCCAAAATGTTGACTAATTGTGTAATCTTGATTGGGAACCTGAGTACAGACCAAAATCAAGAATAAATGAAGAAATTAATTATGATGCAAACTTTGTAATGATTTATTGAAATAAATCACGAGAACAAATGATGTGAATTAATTGTGAGAATCTTTTTGAATAAAAGGTCAAATAAACCAATTTTGACTATGTCAAAGTCAAACACCCAAAAATATGATGTCGGAAAAAGTATTACAAATAAATATGAAAATCATATTGTTGGATAGAGTTTAACTACACGATCGCAACGATGCAAACGGATTTTAATTCGGAGAAAGTTGGACCAAAAAGTGTATCCCGACTCGAACCAAAATTGGTCCCAATCAGGACACTGTGCGAACGGCGCCTCCCAGCGCACTAAGCCTAGCGTGAATCGTCAATGACTCAGCAACTGCGTCTCCTTCTCCTTCCCTTCCCTATATAAGAGTATCATCAACATTCTCATTCTTCACCAAAACTTACAATTTTAGTACCATTGTGTTCATAAGAGTGAGGAGAGCAGTCTGGTATTGTTGGTTGCCACCGAAGCCGCCGGAGTTGGGAGTTATTGTCGCCGGAAAATTCACCGGAAAATTCTCAAAACCTTCGATAAGCTTCGAGGTAAGCCCGTAGATATATCTAGTGACTAGAATGTTCGTATAGATCGTTTCTACGTTCATAAACGGTCGTTTGGTTGAGTTTTGTGTTTGACATGTTTGAAGAACCAAGAATCATAAACCATGAAATTGATGTTAAAACTATGAATTAATGATGCTAAAATGATCTATGAACCTTGGAGAACATCTCTATATAGTTTCGTTGAAGTTCGATAACTAAAAACGGTATTTCCGAAATTGGACCCGAACGAAGAAGAAGATGAACAGTGGCTGAAACACCATTGTATGGATCGATTGTTGAAACACGGGTTTATCGTGTTTTCGTACTAAAGTCGTGTTCGTTTTTATGACAGGTTTTGATAATGCCAAACCGCCGTGAACGAGACAAGTTATTGAATATACAAGGCGAGAAATAAATATAAGAAGAAAGCAAGAGAACAAGACCCAAAAGAAGACCAAGAACGAAGACCGTAGTCTTAGTGTTGTTGAGTCGGTCATAATTGTGATCAAGACCGACCCAACCTTTACACCTTGGCTCTTTAGGCTAAAATTCTTTTCATTGCATTTCACACATCATAAAAATGTTTTTCAAACATGTTTAAAACATTAAAAACACTTGGTGTTTGCCCAAACCAAAATCAAGCCATCCGGCGTTCGGGTTTCAGAAACCGGCGTTCGGCATTTGGTTTTTGGCATTGGTTTTTGGCGTCCGAACTAACCAAGTGGTTTTCAACTTTTTATGATTGGTTTTTACTTCTGGGCACATTTAAATAGTTTTCCATCAAAAACACTTCAAAAACCACCTTTCGTTTTTTGTCGTTTGATAAAAACCACGTGAAACGGCATAAACTTGGCTAGCCGTGGTTTTCACTTAAATGAAGTGGTTTTCGAGTCTTTTTTTGTGGTAATTGTTTTTGAATGCATTTAAATGGTTCTACCATCAAAACATCATGAAAACCACCTTCCGGTTTTGTCTTTTGGTGAAAACCACCCGTGTACGGTGTTGACTTGGTCAACCATGGTTTTTACCTTAACGACGTGGTTTTCAACTTACAAAGCTTTTTTTGACATCACAATACATTAAATAAGTGTTTTAAATACTTAGTTTTTACTTTGGAGAACTTTGCATTTTTCGGTCGGGTTTGAGCGCCGGTCGGCTAGGCCATGGTTCTGGGCTAGCCATCTACCCAGCGATGGTAGATTTTACCCATGCATGGGTAAGTGATCACGGGATTCTAGAATCATGCTACCCAGCGATGGGAAGATCTTCCCATCGATGGGTAAGCAGTCCCTCAACGAAATTGATTTCCAGAACCATGCCAAACAGCGATGGGAAGTTCTACCCATCGCTGTTAAAGCCTTGGTGCAACATTACCACAAGGCAGAATGCCCTTACCCAGCGATGGGAAGCTTTACCCATCGATGGGAACCCAGCGATGGGAAGGCTTAACCATCGATGGGAAGGCATGACCGTTGGGAGTCATTTAAGGCTGATTCTTTCCTTATTTGAAAGTCAAACTCCCACCCAGCGATGGGAAGGTTGTACCCATCGATGGGTAGGTGACCGTTGACATCAAAACTGAAGGAAAATTGGCTTACCAGCGATGGGTAAGTTCCAAACATCGATGGGAAGCCAATATCCTGCAGATCCCAAATTTACTCAATCCCATAAATCAAGCCAATCACCCCTTTAATGCATTGGTCCGTTGGAGCCTATCTTGGCACTATAAAAAGGGGTGTTTGGGTCTGCTTTTCACATCAATTCACTTCACTTTATTCATATTATCATTGCATCCAAACAACATTATTTTCCATAGCTTTCTAGAGCCAATTTGTGAAGTTTGAGTTGTTCTTGAGCGTATATAGTTTACTCAACATCTACTCTTAAAGAGAGTCTTGTTCTTGAGTGTCTTAGTGTTGTATACACGTTAAGGGAAGCTTGTTTCCCTTGGTTGTACGATGGAAAGGTATTTTCCTTCGGGTTGAAGTCTTGGAGTGCGGTATCTCCGAGCAAGTGTATTGAGGCTCGTGGGACTCGAGTTCTCAGGTTGTAACGGTTTGTTAAGCACCCGTAAGCTTAACGGAAGTAGTGTAGCTCGAGAGAGTCTCTCGGGAGGCTGGATTAGCCACAAGTTGTGGTGAACCAGGGTAAATCTTGGTGTGCTCCCTTTACTCCTTTTTATTCCGCTCTTTATTTATCCCTGCGATTTTTATTCCGCGAAAATTTATAAACATTCTCGTGCCTCACTATTCACCCCCCCCCCCTCTAGTGAAGGGCACTTATTCTAACAATTGGTATCAGAGCCTAACTCACGTCCAAACTTAACCGTTTGAGAGTAAAAGCGATCATGGGTTCTTCTTCTAGAAATTTGTATGCAGGAATAGGTGAAGGGCAATCAACCACACGGCCACCTCTTTTTGATGGAACCAATTATACATATTGGAAAGAACGAATGAGAATCTATATTCGCTCCACAAACTTCCAATTATGGTTGGTTATCAAAAACGGGGAAGAGGTGCCGATGAAGAAAGTTGGTGACAAGTTGATCCCCGAGACCGAAGACGAGTTTGATGCCGAGGACATCAAAAAGGTCGAGAATTATGCAAAGGCAATAAACATGCTTTATTGTGCCGTAAATCCTGATGACTACCGCAAGATCTCCTGCTGCACAACCGCCAAGGAGATGTGGGATAAGCTCGAGGTGACGTACGAAGGAACGGACCAAGTACGTGAAGCCAAGATCGACTTCCTAACCCAAGAGTATGAGATGTTCAGGATGAAGGAGCACGAGAAGATTGACGACATGTTCGACCGATTTTCCAAAATAGTCAATGATCTTCATGCATTAAAGAAGACTTACACCGACAAGGATCTTGTGCGAAAGATCCTACGGAGCTTGACATCCGAATGGCGATCCAAGGCCGATGCCATCTATGAATCAATCGGCACATCAAATGTCACCATCGACGGTCTAAGAGGTAATCTAAAAACCTATGAATCTACTATTCTTAACCCGTCTTTGAATGACCAAAGGAAAGGGATAGCATTAAAAGCCGTCAAAGAATCAACGATGGATGATTCAAGCGACGATGATGAAGTCAAGCTTGTCATGAAGAAGTTTTGTAAACTTCTACGGAAGAAAGAAAAGGTTGAGGATGGCCCTGTGTGCTATGGATGTGGTGAAGCCAGGCACATCAAGAACAAATGCCCGAAAAGCGGAAGGAATGCTCGGCATTTCAAAAGGCAAAGGGCATATATCTCTTGGGGTGGCGACTCCGGAGACGAGTCAACCGATCAAGACGAGGATGAAACTTCCAACCTCTGTCTCATCGCGCACGAAGACCAAACCGACGATGTACAAGAGGTATGTACCATTTCTTCCGACTCTTACACCTTTGAGGAAATGCAAGAAGAACTTCATGAACTTTATGATGAATTTGTTAGCGCTTCTAAAATCAACAAATCGTTAAAGAAACGCCTCTCCACTCTTGAAAATGATTTTGAAAATCTGGAAAAAGATAATGAGAAGTTAAAACAAGAGAATAAATTTTATGGCAAAAGAAGCGCTGACAAACCAGAAAGTTCCTCAAACGAATGTGAATCTTGCAAAGCTTTAGAGGAACAAGTCACAAAACTTGAGAGTACGGTCAAGAAATTTAATACTCCACACAAAGATCTTAATTTACTCCTTGACACCATGCATTTTTCTAAAGAAGGAATAGGTTTTAATAAAAACGAAGCTAAGGATAAAGAAAACGTTGAGCAAACACCTAGACAACCTCCTAAGGCTCAACATAAGAAAGCTAAAAATCAAGTAAATAGAAAACCTAGTCAATCTAAGAACACTAGACAACCTAGACAAAAACCTAGGAATGAAAACGTTCATGGTAGACAACCTAAGAAAAATTATCAAAATGTTTTTGTGCATAAAAATATTTTTTCTCAAAATAGAAGAGACAATATGAGAACACCTAGAAATGATCCTTTTGAAAACATGCATAAACCATCCTTTTCTCAAATAGGACAAACATGGTTAGGCCCCCTAGCTATTATCAACCTAGGCGTATGTTCAACCCAAACGTAGTATGCCATTATTGCAACATGGTAGGACATATAGCTCCTGTGTGTTTTACCAGACATAGGCACTTCACCTATAATGAAACACACAACATATTTGATGCTAACGAAAAGAAATCCTTTGGAAAAGGATATTCATATAATAAACAATCTCCACAGGATAATGCACAAAAGAAACCTTACTATTTCTTCTACTTTGATGAAAAGAAGAAAGTCCACATTCCGTTACCGGAACCAACACAAATCACACCGAGATATCGGCACTCCGTTCAGGTAGACTGGAACCCGCCAACCACGAGATCATGGGTTGGCCAAGGTAACTCCTAAACAATCATTTAATTGTGTGTGTGTGTGTGTGTACAAATTTTTGGGTGTGTGTGTGGGCAATAAAGGTCAACTAACCCCCAAGGACCCACAGACATACTTTGGGTACCAAAGTGTTATTCTTTTTTTGCAGGGGCGGTTCAAAGTGAAAAATTCTAGAAATCAGGGGGAACCAGCGATGGGTGGGCTACACCATCGCTGGGAGGGAAGTTTGTTTTTTTTTCAGAACCCCTCTTCCCATCGATGGGAACTCTCTCCCATCGATGGGTAATTGACTCTATTTTTTTAAAAATTTTTTAACGGATTTCCAGTAGCTGTCTTCCCATGGATGGAAGAACCTTACCATCGCTGGGAAGGCTGCCTTCACTTTTTCCTCCACTTCCAGTACATGCCTTCCCATCGATGGGAGAACCTTACCATCGCTGGGAAGCCTGTTGCAGTTCAAAAATCATAGCCGTTGGGCACCTCATTCTATGACCAACAGCCATATTTTTTTAACACCAAGGGCCCAAATTCACTTTTCCTATAAATATTAACCATCCTTGGTCATTTTTAACACACAATTCACATTCCTCTTGCATACTTTCTAAACGCTTCAACAATGGCCAGAGGAAAGTAAAGGACCAAAACCGAGGCTTCAAAGAAGAAGGCCAACACCGATGCCACGACATCTTCCTTATTTTCTCCTTATTAAATATGATTGTATTTTTACCCGTTGTATTCTGCATTTCCCTTTTAATGAATAAAAGTTTACTTTTAATTCTTTTTGTTAATGTCAAAAGGGGGAAGATATAAAGGTTATGCATAGATTGAGGGGGAACTTTTTCAAAAACTAACTCTTATTCAACACATAAACTTTGTTGAAAAGAAAATCGCATTTATTAAGGGGGAACATTTTTTAAGTCTCAAATCAATCCTCCTATGCATAACCCCGTCTTGTTTGCCATTATCAAAAAGGGGAAAATTGTTGAAACACGGGTTTATCGTGTTTTCGTACTAAAGCCGTGTTCGTTTTTATGACAGGTTTTGATAATGCCAAACCGCCGTGAACGAGACAAGTTATTGAATATACAAGGCGAGAAATAAATATAAGAAGAAAGCAAGAGAACAAGACCCAAAAGAAGACCAAGAACGAAGACCGTAGTCTTAGTGTTGTTGAGTCGGTCATAATTGTGATCAAGACCGACCCAACCTTTACACCTTGGCTCTTTAGGCTAAAATTCTTTTCATTGCATTTCACACATCATAAAAATGTTTTTCAAACATGTTTAAAACATTAAAAACACTTGGTGTTTGCCCAAACCAAAATCAAGCCATCCGGCGTTCGGGTTTCAGAAACCGGCGTTCGGCATTCGGTTTTTGGCATTGGTTTTTGGCGTCCGAACTAACCAAGTGGTTTTCAACTTTTTATGATTGGTTTTTACTTCTGGGCACATTTAAATAGTTTTCCATCAAAAACACTTCAAAAACCACCTTTCGTTTTTTGTCGTTTGATAAAAACCACGTGAAACGGCATAAACTTGGCTAGCCGTGGTTTTCACTTAAATGAAGTGGTTTTCGAGTCTTTTTTTGTGGGAATTGTTTTTGAATGCATTTAAATGGTTCTCCCATCAAAACATCATGAAAACCACCTTCCGGTTTTGTCTTTTGGTGAAAACCACCCGTGTACGGTGTTGACTTGGTCAACCATGGTTTTTACCTTAACGACGTGGTTTTCAACTTACAAAGCTTGTTTTGACATCAAAATACATTAAATAAGTGTTTTAAATACTTAGTTTTTACTTTGGAGAACTTTGCATTTTTCGGTCGGGTTTGAGCGCCGGTCGGCTAGGCCATGGTTCTGGGCTAGCCATCTACCCAGCGATGGTAGATTTTACCCATGCATGGGTAAGTGATCACGGGATTCTAGAATCATGCTACCCAGCGATGGGAAGATCTTCCCATCGATGGGTAAGCAGTCCCTCAACGAAATTGATTTCCAGAACCATGCCAAACAGCGATGGGAAGTTCTACCCATCGCTGTTAAAGCCTTGGTGCAACATTACCACAAGGCAGAATGCCCTTACCCAGCGATGGGAAGCTTTACCCATCGATGGGAACCCAGCGATGGGAAGGCTTAACCATCGATGGGAAGGCATGACCGTTGGGAGTCATTTAAGGCTGATTCTTTCCTTATTTGAAAGTCAAACTCCCACCCAGCGATGGGAAGGTTGTACCCATCGATGGGTAGGTGACCGTTGACTTCAAAACTGAAGGAAAATTGGCTTACCAGCGATGGGTAAGTTCCAAACATCGATGGGAAGCCAATATCCTGCAGATCCCAAATTTACTCAATCCCATAAATCAAGACAATCACCCCTTTAATGCATTGGTCCGTTGGAGCCTATCTTGGCACTATAAAAAGGGGTGTTTGGGTCTGCTTTTCACATCAATTCACTTCACTTTATTCATATTATCATTGCATCCAAACAACATTATTTTCCATAGCTTTCTAGAGCCAATTTGTGAAGTTTGAGTTGTTCTTGAGCGTATATAGTTTACTCAACATCTACTCTTAAAGAGAGTCTTGTTCTTGAGTGTCTTAGTGTTGTATACACGTTAAGGGAAGCTTGTTTCCCTTGGTTGTACGAAGGAAAGGTATTTTCCTTCGGGTTGAAGTCTTGGAGTGCGGTATCTCCGAGCAAGTGTATTGAGGCTCGTGGGACTCGAGTTCTCAGGTTGTAACGGTTTGTTAAGCACCCGTAAGCTTAACGGAAGTAGTGTAGCTCGAGAGAGTCTCTCGGGAGGCTGGATTAGCCACAAGTTGTGGTGAACCAGGGTAAATCTTGGTGTGCTCCCTTTACTCCTTTTTATTCCGCTCTTTACTTTATCCCTGCGATTTTTATTCCGCGAAAATCTATAAACATTCTCGTGCCTCACTATTCACCCCCCCCCCCTCTAGTGAAGGGCACTTATTCTAACAATCCAGGGGCTTGGATCGATCCCCTGGGAGTGATTTTTCATAGTTTGGATCGATCCAGAGGGCTGGATCGATCCCCCAAAGTTCTGATCCGAAATTTGTCTGAAATTGTTATTATTGAGCTCTAAAATCCTATTTTTGATACCAATGGATTATGACCATTATAAAAATGATTTACCATAATAAAAATGATGTTTTTAACAACTAAAAATGTTATGTGTTGCATGACGGTAAGTTCGGGTGTTAACACTCGAAGCTAGGCTGCTATTTGTTATCAATTGTTGTGTTAATTGATGATTATGATAAATGAATATTATGGATGATTATGAGTATTGAACCTACTGATTAAAATAAGTATTTATGATTGAATCATGAATAAAATGAATACATTTATAATTATGAAATGATTTGTAGTGTTAAGGGTATCTAGAAGAACTATAAGGTATACACATTTAGAAAATTGATGTTAAGGCTATCTAGAAGACCTCTAGAATAGATCTCATATTAGTATGGATTTGTGAAACATGAATATTCGATGAATTAGATAAAAATGTATAAACGGGATTCGTAGACCAAGCTAGAGGATTACTCGTTTGGAAATGCCCGATCCAATGTTGATCAATCGCTATATTGTTGTTGCCTTAACTGACTACAATTAAGTGTCCGAAATCATTTGCCTTAAACTAATGATAGTTTAAGTGTGTGATTGCCTTAACTGACTACAGTTAAGTGTCCGAAATCAATTGCCTTAAACTTATGATAGTTTAAGTGTCTGATCAATAATTGCCTTAAAAGAATCTTGTTATGGAAATTATGATTTGGCCTTAGACTAAGAATAGCTAAGAGCATTATTATGATTTGGCCTTAGACTAAGAATAGCTAAGAGCATTATTATGATTTGGCCTTAGACTAAGAATAGCTAAGAGCATTATTATGATCTGGCCTTAGACTAAGAATAGCTAAGAGCGTTGTTATGATCTGGCCTTAGATTAAGAATAATTTAAGAGCACTATTGAAATAGTATCTGAATTGAATAAAATGTGTTGATATGAACTGAATAATATCAAAACTGTGAATGTCTGAAACGAACATTGTGTGCATGATATCAAAAGATTTGATTATGAATTTAGATTCAGTTTATATGGATGTTCGACGCATTAGATATGCTTACTCAGCTTTACCGCTGAGCGTGTAGTGTGTTTTATTTGCTACATGCAGGTAAACAGAAAGATTAATGTGATCCTGGCGGCAGATGGGGCGAGATTGTCGGGATAGATGTGACAAGCTTGAAATGATTTATGATATGTCAAAATTAAATTCGCTTCCGCAATATTGTTGAATACTCCGTACTGTATGTGTTATGAAAAATATTATTGTGATAAATAAAAGTGTTTGAAAAGTTTTAAATTTTTACGATTGCCAAGTTAAATACTTTAGTCCGAAAGGGGCTGCAGACCTGGACGGATTAGGGTGTTACAAACCCTACCCCCCTGCACCCCCATCCCAACCCCCCTGCACCCCCATCCCCTACCCTACCCCCCTGCACACCCATCCCAACCCCGCCGTAAGCCCCCCACAAAATGAGGGGTTACAGCGGTGTTGGGGTAGGGGTGTAGGGGTGGGGGTAGGATGGGGTGTTTAGGGGGTGGGTTAGGGGGTAGGAACTGTGAATTTTACAAACGGAGTAACGGAAGTGTCCCAGGTTTCTGTTGACAAACCTACAAATGTGCCTACTGCAAACTTCAAAAAGCAACCCATGGACACTACAAATACCCATAAAAATGATGAACCAACTAAAAAGAAGGCATATGCTTCATTGTTTGAGAATAACAGAGTTGAGGAGAAAGGGATGAAGCTATTCCAAGTGGAAATGGGGGAGGATGAAGATGTGTGCCTTGTTTGAGGAGAAAGGGATGAAGCTATAACAAAGTTGAGGAGATATGGGGACCGTGCCTTGTTGGATGCTTCACTCGTAGATTCCCGGGGCTTGAATTTATCCAGCTTCTTGCAGACACTTGGAAGGTACCCTGACATATCCTCCCTCATCATAGGGGATGAGTTATCTTCAAATTTATGACTATGGAGGACAGGGACAAAGTGCTGAATTCTGGAGAGAGGGGAATCAATAACAAAAAACTCCTTCTCAACATCCCACACGATGGTTTCATATGGAATGCTTAACCATTCTCAACCATGCATGTGTGGGTTAAATTCTTGGACGTTCCAATGCAATTTTGGTCCCCTACTAGCTTGTCTAAGATTGCTTCTGAACTGCGCAAACCTCTCTTTACCGATGGCCTAACCAACATGGTTGCCTCTAAGACGACTTTTGAAACTGATCTTCATGATAAGATCACCTACAAAAAACCAAACTTTTGTAGAGTTCTTGTGTATATGGACCTTTCGAAGTCACCCCCTACTTCGGTAAAGGTGAATTTCCCTGGAGGATCTTACAATCAACTTGTTAAATATGAGGGATTGCCTCTCTATTGTTAGCACTGTGAATCCTTTGGCCGCACACCTTTCGACTCTAATGACGTGTATGATATTGAATGAAGGAAAACCTTGGAGGAACAAAGGGTTTTGGAGAAGGCCAAAGTGGAATTGATGAAGACCACACTTATGGCAGAGACAAAAGATGCACAGGAGGCCAAACAGACCTCTAATTTGGATGACAATGAGGCCACAAAGGTTAAGGAGAAGGAGGCCACTGCTGGACTCAGGGGGAAGGCAGCTCTATTGGAGAAGAACAACAATGACCCATCTCCTTCCTTCTCTAAAGTTGATGGTGATGATGGGTTCATTGTTGTGGGGAAGGATAAACTCACAAAACACATTGAAAGAAGCCAACCAAGCACCAAAACAGCCACCATACATAAATGAGACTAGGGGAAGTGGTCGTGGACAGAACTATTGTAACGCCCTCAAACCGGTCTGATTTTAAATAAGTAAATATTATTTATTCATTGAGACTCATTACTTTAAATAAATAAATATTGAGATTTTGAACCCTTAAAATGATTTCCAAAGTTAATGTATTTTAATTATATCTTAATAACGGGTCTCTCGACATTAATTAAGTAATTAAATTAATTAATGATTGGGCTGAATCCGGAATTTTGAAAATAAAGTGTGGAGAAAAATATTTTGAAGATATCATAAATTTAGTTTTGACTGGTTATTTCCGAAAATGCGATCGGTTTTCAATTCAGACTGTTCAGGGGAAAAACCGCATACCGTTCAGGTCGAATTCTACACAACGGAGTGAATTATGGGAGGTAATCCCCCATTTATTCCCACACGCCACTCACCTTTTTACTCTCCCATAACCCCCATAATCAATACCCCTTTTAATACCCATTATTATCCTATTGATTTTCCTTCAATATAAGTCTCCCTCTCCTCTTCACTTTCTCCACCACAATTGTAACTCCCATTCAACATCACAACTCTCCCTTCCCTTGTGTTCGACCAACCCATAGCAGCAGCCAGGCGAGGAGATTCTGACGAGTAGACGGGGAGGTAGAAGAGGAGAAGTTCACACGAAAAGACATACGTTGTTCATCATCCACCGTTCGTTCGTTCGTAGTTGTCATCCATTCGTTCGTCTCGTTTCTGTTTCATCAACCCCTTCGTTTAGAAGTGAGTACGTTGCCCTCTAACTTTAGAATTCGTAGTTCAATCATATCGTTATATTCATAGGATAACCCGGCTAAATATACGCGTGTCCACGTTATCATGACTCTTTGTTATTTGGACCTTTCGATTATGTATTCGCTAATATAAACGTTTTTGAAAACCCCGTAAGTTATAGATTACTTATCATGTAAACATAAAACGTTATTTCAAATTTCCAACGAACGGGTAGCAAATGAACAGACAAGAACTTTGAAACTCCCGATTATCTCGCCATGATAATCGATTATCTCGCCATGCTGAAACTCCCGATTCTACAGCAGAGGTTGACAATCGATTAACACAATGGAATAATCGACTATCAGCCCCCGCTGAACCTTCAGCACAGAATGGATTCCGCCTGATAATCGATTACCCAGAGGTGTAAATCGATTAACAGACATTTCAGGACTTTGTTTCAGAATCCGGCCAGCCTGACAATCGATTATCACAAGGTGATAATCGACTATCAGGGGCTGCAGAACTTGGGGGAAGGAACTGCCATGCTAGATAATCGATTATCACCAACAGATAATCGATTATCAGCCAGCTCTGAACCCAGGGCCAACATGTTGAACAGATCGTTTTCATACGGAACCAAACATGTATGTATGTGTTGAACTTCATTCATCAAGCAATGCATTCATGACATCATGTATATCCTAGACGCATGTTTTAGGATCATGGCATACTTTGCATACCACGGCAAGAGGTCAAGCCCAGTGCGCCTCTTCCGTGGGCCCGTCCAGGAGCCTTCAGGATCCAACGGGTTTCACATACCACAACAAGAGGTCAGGCCCAGTGCGCCTCTTTTGCGGGCCCATCCAGGAACTTTCGGGTTTAATCAGGAGGGCTTGTGTATGTACATGGTAGCTAGGCTTAGCTATCACCCACATTCTATGCTCCTTCCGGAGACTAAGGCGTTCCTCGGCTCATCTACCGCGTGGTGATGATCACCGAAGGGCAGGGGCGTCCCTGCACAGTCTAACTCATGCATCATGGATTATATGGCATTGCATATTTTGTAACGTTTATCATGGTTCATCCTGTTTATCAAACTCATATGTGGTATCTCGTACTTTAGTACAGGTACAATTATGTTTATATCAATGTGAATGTGCTATGCGTTCTACTGTTAGATTACCACTCAGCTTATGCTGAGCGTATAGCGTTGTTTCCCTTTGCTATACGCAGGTAGGCGAGAGGATCATGGAGCCTGACCCGGACGATTGGGTGATTGGGGCGGCAGATGAACGACAGTGGGGGACTCGTTTAATTATCCATTAAGTTATGAACACGTTTTGGGCTTGACCCACCATTGTTGCACTTATGTTATATATATATATATATATATATATATATATATATATATATATATATATATATATATATATATATATATATATAAAGTGTGTGACCCATTAGGTATCCATAATATATATATATATATATATATATATATATATATATATATATATATAATATATATATATATATATATATATATATATATATATATATATATAAAGTGTGTGACCCATTAGGTATCCATAACACTGGCAATGATATTAATGTAAATTAATACCCATAGATAATAAGCGGTATCTAGCAACACATTATTACCCCTAGATTATGAAAAAGACGTTCATCTCATCAATATCTTCTACGACACAAGACGTTCTATAACTATTATCCTTATGTCCTAAATGTCATGATTTAACACAAGGCATGGGATCGGATGTGTATCCTTGTATATTTAAATCAGCTGTTACTGAATCTCAAGTAGACTGACGGGGATTAGATATTTATCAGTCTCTGGATAGCGACATATCTCGGCATGGCCATACACTTTCCCAAGTCCTACTATTCAGTGGGCCCATTGACATTATACTTCTATACAGTAGAAGGGACAAATCATATATTTGTCATTCACATCTCTAAATATGCTTAGCAGCATACCCAATGCATAACTGTACGTCTATCAGTAATTCAGATAGCAATATATAGTTACGAATCAAAGCATACGGCCCCACATATCAGAGAATGTAATAACTTCAAGTCTGAGGATAGTTATAACAAGGTCAAACTAAGAATACTGATAAACATATTACTGTAGATCCATGCAATATTCTCAAGATGGGTCAATCCAGTCACATATTATCGATATAATATGCACCTACGTACTGATTAAGATATCACAATACTTATAGTCTATGAGACGCAACTATCTCATCTCGTACGTACTAGTCTTGATACGTTAAGACATCCGTATTATCATAAAGTGCGACTAGGGATATTCTAGACATAGCCTTCGTTAAGAAGTAACAGTCTCATAATAAAAACATCATAGTCCTCATCTATGTTGCTAAAGCGCTATCGTCTATGGACTGAAGCTATGTTATGTTACACGAGATATAAAACATATTTCAAGGCCTTTCATTAACGATAAAGTGTACAGTTACATAGGTATTTGATTGCCGCTAGGGCATCTAAATACAACATGTACCAGCTTCTCGTAGTCAGGTATCGCTACATGACCAAAATAGTTTACCAAAGATCATCTGGTATCGGTAGTCGACTACCATTAGGCGGTACCTAGGTACCGTGTGATGGTAGGTGTTGGGAAAAATATTATAGATTTTGATGATGATGTATTTAGAATGTAATGGGGACTTTAGGTCTCCCCTAACATTCAATGTAATTTTTCTTTTTAGAAATATTGTTAAAACCGAGTTCTTGAGATTTCCAATAAAGTTGTGATATTTCTTTAAGCGGTTTGATGCCTGAAGACTTAATCAAATTCAGTAATTTGGAAATTGGATATCTTGATCGGAAATGTCAGAGACAAGTAAGGATTTCTCAAAGGAGACGAAAATCCTCCAATCCGGAAGAGGACATCAGAACCGGATGTCTCGCTACAACCCGCTGAAGGCTAAGTCGGAAGACTAGCGCGGATTTCTTTCTCACCCGGAAGACTAAGTATGACTCTTCCGGATTTGTCAGCTAAGAACCGGATGCCTCAAGAAAGACCGGAATTCTCAAAAAGCGGACAAGTGAGAAAAGACTTAGAAAATTATCTAAGTCTTGAATTAAGAAATTCTACCCGTTGCTAATTATGCTGATTCAAGAACAAATGACTCGAAGGCAAAGTCTGGACCTCTAAAAATTGAAGAGCCTGTCCAGAATTCCTAAACAAGCACTAGAAGACAAACAGAGTAAAGTGCTACAGTCAAGAATTATTGAACAACAGCTAGAAGACGGATTCTGTGGAAAAAGGAATCCCTCCTTAAACAATTGGGTATGTCCAAACACCCATTCCAATGAGGAATCTTCAAATCACAATCTTCATTCAAAATTGAAGCCAGCAAATGCAACGGATAGTCTATTTTGGTTCAACGGATAGATTATCCAATCCAGCTATAAATAGCATCCTTGGAAGACTGGAGAAAAGAAGAACGACAACGATAAGATAAACAACCACAACAAAGCTACCTCATTCACAGTTAGCCCAAAAAGCTTGATAAAGAGAGATTTCTAAACTCCTTATCCAGAAGCAAACTTCTCCTCCTTCCAAAGAGCTATAGTGTAAATACTTGAAGGTTTCCTTGCCTCAAGTACCACACCACGTTGAAGGATACAACTTTTGATCAAACTTATTGATTGAAAGGGGGTAGGTCAACTTTCTTACAAGTTGGTCTTGCAAGTCCTATTGTTCGGACCTTTCAGTTGTTGAAGAAGCGTGACCTTCGAAGGAACAACAAAGCCAGCACGAGTGCAGTAGCAACATTGGCCTTGCGAAGATATACCCTGCAGAAATTCACACAAGTGTAATTGTTGTTCATTATTCAACAACCAACTACATAGTGGATTTTGAGGACGTAGAAGGATTACCCCACCTTCGAACCTCGTTAAAGTTTGCCTATCTCTCTCTTTTATCTTTATTCTTACTTGCAATTATATTAACTGTGAAAAATAACTCATCCATATTGATTACTGCTCACTCTACCCACCAAATTCCGCACACAATATAAAGTTCACAAGAACTCTAGATTAACACTCATTTTCACATTTTCAAAAGAAATGAAAAAGTTTTAAATTTGTAACAAAGTCTATTCACCCCCCCCCCCCCCTCTAGACTTTGTATCTCACCACTTTGGGACCACCAGTAGGTCACTACCTTTATTGTGACACATGTTTTTCATTTTAATCCAAACCATTTTGTAACCACTTGAATTGTTATGTTTGGTGCATGATGGTAACCAGAGGGTCTTTAGTCCCCCGGTAGGTTGATGTTTGATATAATTGATTTTGCATAAATTATGATATGATTGTGATTGAGCTTATTGTTGATATATTGTGAATGATGAGCTATGATTGAGTAATAGGCCATCTAGTATATTTAGGCAAATGTGAACTGAACTAGCTTGAGTGTTGGAGAAACTAATAAGACATGGTCTAGGAATTAAGTCTTATGGGGGTGTGTTCACATACTCAAAGGCCTTGGGTTAAAAGCGTACATACGGGAATTTGCAACCTACCTAGTGATCACCTATTTAGGGGATCCAACCCGCACATTGGAGATCTTATTTGGATTTTGAGCATTGGCCTCGAGGGATCCTGTTCAAAGTCCATAACTCTAGTCTGTTGAATTGAGTCTTAACCGTCATGGGTAGGTTAAGAGCAGTGAATAGATGAATATGTTAAAAATGACTTTTGACTGATAATGAAGTGATATAATAATGTGATCTAATCGCATGATGTTGTGTGATTGTATGTTATTGTGGTATTATTTTGTAAGTTGATTCAAGCATAGATAAATTATCACTCAACATTCAGCTAAGCGTGTTATCTTTGCTTGTCTTTGACTACACGCATGTATTTAGTTAGTGCACTCTTGGAGAGTAACAAGACATTAGAGGATGTACGGATCCAGACCAATTTAAAATAATTATGGTTTGACTATTTTAATGACTATTTGTTTGCCAACCTATTTTTTCAAGTTACACGGGTGTTGGGGTGCTACATTCATACAAAAATTAAATTTTAAAGTATAAATAGATATTATAAAAGTTATATTTCAAATGGATTACATCCCTAGTCCTAGTATGGTCACAGTTTAATTTTCGAGAAAAGATCACTCAATCCGAGACTGATCTAGTCTTTCATAAAATATCTATGACCAAATGAGACTGTTGATTCAAGACTAGAGCGACTACGGTTGCTTTGAGCTGCTACGAGGTCACACCCAATCCGAACAAGGCTTGGACCGCCTATGGGGCTGCCGTGCTGGGATGATTTCCTTTGTATGGTTGCCATATGTCTTACTACCCCCTCTCCGTTCTTAGGGTTGGAAGTGGTGTTATGGTCGTTGCTCCTTTTCTTCACCATTCTCGTAAATGGGGGTTAACCTATGAATATATCTCTTAGCTCTCAATGAGAACACAAATTTGATGGACTTAAACTACCGAGTAGGTCGATCGAGGGGTCGGGTATGAGAGAATTAAAGATCAAGAGAGAGTACAATATAGGAGTATTATTAGCATGATCTTGGGATCCCTTTTCAAGCAAAGGAAGAGAGGTATTTATACGAACATCAAAGTATTAATTACAACAGTAGTAGACCATGATTGACACTCCTTTTGCGTTTAGTCTATGTCGCAAGTACATGAAATCTTATCCAATATGGCCATGTTGCTATGAAAGTGAACCCATGTCTCAATACGCCCATGTTATTGGGTTGCATATTCCCTAGTCGAGTACGACGTTATCCTCATGGGCTTTCTTGTTATTGTCTCCTTGTCTCCCTATCTGCTTGGGTTCATCCTTGGTTGAATATCAGGTGCCAATTCAGTTTGGTAGAGATGCGTTTAGTCTATGTCGCTAGTACATGGAATCTTATCCAATATGGCCATGTTGCTATGGAAGTGAACCCATGTCTCAATACGCCCATGTTATTGGGTTGCATATTCCTTAGTCGAGTACGACGTTATCCTCATGGGCTTTCTTGTTATTGTCTCCTTGTCTCCCTATCTGCTTGGGTTCATCCTTGGTTGAATATGTGGTGCCAATTCTGTTTGGTAGAGATGAGTGCCAGGTCTGGTGCTCACAAGTTGTCTTTTGGACCCTTATAGTGGGGTGTCTTGGGGACCCCTTTTAGCCAGGTGGGGTTACCTCCTTCAATATTTTCCCTTGAAATTGTATGGCAGGACACTCGATTGGATGGGAATAGACACTACTTTTCTACTTATCTATTTTGTTCTAAAAAATGTTCAGGAACTCCTAAGAAAACTACAATCGAGTTTTGTCATTCTAAATAATGCTAACCATTCTGCCATTGCTTTACAGTGAAGTTTTGCCTACTCATATACCACACCGTACAGTGTTAACCCCTAGGGGCGCGCACACACACACACACACCCACGCACGCACGCACACACGTGCACGCACACACACACACACATACACATACACACACACACACATACATACATACATACATACATACATACATACATACATACATACATACATACATACATACATACATACATACATACATACATACGTACATACGTACATACATACATACGTACATACATACATACATACGTACATACATACGTACATACATACATACATTACATTACATTCCATTACACACACACATACATACGATTCTCTTTTGTAATCACTTACCTATAAATGTATTAAAAAAATGATTTAAAGTACTATGCTCTATAATTGCAGGATAAAGTATTTATACAAAAATTAAATTTTTGTATATATAATATAATTCAAATACTTTAAATCTCTAGTCCTAGTTTAGTCATAGTCTATTCTTTCGAAAAGGGATTGGAGATCGATCTAGTCTTTCATGAAATATTAAGGACCAAATGAGACTGCGAGTCCTAGACCATTCGAGTTTAACATATTTAATTTCTATCTATTCTTATTTATCTTTTCGGTACTAATCTTATTGCTCATCACTAGCCTCAATCACCATTCCAGCTAGGGGTGAAAAAGATACAGTATTTAGGTGTATTTAGCTGTACTGATACCGTACCAAATATATTAGTTCAGTATTGGAGTTAACATCATACCGATTCCGATACCAAAATTTCAATTATATATGGATCGGTATTGGTTTCGGAATAAATCGAGATGAAAACATACGCACCTTATTTGAACTTTAAAATGTCACAAAAATATTTATTTTTTATATCGAAAGTATATTTAAACAAGAAACATAAAAAACAAAATACATGAAAAATTGAATACAAAAAGTGCTTATTAAACTTAGTTTATATCTCACAAACAACAATGAACCGTTGATAACAAAATAATATTTCAAATGTGTGTTACTAAAAAATTAAAACTCAAATAAAAGTACACTTACACATAATAAAATTTGAGCCAAATTTTTAAAATTAACTTATTATTCTATGAAACAATATTAAAAGATTATTATATTTATAATATATTAGTGTATATATTCGAATCAAAATTTTCGATATGGGAAGTTACCTCGTACCATTCCCAAATACCAGACCGAACATTGGGTTTGCTACTGTTTGGTATCTTAGCAGTATTTATTCGGTTCGATAGTTTTCGATTCGGTTTTTCAATTTTTTCAAGAATTTTCAACATCGGTTCAATACTTGCTCACTCAAATTTCAACCTCATTGACGCACGGCCATAAAACCCCTCTTGGAGACAATCTTGCAATCAACTGGCCTTCGGGCACGGTTTCTTGCGAAAGATGTTTCCAAACACATCCCTATTGAACTGAGCTACGTCCTCTGACCTCTTTCCGTCTTTGAGCTTGGATATGAAGCCCCCTTGGGTCATGGACCAAGCATTGGCCGCGGGTGATGATGATAAACAACAAAAATGATAGAGGAAATAAATGCTAAAGGCAGTCTACAAACACGATGAACACATACAGTGCACCTAAGTTCTAGCCAATATGAACTTTTTTTCATTACGGTGGAAACCTGTCTTCCAAAATCTCACAAATGTTACCAGACATACACAAGCATTCTGTTTTTACATAAGTCAATACGAACTTTTTTCATTGTGGTGGATAACTGGTTACCAGAATCTCACAAACGGTACAGACATACAGAAATACGCACGCATTCTGTTTTTACATCATATGTACACAATTCTTCAATGAAAGAAAGCAGTAGAGGAATATTCATACATTATACATTATGATGTATGGATGAATATATGTGTATATATATATATACGCACTCAAAAGTTGCCTGCAGAATACAACACAGGAGAGAATCACCAAGGCAAACATAACAGAAAGTTTGCCTCACAATTTAGCGATCTATGGGGATCATATTTGGGGGATTTCAGACACGCAGCAATCTGGATTTGTATGAAAATTGTACCAAAAATAGCTGTCCCTATGCTTTTGTCCATTAAACACCAAAAATCAACCTGCACCCCTTCGACTAGTAATCACATGTAGCACTCACTACTAGTCTTCCTGTTATGATAAAACATTAGGAACCAATAATATCAGTTGGAAAGGTGTGTGTGAAAGTTGCAGTCATTTCATTGTGCATAAATGCTAGGAATAGCTATACAAGGGTATGCTCTTGGTGTTTTAGGAGCTTTCACTAAAAAGATTAGGTTGGCTTCGTTGGGAAGAACGTGATGGAGAGATGTTTATCAAGCAGAAAATTTTCCCTTTTTTACATAAACCAAGAACAAAATATTTGTAGTGTTAGGAAACTAGGAATTCATTTGAATTCTTGGATTTCAATTCTAAAATTTGAATTCTTAAATTTCAAATTACGAGTGTATGGATTTGTAATTTAGCTTTTTTAAAAATACGATCAATTTGGCACAATTCTAGTTTTTTTAGATTTCCAAAGATGCAATTTGGGCCAAATCTGAACTTGAAATCCAAATTTAAGTTTCCAAACATGCCATTGAAGAAAACATGTTCTTCAATTAGATAGCGGCATATGAACAGGCCCTTGGACTACTATAGATACTTCCTCTGTCCTAATGTGTTTGTCAATTGACTTTTAATAGTCTTCTATGTGAGTGTTTGACTATTTGTATCTAACATAATACATTTGAAAATAACAAAACATTACAATAAAACAATTGCAAGGCAGCTTATGAAACCATTTTCATCTTATTATCCAATGTAATCTTAATTAATGTCATGTCCATAGTTTGTGAATTTTGACCTCATTAAGTCAAATCTGACAAACAATTGTTTTTCCATACTAAATAGGCACTTGCTAGAACTATGTCCAATATATATGACAAGAATATCAAATCATCTAAGAAACATACCTTGTTTCTTTCAATCAACTGATTTCTATATTGTAGGCCGTGTCATTGTAGACGAACTACGTCCCATTGGAATAGCATTCAAAATGCAATCAGTTGAGTCTTCCTGTTCTATAGGAACTATAAACAGGATATGAGTAACAGAAGTCAGCATAAAATAGAAAACTGAGTGGCATGATTACTAATACTCGCAACTAATTACCATGGATTGAAATAAATATAGACACAATACGGAATAAGTAGTAAACAGTAAATGGGGAAAACCAATACAAATTCCATTGTCATATTTAGGGGTGGGTATCGGTCCAAATCCGGACCGGACCAAAGATCAAACCTATTATTAATCGGTTTTAGACCAAACCGATAAGGATTGGACCGAAACTATAGTGACAGAATAGACCAAAAAAAAACCTATAGTGACAGAATAGACCAAAAAAAAGTCCGGTAATATGCATCTGCAAGAAATCCCTGCATCCATCTACATTTGAAAAACAAAAAAATCCCAAATTCAAGGAGGCGAGTAGCCGACACGGCGACACCAAACACAAAACCCAAAAACAAAACCAAAGCCAACACCAGAGTTATAATTCCTAAAGACCTTACCAAGACCAAAGCCATCACAAAAACCAAACAGGCACAAAAAATGAAGAATCAATATAAAAAAGAAAATTGATTATGTAGAAAAAATATACTTGCTACCTGAATGGTGTGATCGTGAATGGATCAGGGCTGAGCCTTAGCCCTTCTTGCATGACTGGTGTCCATGACATGGTGTAGCATAGTAGCAGAGTGCAGGTGGGGATGATGGAGTAAGAAACGGGAGAGAAGAACATGGAGTGATGAATTGGAGGTGGTGAATTTGTGATTGTGAGAGTCTGAGATAGTGGATCAGAAGAGGTGGTGAAAGTCAAATTGAGACGAAAGACCGAGGAAGAAATTAGGGCACTGGAGATTTATAGAACTATAGTTATGAATGGCGATAAGTCACAGGAAGGACTACTGAATATTAAGAGTTTTGCAATCAGTCCTTTCAGTCTGGACCTATATTATTCTGGGTCTGGACCGGACCGGACCGGACCGATACCCAAAACTTTAAAAATCATAGACCAAAGACCAGCCCTAAATCTACTCGGTCCGGGTTTGGTCTGGACCTAACGGTCCATTTTAGTCGGTTTTTCCGGTCCAGGCCTAAACTTAAACAGCCCTAGTAATAGTGCATCTTAAAAATGAGTTTTTTTTTTGTAAACAAAAAATTCCTCCTCTTAAAATTTTATGAGAATTTCAATGCATTTCACATACTCATTAGATACACTATCATAAGCTGAAAAACACAGATTGGGGTGGGGGTGTGGTAAGAAAGTTGGATTAAAATTATTGAATCGCGATGCTGTTGACAATATAACAACATTGTTAAAGTAAAAAATGAGTCTCACATATAGCAGCATAAGCATCAAGTTACAGTGGAGTACATCCTATCAGTTTACCTGAATTGTCTTCCCCAGCATTCCCTCCAGCAATTCCAATGCAAGAGAACAAGGAACCTTCATCTATCTTCAACTGTTCATAGGCAACATATATGTCTTCAATCGTGGCAGCTTCATACAGTGAAGTCAGCTCTGTAATGCACGAGATGTCCTGAGAAAAGAGGTGGGAAAAAATATAAAATATCTCTGGAGTGCAGCAAAAAAAGCTATAAAAGTGATGACCTGCCACCACCTAAATTTCACATTACATAAATAAGCAAATGAAAGTGAAGTACATATAAACAAAGATGTGTTTTTTCACCTTCCTGGGTACCAATGTAGCTTGCAGATGAGCTAATAACCCAAGCCAATATGCATTTGATTTTGTCTCAGCTTCATGTCTCATGAGCAAAGTTCGCCTTGCCTGAGAGATGCAATTTCAACATTATGAAATGCCTCAACAACAATAACTTTCTCATTATAACAAAAGCATTGTAGAAAGAAAGCACTGAACTAGTGCAGGACTACAGAGTACAGGGTATTAATATTTCTTACTACAGTAAGCAACTCTGATAACTTTTTATAAACAGCATCACCATTAATACCAAAAAGAGAAACTGCTTCGCAAACATCTGTCTTAGATGCACAACCTAACACCTAGAGAAATCTTATGAGCAAACTAACCCTGTCTAGCTCCCTCGGTGTAATCATATTGCTATGCAGACCTCGGAGGACATTTTTGCAAGCATCAACTGCTCTGTGAACCTATAAAAGCACAAAACACATCCTAAACAAGTGGGTAAATAAATGGGTAACAAAATCTATAATTTTAAAAACTGCTGAATCCATACCTTGGTGGGGGTTGATGTCACCGAAATCACATACCACCCAAGCTTCAGGCGATCAAATAGGTTTAGTTCAAATGAAACATCATATGTTAATCCAAGAGAATCCCTAACTGTTGTAAAAAGCCTGCATGAAAACCATGCAAAATGCAATAGATGAGGATCATATACTTGGTGTGCACTAGTTTCTTTAAATGTGGGTGAATAAGAAAAAAAAAGTTGGGAAATGGCGTCTTCACTAGAAAAACATGTAGCTATATTCTGATTAGCCATGGCACAATATGTGCTTAAATTACAGGCAAGTTAAGCAGTAGGTAACACGATGTACACCGGTACAGACATAGGTACAGTTATAGGCATAGATCTAACACACACACACAAACACAAACACAAATGTGCGCACGCACACACACTAGACATTCATATAAGTAGATTTTCCAAGACACCTGGTTGGCAGCATCCGGAACAAAAAGTATACCAATATAATTTTAAGCATTAGAAATAAATAATGCATAGTTCTACAAGTATCTCACCTAATACAAACTTGAAAGTTCAAATGAGCAAACTCCAAATTGACCTACTGCTCCAACTATAACTCTATAAGAAACAAATACCTGGAGTTTATTACTTCAGCCAATAGACCCATTGTGATGGCAAAAAACAATGGATGAGTGTGAAATCTTTCTTGCAGAACCCTTTCCACATTGTCCTGTTTGTTGGTTTGTTCATCGTATTTTAGTTGCTTACCTGAAAAACAACTTATTATCATCTCTAAGACCTTACATCCACATGCTCTACCATCTAGCCCTGTACAGGGCTCAGAATGCTGATTCAGTTGCCAAAAATCACACAATAGGCACAAAAGCATCAATGTGTGATATTCCAAGCAAACTCACCATCATATGCAGAGGCGTTACTGAAAGACTCTAAAAGATCCTTCCCATCAAAGGTAAATCCCCAACGGTTTGGGGCAGGACCTGCAATATAAGCACATGCTCTCTCATCTGTGTCCTTCAAGAATACCTGAAGAGTAGTGAGTGAACAGAGTTGATGAAATACTTCGAGTGGAAATGTTAACAGCGCAATACACTGCTTTATACATCCAAGGGACAGTTAGACAACAAAACACACAAGAGTACAGTAGCATCCTATCTAAAGATATGTTTTCTCACTTGATGCTGCAAGTCTGGATATGGATTAAATATGACCGGGTTGTATTTCTGTGCTCTCTCGTAACCTTGGGTTGCTCTAATTGTTCCCAGATAATCAAGAATACATGACTCAATATCCTCCTCTGAGAAGTCTCCAACAATAGACACCTAATAAATATAGATTTAGCAACATTAAGATGAGAAATGACAAACAAAATGGATCTTTAATGATATAACATCATATAGACTAGTAAACCACTTTTCTTCAAAGATATAACATGACAAACCTCCATATTGTCACAAACGAACTGAGTCATCACGGCATCCTTTACACTTTCTAAAGTCAGGCTTTGTAATGAACGAGGTGTTGGCTCAACAAAACGCTCATCTCCATTCAGCATAGCTAGCATGAGCTTATGGGCAGTTGCGCGTTCCAGACTTTTTGGAATAGATCGATAATATGACAAATATAACTGTCGTGCTCTATCAAATGCATCATCTAACCAAACGCTGTGCTGCAAATGATTTAGTTTGAAAATAATTACTACCTATAACTGATTACATTATGTGTTGCATAAGGGGATTACCAGGCCTCAGTTTACCTCGCAAGTAATGACACATTAAACTTCCATTACATCTTACTTTATATGAAATGTAATTGCTCAATGTGTCAAGGGTCTAACTGAACAACCTCATTTTTGGTAGAGGTATACTTCTTGACCCTCCTAACCTCAATGGAGTTGGGATTACACTTGGATTGTTTTTGTTGCAATTATTTTTGAAGGCCCACCCCGAATTTGATTATCTTGAAGCCCTGGCTAGCCCTTGCATCAGATAAATCACTTGTACTAGCCGTCATTACAGCAGACAAACTTTCCGAACTGTGGGAAATCGGGTATTAACACATTTATATTTTTACATACATAAGATGGACATATTCACAACTAAGGCCTCAAGCTTCATTGAATATTCTTTTTCAAAGCCCTAACCTGTGGAGTACCAAAGCCTAAATTGGATCAAATGGCAGGGTGTAACGTTATGCTAGTAAGGGAGGACACTCAAACAGCATACCAGCATAGTAAGGGAGGAGGACATTCAAACAACACACACTCACATACATATGAACAATGCTGACAACTGATACATAAAGGTTCAAGAAAACTTTGAATGACTGCAGTGCAATTACCTCAAGTACCATATGAAGTAACTGAAAGGCAGCACGCATCCCATCATCTCTCAAGGAGAACCGAAATTCCATGCAGATAAATTCTTCTGTGGATTCCAGTGAACAATTTATCAGATGATTTACACAGAAAAGTTCCACCTGGAAACATATATTAATGTTAGAAAATATTCATCATTCAGAAGATTTGGATGCAGTTCACACTGCGATAAAAAAAATATGTGAGGGATTTAATTTTAGGAAGACATAAAGATATGAAGTTTGACAAAAAAAAGTGCAGTATCCTTATAAGACTCCTGCATAAACCATCAGGAGTAGCTCACCATAAGAGATGAGTCATCAAACTTCAAGGTAAATTAACATTACTTAATAAATCATGCCTATTAGTAGGTGCTCATTGAAACAATCATGTAGTCCAATTTTTTCCCCAAAATTTCAGTGAACGTGTGTGTTGTGCAAGGTTGAGCAAATCCCCTTATTCCAAGGGTGGTGTGTCTTTGCCAAAGTTTTCTCTAATACAACCCTGCTGGTGTGTCTGTATCTAGAACATGTTAAGAGCTGTATTGTTGGAATGATCGTCCAACATAGTGATTTTGTCAACCACATATCAACGGGGTTAAGAGCTGTATTGTTATAAATTTATTTAGCTATTCAACGCTACCAATGCCGACAACGGGATTATGCCATGATAATTGATAATCCATCCTTCCTACAAAAAAGTTCCATGTTTCCTTTGTCATTTGTCCCAAAAAAAGGTTCCACTTTCCACTTTTGGAAAAATGTTTGTGGCTCAAATTATTTCTCTCCTCTGCACCACTTTCAAGTTTCAACCAAACAATTTCATTTATCTTAATCTTCGTGCCTAGTGAAACATGGAAGACTTTTGCGGGACGGAGGAAGTAATGAGATACTCTTATTCATGAATTACCCAACCTACAAACCGATATGGAAGGAAAAAAGTTATGTGCCGAAAAGTACAATAAAAAATTTGATAATTTCATCAGCACCTGTTCACGTGAGAAGCTTCCGACACGGCCACCCTCACTTAGAGTCCGCACACCCACAATTACAGATCCCTTCGCATCTGGAGTTTCAGCTGCCCGCCCACCACCAACAATGAGCCTCATAACTCCACAATTGGCTTCATTCTTGGATATCTGTACAACAATATGCTATAATTAAATGTGCAGTCCAAACTATTGTGCATTAAACTTTTCGATAAGTGAGGTTTCATGAGAAACTGCAACTACTGATCAAGAAGGTCATTATCAAAAGATATAATATGCAATCTTTCAGGTAAAGCCTAAAAAATTATCTGCACCTGCATGATTCCATGTCAATAAACTAAAATCCAATGAACATCAGATTTTTTGAAATTACTTCACCTACTTTTTGGAAGCAGTAAATCCTGAAACCGATTACAGCTAACCACTGACCCAAGAAAACAAAAAAGTCAAAAAACAAAGAAACAAATACCTTGTAATTTACAGGAATTCCATTTGAAAGGCGCCGTTGAATGATACCTGTTTCCTTGTCATACAGTTTTGTGCCATTTTCATCTGGTTGTATGGTTACAAAGGATGGTTTTAAATTCAATTTTAGTTCTTGCAGCTGTGTTGATGTGATCAATTCCTTTGGCACTTCAAGCTGCACATGTTGATTAATAAAACTGAAATCAATGAACCATGTGCAAAATAAAAGATTGGTTCATTTCCCGTTGTACTAACAATTATTTCTCTTCCACTCTTGTTGGGGACTAGTGCATGGATACAAACATACTGTTTTAATTGGACATTACACTATTCTGCAGATATATTACAAGAAAAGTTCTCTTGTTATAAATACCTCTGGCTCATGTTCTATGCTCTCATTCAGACCATCTTGAATAGCAGCTTTTATCTCATCTGCTGTTATCTGAAATTCCATTTCTCTTGCTCCATCAACATGCACCTTCTTTGGGACACAGGCAACAATTGCAGCAGGAAGGGGTGCAGAAGGTTTTCCAAATTCAGATATGAATTCCAATACCTTTGCACCAGTTGAATTAACCTGAGGAAAATGTCCAAGGATGAAGATTCTTTCAAAACATAAATAGCAATACCTTAATCTTCATTGCAAGTGAATAAGTCATGTGTGAAGGAGTTAGGAATGGCACTAGTTACTGCTCTGTGCTCCCTCGTTGTTTTGCAGCCAAAGTGGCAAAATACTCCCCCATAGTTTTATAATTGTGAGAAAGGTCAACTATAGTAAGTAATTCCCATGTCCTAAAATTTGTTCTGTTTTTCCTTTTTGGGTTGTCCAAGTAAATTTCTTGTTTCATTTGAAGGAAAAATTTAGTTGGTTGATATTGTATCTCTATGTAATAAATCACATTCACATAACTTCATTAACCTTACGTGCCCATACGTACTACCCAGGCAATCACACCCATGCAGGTGGTGGGTCAAAGAGAAAAATAGACTGGGTTCACTAAAAGACAGATATAGTCAGTTCAGCCAAACCTATATATCGTTGGAAAGCGAATACATATCTTTGGGTCAAGTTATATGCATCTAAGTTTGCCGAATTCAAAGTCATAGCCCTAAAACAAGTTGAAAAACTAACTCAATAGTGCTTAATAAGCATGCCAAGTCAAACTAGGGAGAAATTAGGGCTGAGAAAATATATTACTTGACCATTAATTAAAGTCATATGATTTAAAAATTAACAATGGCTCAAACTTAAGTATAAAATTATTGCATTATTAAACCATCACATTGAGCATGAGGCATGGCAAGTGATACTGTTTTAAGTTTATTCTAAAATTATGATGTGAATTTAAATTCGCACCAAATGAATAAAACATGAAGAAAAGTTGAATTTATACTAAACGAGTATCATTTTCTTGGCAAACTAAACGAGAACTATGAAGTATTTCTTGCCCCAACAAAAGGGGGTAAAGAACAAAAGCTCAGTGTATAAAATACATTATAACACCAAATTTAATGAGCCAATGAGTCCATATATGTGTCAAGATAAAGATTCCATACAATGATTTTCCATTTTGTTATTTTCCATATTTCGTTCAGAACCCAGAAGTAAACTCTTAGCAATGTGGAATTCGATCACGTAATTAATGGTGAAATTTTCATTAAGTACAACACTACAACAAAACCTCGTGAATTACAAACTAATAAAATATAAATATATACTCCCTCCGTCCCGGAGTATTCGTCCAGTTTTGACTTTTGGAACTGTTCATCTAAGGACTTTGACTCATCAAATTCTCTCAATGTGTAAGCTTAAATATAATCATGTGTGATCTTGTTTGATTTGTCCTAACATATAGATTATTAATATATAATTTCTATAATTTTTTAATATACAAATTACAAGATAAAATGGATTAAAGAAGTGTATTGGATGGTGTGTAAAAATGAAAGTGGACAAGTACTCTGGGACGGAGGTAGTATGAGTTTCCAATGGGTACTACTCCACCATTTATGATCAATATGTTTACAACTTGAAACAAAATGCTTGCAAATTTCAGAATAGGCATTAATTGCAGGCATCATAAGCTCTAGATTTGGAATTTGATGGTTGAAAATCAGAAACCATGTATTCATACCTTTTTTGTAAACTCAATGGAATTATACCCTTATATAGTACTCAAACCAAATGAGAATCCTTTTCTGTAAAGCAATGTGGACACCCAAATTGAGTACAGGCAAATGCTTTTTTGTAAAAATTTTCACTGATTTTAATTCTAAAGCTAATTCATTTCACCATAAAATCAAACAGTTTTTTTAAGGAGAACCAATAATTACACATGATTTTATATTCTAAATTCAAAATAATAATGCATTATGTTGCACCAATTCTTCAACTGCTGTTTCCTATCCTCGTTAAGGGTACTTGGGGACGTGTTGACACCAAATCCTTTGTAAAATCCAGAAAAGTTGGTGTTTCCCCAATCCCAATCCTCGTCTCTCTGCAACTAAAACTTAATGGCAAATAAAATGGAAATTTAAATAAAATACTTAATAGGATGTAAATAGACGGTTGGTGCTTTCAATTTTAAATAAATAAAAGAGTGAAACCACTTTCCTAGAAAATGGAAGACATTGGGATTTATAACCTCTAGATTTTAAAAAGTTTATATTTTCACAATTGCAGCACTTTTTTAAGAATCGGGTCCAGATTCATGATTCGTCACTACACTTATTAAGAGACTGATATGGGAATTTAGCAATAAGTATGGAGCTAAACATGGTAGTCAAAATCGCGATCCGGATCGTACGATTGTACGATTCCGGAGATCGCCAGGAGGGTTCCGATCCAACTCACAGTCAAAATCGCAAGAATCCTTCGGGTCGGAAGAATCGCCGATCTCGATCGTGCAATCGCACAATCGCAGAAAATCGTCGATCTAAAAAAGGAAAGAATCGGAAATTTGAAAAGCCCTATTTTGTTGCTTCGATTTTGTCGATTTAGTCGCTTCGACTATTTCGCTACTCCCAATTTGAATCGCGATGATTTCGCGACTTCCAGTTCGAGTATTTTGTAGCTTCTAGCCTTCTCCCTTCTAACGCGGCAAAGCTTGTTGCCCTGCGCATCCCCTCCAAGTCTCTATTTTTGCCCAGGATATATCTCTGATTTTTAATTATATATAAGGAGTGTGGGTTATACTCTAAAAGGGTAATTTAGATTATAAACAGGTAAGTCTGATATCCAACTTGAACTTGTGTTATGTTTTATTAAAATTTTATATTTATATATATATATATAGTAGGATCTTACGATCCGAGTCACGATCTTACGATGTTACGATCTTCATTAGACCCATCGATCCTACGTAGAATCTAGAGTTTGACTACCATGGAGCTAAATGTGTGTTACTGAATACTCATATAATGACTAAAATGGTAAAGACACTTTCTGTAAGAAACAATAACAAAACTCAATTTTGGGAGAAAAAAAATTAGAATATCAAGATATTTATTGTGGATGATTAAAATTACCTCCTCCAGAGTAACTGTTCCAGCAATAGCAATTAAACTCTCATGACCTTGCCTCTGATCCATTACAGTATGGCCGAGTGCATCACTCTCCATAATGAAATCCAGATTATCCACAGATGAAACATTATCAATCATAGCTGCTAACTGTTCACTATCTTTGAGTAGTGCATCCATATAGCGGGTTAATTCACCTCTTGTGACACCAAATTCCTTGAGCCTCCGAACCTTGTGGGGTAAAATAATGTGAATATGAGAGCATATAGAGGTCAATCTCACAATAAGGATTGCATTTCACCCAATGAAAGAATTCTTTCACATTAGAAAATTATAAAATGCCTAGGATGTATAATGAAAAATGGGTTATACTTTAATATACTTCAAATAAAACTACAAATCTAATGAGAAAGCAGGTGTCTTGGTTTGACTTTTTCAAAAATGCTGGTATCAAATTAAAAGAAGAGAACAAACCTCCTGCACGGCAACTTTAATTGCGCTCTGCCAATTTTTGGGCTCAGAAGTTACTGTAAGAGTGGTCACAGTGCATCCTTCTCTTCCAGAATCACTATGGTCCAGCTCAACTGAGGTAAATGGGGGATTTGAACTCTGAAAAGTTCACCCAATTATAAAATGGCAGACACAAAATATACAGTAAGAGCAGTAATCAGATTTATACACTAAACTCCATCTATTAAAAAAACAAGTCAACAGAGAGATCCAAATTGTGGTATTCTAAGACTACTTCCGTCCCATAAAACTTTTAAACTTTGGGGAACAGTGGGATTCAAAGAATGTTTAATTTTGGCGTTGCTTTCCAATTTTGTTATTACTCTGCTTTAGAGTAATATATGATGCGATGGGTAAATTACTTATTAATAGTGAATAGATATGATGTGATAGGTAGGTTGATAATTAGTACGGGTAAAAGGGAGATTTTGATTGAAAGTAAAAGTGTTTTTTAGGACGGATGAAAAGTGAAAGTGGAAAGCTTTTTTGGGATGGAGGGAGTATGTAATTTCATGTTATGACATATTGTTTATGACATTTCATAGTGCCCATGCTTGGATTACTATTAACTCTTTGAGTAAGACTTCTTTCCCAAAATTGTAAAACAAAAATCATGATACAAGAAGATGCAAAAAGCTGCTTCTCAAAGATTACAAGAATAATTAATTATCTTTCTTTGCATCACTGGGTCATTCAATCTTGTCAGTAGTCATACTACTCCCTCCGTCCTAAAATGTTTTACTTTTCACACGGTCAAACTTTAATCACTTTTTTTACCTATTTTCATTAGGTATTTATTTGATAAAATAATATAGTCTTGTCACCACTTGTTCTGTAGAACTTTTGATGTAGTTTTTAAATATATAAATCTTATTTTTTAGTTTTACACCTACAATCAAATAAATTGAATTGAAAATAAAGTCGGTCAAACCTCATAAACACAAACGGGAAAATAGGTACTGTTTTTCACAAAATAGTGACTTCAAATTATTCCAAGATGACCCGACAACAAACAACAACATTACCCCAGTGCCTCAATGGCTCCCACCCATTGTGGGGTAAGGGGGCTCGGATGTACGCAGTCTGACCCCTATGTTTAAAACATAGAGCAGCTGTTTCCAGATGACCCATCACAATTGCAAGATGACCCAAATGAAACAAATTTGCTCGGTCCAATAAAAGCAAAACTGCAACTTAATACTCAATGGCAGATCTGGAACAAAAGTGCAGAGTAGTTCAAATCATCTCTGGTACCTTGTATCTTGTGTTAATGCGAAAATGCAAAGCAGAAAGAAATATTCTCTTCATCAGCACATTCCTCAGGTCAGCATATGTTTGGACCTTTTTCACTGGGATCTGAAAGGAAGACACTACAAAAAGTTAGATAACAAGGAGATGGAACTTAGGAGGAGAATTAAATATGACTTGGATCGCATTTACCCCGAAAATATTTGGGAGTACTAATGCTAGCTCATAAACAATTGTGAGTGGAGGTTTTACAATCTAAACAAAACTAAATGAAAAGCATACCAAAAACTCGGTTTTATACCTTACAAAACATATTGATAGAGAAGTTCTGAAGCAGCTCGTGCTGAAATATCTGTGGAGGCTTTACATCATCATTACTACCGGGAAGACACCAAATATGTTGTACAGGAGGCCGAACTGCATGTCTCTCCTTCCTAGTAGTTTTTGTTTGCTCGATAGAGACAGGAGACCTTTCATTAGAAGTATTTCCAGCCAAACCAACTGAGAATTTTGGGACGAGAAAATTTGCCATTGCACCAAATGCACTTGATGATGGTGCAGCACTAGCACCATTTTCAATGCCATTCTGCCCAAAAACAGCCTGCATGATACATGTAGTTACTAATGAAAGTGAGCAGAGTTATATGCTCAAATGATGAGATTTTTTAGGATAAATATTCCTAATCGAATGCATGCTTGAGGAAGAAGACCTACTTCAATATGGCCAACTGTCTTGGAAATGTTGTCTATGTCTCCCACAATGTACAATGTGGCATTTGCCGGAAAATACCAACGCTCATGGAATTTTCTGATTTTATCAGCATCCCATTTCTTAATCTGTTCTTCAAGTCCAATTGGGAATCTTTCACTCAGCTTGTTCTCAGAATGCAAGTGTTGTAACAACTGCAGTAAACTCAATAACAGGACACAGATTTCAATTTGACAATGACTTGATGAAGCAACATAGAGTAGACTAAGAAATATCCTTTAATATAATACCTGGCAATCAACTCGGTACTCAATTGTATTCATCATTTGCAATTCAGACAATATTGCCCGCCTTTCTTTCTCAACCCGTGAAGCAAGAAATTTAGGGTAGAAAGCTATCTACAAGCGGTTTTGGAAAAAAATATCAAACCTCATTGCGTATTTTATTAGCAATAAAAAATGTACTCACACCATCTCAAAAAAAGAGTCATGTTTTTAATATTGGTTTCAGTATTATATTTTACAAACACGAATAGACGTTCACTTAACGATGGAAGAACAATGTCTAACCATTTCAAAATAATCATTTTACCGACCAATAATTACTAAGAAATCATTTGATTTTACCTCATTGAGTGCATCCAAGACAACTGGTAGTAAATCATCTTCAGAGTCCTAGAGAGAAAATTTCCATTAATCACCATCGTATTTTGAAGAAAATAACAACACTTTAAACAAATATTTCCCCGTTGGCATGAGATATAAACCTTTGTACTTGTTGGAGAATGAATATGGAACACTGTATGATGAAAATCCGTGTACGCATTCGAGCGTGCCCCTGTTCCAAGAAGTTTCTCTCGTTTCTTGCTCCCAAGAAATGCAACATGTTCAATCATGTGTGCAATTCCTTGTTCGTCATCTTCCTCATCAATGGATCCCACATGAACTTCCATGTGTGCCTCAAATCTATGAGAATTTCATTAAAATGAAAGACACGATTATATTTATCTTCTTATTAACTTTGACAGAATGTTTATTTATTTTTATGATAGTGCAGTGAATCAATTCAGTGAACTACAAAATATCATGAGTATGATGCACTGAAAAGATAACAGCGGGGCTGAGATAGCTGAAGTAACAGATATTCATGCAGAAGGAAACGCATGGAGAGAAGGATGAATCCAATGCTCAAGATCCACATCTTGCATGGTCTGGGGAAAACACATCTACAGCACCTCAAATCTATTTTGAGAAGTTCTATTCTCAGGATTTGTACTAATAAGTAACCTGCCAACTAATGGCATTTGAGCACCTTGATACCTGTGTAGGAACTATGAAAAATGGATCCAAGAGTGATATATTAAATTTTGCATTAGTATAATGATTTCCTAAAAGTCAGATGCTCAAAATATTACCATAAGCAATTACATGTCAATTTCCCTAAGAAATAGGATAGTTTTCAAATGTCTAAAAGTTTTCCCTTCCAGATATACAACTACCATAACACCTCTACACTCTATGTAGCAATAATGAAATACCTGTGCTAATTACAACATCAATGAATATGATATACCTATTTAGTGGAACCTTGTTAGGTAAAATAAGGTAACGAAGTCCATTTCTCAGTTGTCCTCGATGTAATTTTGGGTGAGACGGAAGTTCGGAACTCAAAAAATGTTCCAGCTCTGCAGTTACCACCTCAGGATCCAGCAGTTCAAGTGACTGTTTTTCTAGTACACCATCTGGCCAGGTAGTACTTGCTGCATGTGGCTCATCTGGGCCAGCGGATGCATGTAGCGCACAGGAATGTTTTAACTGTAAGTAAGATTAGTCAATAAGATAGTTCCACTTGAAGTACCTAAATAGAAAATGAAGTATTTGCTCTTTCGAACCTTTTTTTCAAGTTTTTTTATGGAGCATTTAGAGTCTATGCAAAATGTAGCACATGGGTTAAAGAAGAAAGCCACTAGTACCATTAGCACATAGGTTAAAGAGGAAAGCCACATGAATATGTAATATATAAAATAACTAAAAAAATTTATACAAAATTGTTAGTTATCCTTTGAAGTTCAAAACGTTTATATATTCCTTGAGATGTCGAGAACAATATCTTTGGGGGGGGGGGGAATCAAGTTCTTGGTGTACTTGTCGCGGAATTGTAATCCATTTTCAAGCCATACAAGCTCACTAAACAACATACTAACTGATTTATAGAAAAATAATTTCTACCCTTGTCCCTCAAAACTTTGCCAACTTTCCTCTTTCATCCGTCAGTCTTTTTCCCATTTCCTAGAATATGTCAGTCATCCTTAGGATACCTAAGATAGTGGGTGCCATTAGATGACCTCTAATTCAAACTCACAACAAGATTACTTACAGCTACATTGTTGCGCTTCAGGTTTGACAAATGACAAGCCGATGTATCACGAAATGCTCTAGTTGTCAAACTGTTTATAATAATATGCTTCCTTTGCAGGTAAGGGAAACATAATAAAGGTTGACATGTACTCAGATAGCATGTTTGAGATGGAAGTTCCTCACGCTGAGATAGATATGCTCGCACTGGATTCTGCAATAGAGAAAAAAAATATTAGTGTGGAGAAAGAGAGAGAGAGGGAGGGAGTTGAAGGATGTCACAAAATGAAAACTCATAAAAGCATGTATGCCTGCTCATTTAAAATCTTATAGCCTGTTTGGTAAGGCTCAAAATAGCTGAAGTGGCTGAATCTATTGAAATGGCTTAAGTTGTGGCTGAAATGGCTTATAAATTATTTGGATGAATCTACTAAATTATTAAAAACAGCTATTTAAAAATTCACATTTAAAAAATTTAAAAAAAATATAATCCGCGTAAAAAAACAAAGCTAAAAGTATCCATTTAAACTATTTCACTCAAAAAAAGTAACTCAACTATTTTTTTCATTTACCTCCAATAGCAATTGTTAGTGTTTACTGAACAAAGTTAACGCTTGCTGAGCAATAAGGCTGTAAGCTAAATTTAATTCATACCAAACCGAAGTTGGAAGATGATGTTCAATTAAATTCTTTACATAATTTATGCAAAATGATTGCATCCTTCTATTCACTCATCTTTACCTTCTATCCATCATTATTCAAAACTAGGCATAATTCACCAGCCTTTGAAAATGTTAAAAAAAATTCAAATAATCACAAAAGAACATCATTGATTTCAAGATACAGACTACAGTGGCGCCAAACTTACTGCATAAATTCCAATCTGATAAGAAACAAAAATCATTGTACTAAAATTACCTTTACTTTAAGGTGATGAGCTGGATGCTGGAAATGCCGACCCGAACTTAGAGCCATGCTCCTCCTCGGCTGAACCCAATTGGGGCGGGTTGAAAGTGCTCGACAAGAACAGCATGGTGGTGAAGATGGATCGCTGCGCAACGACTTGACATGGATAGGTGCCAATACTGGCTTAGTGTTGAATATAACTGATGAGACCTGCATATCCGGATTTTTTACTTCCCAATTTGAGAGAGCCGCTAGGGTTTTTGGGAAGAGAGGTGGGCGGCGGCGGCGGCGTCAGGTAGGGACTTTCCCGACGGTGGACAAGAGGAGGGAAGGCCTATCCAGTATCTGGTTAAGAGTGACTCCGTATGGAATAAAAGTATAAAACTCTCTTCTTTTTTTCTTTTTTGTGGAAGACTGCGAGCGTCGAAGTGGTGGCGATTCGGTCAACTTCCTCAATATACTCCTCCCTCCTAAAACTTTCTCTCTCTTCGCAAATTGAGGAAAAATCTAAAATTTTTTTTAATCTATTTTATTTAAATATTTGTACAGAAATAAAAAATAAAATATACATATTTAAAAACTACATCAAAAGTTCAACAAAACAAGTGGTGACAAAAATATTTTATTTTATCATATAGACCATAAAAACACAAAAAATATAAATTCCCGTGAAGTTGGAATAGTGCTCTGGGAAGAAAGTTTTAGGACGGAGGGAGTATTAGATTTTTGGACCATGATACACTTACACCAAAAAATGTACCTCACTTGTATACCACACTTTTGCACAAACATTTTGATGGTTTACACCGACACAAGTGTTGATGGTTTACACCGATACAAGTACTGGTGCATTAACAAAAATTTACACGAACACAAATGTTGGTGTGTTAATAAAAATTAGTTTTACACCAACACAAAATGTTAGTGCAAACCTGCGGGGTACAAATTGAGGTAAAAATGTTGGGGTACATATAGCTTTATCCTAGATTTTTTTTATATTGATAGGGGTTATGTAAGGTATACAAAATTTTGGTATATACTAACCTCCCTCCGATCTTAGAGTATTTTTATACTGTTTTAATTTTTTCAATTAATTATTTTTAATTTTTGTCCTATAATTAAATAAAAATATATTGTATATATATTAGAAAAAAAATATTTTAAAAATACTTTATATAATAAATCTAATAAAACTATTTTTGTATCGATATCCAATATCAATTTTTATTTCATTTGAGATCAAAGCTGACCAATTTTGACCAAAAAAGTTAAAAGTAAACAAACACTCTAGAACGAAGGAAGTATATATTATTTGTACACTAGTGTCTTATAGACAAATGCTAATAATAATTGTTTCTGCACACATAATAATTAATTGTTGCATGTCACTTATGTACAAGTGGTCTACACCTAACATTCTATCATATCTTTATCTTTATATATTAAATTTGAGAGCTAAACTTTCTAGAATTGCGACAAGTGGCAAATCTACATGGCAATATTTTAACAAATCACCCGCTACCTATTAACAATTGAATGACGTGGCAATTTCAATCAAAATATGGGTAGATCCAATTTAAGTTGTATATGAAGTATATGTCTTATGTACAGCGTCGCTATTGATGGGTAATAACCCAGGAATTCCACCCGGACGGTTCGAACCGACCGGGAGGTATCAAATCCAACGCCCCCCTGACTCAGTTTGACCCGAGCAGTCTGACCGGTCGGGGGTGAGAAGGTCCGAAATCAGAGACGTGGCTTCGTCTGGCGAAGGCATGCAAACTGACCGGCTAGATGATTAAAGACGTGCTTGACGTGCTTAGAGATTATTATAAATAGGACTAAAAGCCTCATTTGTGAGGCAGACCTTAATTAACCCACACGGCTTGTACTTTGTAATAGTCTTAAGATCATTAATAACAAATCGGGTTACAGGTGTTTCCACCTACAGCCCTTCCGATCATTTATACTTAATATTTGCACGGTATTTACACCATCAAATTGGCGCCGACCGTGGGACCCATTACAAAAAAGCCATGACAAGTAACCAGGAAACCGTCATCTCGCAAATTTCTACCCCTGGCGAGAACATTACGCCGTTCCCGGGAGGAAGTGCCCTACCCACTACACCAATCCCTACCCTTATAATCACCGTTCCCGCTCCCACCCCGTTCACTTCCCCATTAACTTTTGTCCCTGTATTCCCTCCAAATTTTCCCGGGCCATTGACCCGATCTATTCCCAGGCGTTCCAAAGTTTTGGACAATTCATGTCCATGCTCCAACAGCCGAGAGGGTTTTCCCCCTTCATTCCCGAGTTGTACCCACAAACTTTGCCCCAAAGTACACCTTTCCCAAGCGTGACCGGGCTTCCACCATCATTTCCACAAACTAACATCATCCGTTCGATTGTTTCGACAAATCTGGTCGGAGAAATGGATAAAGTTGGCCTGTCCCGGTCTAGAAGGAGTCGGTCCCGAAGATCACACACCCAAATAACACCAGACGGGGATGTACGTTCAGTCCACAGCAAAGATGAGGACTGGGATGTTCCCCAAGCACAAAAGAAGCTGAAAGGCAAGGCAATCCAGCCGGAAGGATCCAGGAGGTCAGCCTTCCAGGAAGGGAGGAACCAGAACCGACCGACCAAGGAGCAGTTGGGGATGGAGACAATCCCAGTGAGTGCCTTTGACTGGCTGCGGAGAGGGGCTGGGCGACCTGGTCGGACCAGGCGAACCGAACCACCCCCTCGCGATGAACCCCAGCACAGTCGGACGCCTCTAGAAGAAGAGGAAGCGGAAAGTCATCCGAGGCACACGGTTCGGACACATGTTGAATAACCCAGGGACCGTGTAGGCCGGGTGGAAGCTCTATTGGAGAAGTTGCAGCGACGGGTAGACCGGGACGAAAAGAAGAAAGTTTTGCTAAAAGGGTCTCCATTCACTGACCGGGTGCATGAGAACCCTTTCCCTAAAAAGGCAAAGCTTGAGGTCCCAAAATTCGCCGGCAAGGAGGACCCGGAGATACACATCAAAACCCTCCACCAAAGCGGGAGAATGATGGGTGTTTCCGGGGACGAAAAGTGTTTACTTTTCTTTCAAACCCTCCGCGGCCGAGCCGCCGAGTGGTTTCACAACCTCCCTACCGGTGAAATTGATTATTTTGACAAACTAGCCAAGGTATTCCAGGATAAGTTCAAAGAGAATTGTACCAAGAGGAAAAATTTACCTACTTGTGTAACACCCTAATCCGCCCAGGTCTGCAGCCCCTTTCGGACTAAAGTATTAACTTGGTAATCGTAAAAATTTAAAACATTTCAAACACTTTTATTTATCACAACAATATTTTTCATATCATAAACAGTACGGAGTTTTCAATATTGCGGAAGCTTTACCAAATCATAATTAGAACATAATTTATTTATGTTCTTCAGTTCAGAACCATCACATCCATTCCCACAATCTCGCCTCCGTCTGCCTCCAGGATCACGTCACTTCATTCTTTCTATTAACCTGCGTGTAGCAAATAAAACATACTACACGCTCAGCGTTGAAGCTGAGTAAGTATATCTAATGCGTCGAACATCCATATAAACTGAATCTAAATTCACAATCAAATCATTTGATATCATGCACATAATGTTCAGTTCAGATATTCAATAATCATTAGTCAGTATTCATCATTCATTATTCAACATTTATATTCATATTCGACGTTCATCGGTTATCCATAATATTCACAATATTTAATTCAATAATCATTATTCAATATTCATTCATATTCAATGCTTATCTGTCATTCATAATAATCACAATATTCAATTCAATAATCGTCATTCAATATTCATTCATATTCAATATTCAACATTCGACAATATCCTTAAACTATTCTTAGTCTAAGGCCAATCACTTTAATATTTGTCAACCCTTACACGAATTCTAGTTTAAATAATTAAACTATATTCCAGTATAAAATATTCCTAAATAATCCTTAAGCTAGGCCTAGTTTAAGATAAAAGGGTTTTGAAAATCTTAAACTTACCTTCACTTAAGGCCAACCAAAAACCGACAGCGTAGTGTTCACTGTTGGGTGGGTGGTACCCCCAAACGAGTAGGTACTCAAGTTTGGTTCCTGGATCCCGTACGTACGTTTTGACCCTAGCCACCGGGGTTCATACCCGCAAGGCCTAACTTAAATAGGCATATCTTAGAGGTTTTCTAGATACCTTTCAAATCAACATTAATATGGGTATATCGTAGAGGTCTTCTAGATACCCTTAACAATATATTATTTTCACAATCATCAATATATTCATTATGATTTAATCATTCAAAATTATAATTTTTTAATCAGAATATTTATTAAGATTTAATCATCATAATTATCAATCAATAATCATTACCATAATCATCATATCAATCAACATAATATTCAATAACAATTAGCGGCCTAGCTTTGGGTGTTAACACCCTAACTTACCGTCATGCATCACATATCATTTTATTTGTTAAAAATATTACTTTTAATGTGAAAAATCATTTTTATAATGATCATAATCAATTGGTATCAGAAATAGGATTTTAGAGCTCAAAAATAACATTTTAAAACAAATTTTCGGATCAGAAATTCGGGGGATCGATCCAGCCCTCTGGATCGATCCATACTATGAAAAATCACTCCCAGTGGATCAATCCAAGCCCCTGTATCGATCCAGACAGTGGTGTTTCAGCCACTGTTCATCTTCTTCTTCGTTCGAGTCCAATTTCGGAAATATTGTTTTTAGTTATCGAACTTCAACGAAACTATATAGAGATGTTCTCCAAGGTTCATAGATCATTTTGGCATCATTAATTCATAGTTTTAACATCAATTTCATGGTTTATGATTCTTGGTTCTTCAAGCACGTCAAACACAAAACTCAACCAAACGACCGTTTATGAACGCAGAAACGATCTATACGAACATTCTAGTCACTAGATATATCTACGGGCTTACCTCGAAGGTAAATGAAGGTTTTGAAGATTTTCTGGCGAAACGTCCGGTGACGATAGCTCTCAACTCCAGCGACCTCACACCAATACGACAGCACCACCACGTTCTCCTCACTCCGAGCAACAGAATAGAATGAAACTTTGTAAGAAATTGTGAAGAATGGAGGAAGTTGTGGTAGTCTTTTATAGGAGAAGGAAGAGGAAGAAGACACGGTGATGACTCCATTCTCCTGTTTTGGCGTCTCAGTGGAGCGGACGGCCTATCTCTACAATTCCAAACGCAAGTCCCTGATTGGGACTAATTTGGTCCGAGTCGGGGAACACTTTTTAGTCCAACTTTCTCCGAATTGAAATCTGTCTGCACCGTTGTGATCGTACATTTAAACTCTATCGAACGATATAATTTTCATATTTATTTGTAATACTTTTTCCGACATCATATTTTTGGGTGATTGACTTTGACAGAGTCAAAATTGATTTAATTGATCTTTACTCAAAAAGGTTCTTACATTTCATTCATATTATTTATTCTCATTATTTATTTAAATAAATCATTTCAAAGTTCACATCATAAACAAATTTCTTCATTTATTCTTAATTTGGGTCTGTACTCAGGTTCCCAATTAAGGTCACACAATAAGTTAACATTTTGGATTTATCTCTATGAGACTTATCTTGATGGTAATATTGTATATATAAAACACATATTATTTTGGCCTAAAGCCCAACAATAATTTATTTTAATCAAAACAAATTTGATTAATGGAATAATTATCTTATTAATAATTCTAGGGTATGTTTTGGGGCGTTACAACTTGAGTACAGCCGGGCAGAGGGAGCACGAGGATCTGATCAAGTTCCTCACCCGGTGGACGGATGAAGTTGACAAGGTGGAGGAGATGGACGACAAAACCGCTATGTCCCTCCTGGTCTCCGGGCTCCATTCTAGGGAATTATACAAAGAATTCTGCAGGAGACCTCCTCAGTCTTACCAGGAGGCCTACAACACGGCCTGAGATTATGCAGATGTCGAGGCTCAGGTTTCTTCTAAGAGGGAAGCCGAGCAAGGCCACCCTAGGGGAAGGACTACCGCAGAAGTAATGGAAGTGAAACCTGTGAAGACGGAGAAGAAACTAGCTGGGGAGAAGCAATGGACAGAAAAGTATTGCTCTTTCCACAAGACGGACTCCCATAACACTGCTGAGTGCAATAGTGTCAAGAGAGTGATAAAGCAGATGATTGAGGCCGAGGAGCTCGATCAAGAATATCTAGCCTAGGCGAAACAAAAGAAGAACCAGTGGATCCGGCCCAAAGGACAACCGGCCGATCAAAACAAAAAAAAGAGCAGCTGGCAAGGAGCACTTACAGGTGGGGGCGTGAACTCTATATGGGGACAGTTGCCCTAGATCCCCGACAGCAGCAAACTAGACGGGAGATCTTCCTGCCACCGGGGAAGATCACAATGATCCCCTGGTCATAACCATGGACATGGGTAGAGTTGACGTCTCCCGGGTACTCGTCGACACGGGCAGTAGTGTCAACGTTTTGTACTTGGAGGCCTTTGAGAAACTTAAGCTGTGTCGAACACGGCTTGAGCCATTAAACACCCCCATGTCCGGGTTCACCAGGGATTCTGTTGAAGCCGAAGGATCAATCCTCTTAACATGCAAACTGGGCACGGGGGACAAAATTATACAAAAACAGATGAGGTTTGTGGTGGTGAACATCAAATGTGTTCACAATGCCATCCTGGGCCGGCCAGAAATTAACAAAGTCCGTGGAATAATCTCCATGGCCCACCTGTGCATGAATTTCTATACACCGGGCGGTATATGACATGTCAGAGGAGATCAGAAGAAAGCCCGGTCTTGTTATCTTGAAGCCGTGAAGAAGATGACAAAGGCATTCGAGAGGGTCACCCTAATTTCTCAGAAGGAAGACCGGTCGAAGTTAGAACCGGGTGACGAGACTAAGCAGATTGTTCTCCGGGAGGCGTTCCTGGAGAAAATGGTGAGGATTGGCCAGGACCTACCCAAGGGACTTCGAGAGGAGATCATCTCAGTCCTTTGGGAATATGCCGACATATTTGCTTGGAGTGTTGCGGATATGCCGGGAATTGACCGTTCCGTTATATGCCACCGGTTGGCAGTAATTGAAGGTAGTCGGCCGATAAAACAAAAGAAACGGCTTTTAGCAAACGTCCGGAGGGAGTTTGTTAAGAAAGAAGTGAAGGATCTATTAGCAGTCGGGCACATTAGAGAAGTCCAATACCCGGCCTGGCTGGCTAATGTCGTGTTGGCACCAAAGGGCGACACTTGGCGTATGTGCGTGGATTACACGGATCTCAACAAAGCATGCCCCATGGATTCATATCCGCTGCCCAGTCCCGACCAGATGGTCGATGAGACGGATGGGTGCAAATTGCTGAGTTTCATGGATGCCTTCAAAGGCTACCATCAGATCTTCATGGCGAGGGAGGATGAGGAAAAAACTTCTTTCCTAACTCCCGAAGGCAAATATTGCTACCGGGTGATGGCTTTTGGACTTAAGAACTCGGGAGCCACTTATCAACGGATGGTGAACCGGCTTTTCAAGCCACTCCTCGGTAAGTCCATGGAAGCCTATGTGGATGACATGCAGATCAAGAACCCAAGAGCAACAAACCACCCGGCTGACATGAGGCTATGTTTTGAGATCATGGAAAAATACAACCTGCGCCTCAACCCCAAGAAATGCGTTTTTGCTGTAAAGACTGGCAAGTTTTTGGGGTTCATGGTAACAAAACGGGGGATTGAGCCAAACCGAGAGAAGATAAAGGCGATAACCGAGATGAGGTCGCTCAGTTCCTTGAAAGACGTGCAGCGACTGACCGGATGATTGGCAGCTTTGAGCCGTTTTCTGTCCCGATCAGCTGAGAGGGCCCTACCCTTCTTCAAGGTCCTGAAGAAGGCTAATACTTTCGAATGGGACTGGGAATGTGAAGAGGCGTTCCAACAGCTGAAGGAGTATTTAGTTTCGGATATAGTTTTATCTAAACCCAACCCGGGTGAAACTTTGTACTTATATCTGGGCATATCCCAAAACGCTGTAAGCTCCGTTTTGATAAGAAATGAAGACGTTCAGAGGCCTATTTACTATGTGAGCAAAGCACTTAACGGGGCAGATAGCCGGTACACAGCCATTGAAAAAAGAACATATGCACTTTTTATAACGGCCAAGAAACTGACCGCGTACTTCCAAGCTCACACGGTAGAAGTACTGACCGATCAGCCACTTGGGCTAGTCCTCCGCAACTCAACTTCTTCAGGAAGGATGATAAAGTGGGCAATGATGCTCACCCAGTTCAAAATCAATTACAGACCTCGAACCGCAATCAAGGGCCAAGCCCTGGCCGACTTCCTAGTTGAACTGACCGGGCTTGAGCCTGAAGCGGGACCATCCCATACGGTCGAACCGTGGCGGGACATGGCCGTTGATGGAGCTTCTGGACCGAAGGGATGCGGGGCCGGCATATTCTTTACTACTCCGGAAGGGTTCAAGATCTACCATGCCTTGGTTTTCAACTTCAAACTTAGTATTAAGAGAATGAAGATACGGTCTGATTCAAGCTTGGTTGTCAGACAATTTAATGGAGAAATGGAAGTAAAAGAAGAACGTCTTGCCCGGTACAGTGACCTGGTCTGAGCTCTCTTGAGAGAGTTGGAGGAATTCTGTCTGACTAGGATACCCTGGTAAGAAAACACTGATGCTGATATGCTTTCCAAGTTGATGCAAGGTTGTCCGGAGCATGTATCAAAGTTGGCTAAAATTGAGATATTGGACCAACCGAGTGCTGACCGGTTGGAGGTCGCGGCCGTCGAGCAAGGTCAGAGCTCGGCTGCAGGAGTGATTGAGGCGGACGATGAGTGGAGATACGACCTCATGGAATATTTGATGACCGGCCAGAAACCGGACGACGAAGAGCGGGCTAGTAAGGTAGTCTTGCGGGCTCCCCGGTTTCAAGTTCTAAACGGCCACTTATAGAAACTTGCTATTGAAGGGCCTCTACTACGTTGTCTCACCAATCCAAAGGCAGAACGGGTGATAGACAAGGTACACGAGGGAGTTTGTGCTGCCCATCAGATGTCCCGTACACTGGCCCAAAGGATAATCTTGCTGGCCTATTATTGGCCGACCATCGTTAGAGATTGTGAAAGGTATGTGCAAAAATGTAGGACATGTGAGGTCTTTTACAAACATCCCGGCCGACCAGCTACATACTACCAGCCAACCTCTAATGTCATACCCTTTGCCCGGTTTGGGAATGACATTATTGGAGCGTTCCGGGTTGCGCAAGGCGGGAAGAAGTTCGTAATGGTCGCCATAGATTACTTCACAAAGTGGATAGAGGCCGAGGCGATGGCCACCATAACCGTGCGGCAATGTGAGAAATTTGTTTGGAAGAACATTATCACCCGGTTTGGGGCACCAAAGATGATTGTGACCGATAACAGCCCACAGTTTCGCAATCCCCGGTTCACTGCATATTTGGCCAGTTTTGGGATCAAGCACAACAAGGCGTCAGTAGCATATCCCCAAGGAAATGGCCAAGTTGAAAATGCTAACCGGACAATAGTGGATGGGCTAAAGAAGAGGTTGGGCGAAGAGGGGCGCAAATGGTTGGAAGCACTACCTCATACGATCTGGGCACAGAGAGTGACTTCAAGAAGAGCAACCGGAGAGACGCTATTCGTGCTCACTTATGGATTTGAAGCCCGGTTACCGATCGAGGCAGAATTCCCAACATTTAGAGAAGCCGTGTATCAAGCTGGTCAGAACGAGGCCAACCACATGGCTGAGTTGAATCTGGTGGAGGAGCGGAGAACGATGGCAGCTGTCAAAATGGCCGGCTATCAGCAATTAGTAAAGAGGTATCATGATAACCGGGTAGGTCCACGTTACTTCCAAGTGCACGATGAAGGCTTACAAAGAAGGGATGCCAGTAAGCCCAACGAAAGAGGCAAGCTAGTGCGCAACTAGGAAGGGCTGTATCGCATTAAGGCGATTATCCGCCTGGGCACTTATCAGCTGGAAACCATGGAGGGTGGACAAGTCGACCGACATTGGAACTCTCACCACCTGCGCAAGTTTTATAGATGAGTGTAATATGTTCCTGGTTATGAAATAAAACTTGTTCTTTTCAGAAGTATTGTTTTTAAAGCCAGTCAGAAATTGGTTACATACCAGTCTAACCGGGTAGATGTTCAATCGAATTGGACATCCCCCAAAAAAAAGAGAAGAACGACCAGTCGAACTAGTCAAACTCTTAACCCGTATTGACACGGAATCAAATGACGTTACCAAAAGGGAGAGCATCCCGGTTTGGTTGGGTCAAACGATCAAAAATGTAAGGCTTATCTTTCAACACAGGCGAAAAGCCAATGTAAAAGATAAGCCGGCTTCGTTTACACCCTGGCATAAAACCATCCTTTCAGAAAGGACATGGTAAACTACCATCACGGGTCAAAACCCGTTTGAGGAAGAGATCGGTCGGACCCCATCTCTCCCTGGTCACCCAGTCAGTCTTTCGAAAGGACTTGGGTGACTTTTGAGTTAGACCGTGTAACTACAGCCGGGCTGTAGCTGAATAACCTACCCGGCAATGAATTTAAACTAACAAATCATTTTAAAACACAAATCATATAAAGTAACCAGGCACTCGACACACGTATGGAAAAAAGAACTTCACTAATATAAAGATGTTTTACATAATGCCCAAAGGCAGGTCATTACATCCAAAAAATCTATAAAAAAAAGAGAGAAGAAGGCCTTGATCTCATATCCCTTCGAAGGGGGTGACCGGTTCCTCGTTGTGGAGCTCGGGCAGGGAGAAGGCCTTGGGCTCGAACCCCTGAATACGTCGCTAGAGGATGCCATAGAGAGCTTGGCATTCTTAATACTAGCCACTTTCGAAACCAAAGGTCCCGATCTCGTCGATGACCTTGGCCTATTCTTCATGCTTGTACATTGGAAGAACCGAATGCTGGTTTCCCGGTTTGAGATTGCCTGGGCAGCAAACTGTTTTGGCTCTTCGGCTACCCAGGCGGCAGCATAAGTGGCCCGGTCGCTTCTCTCCCGTTCGAGCTCCGCCTTCAGCTGTCGATTTCTTGAGCTGACCGGGCGGCTTCCTCTTTCAAATGGGTAGCCTCCTCCTCTGGGTGTGCCTTCTCCCCCTCAAGCTCCTAGATTTTCTCCTGAGCCTGGGCATCGGCCTCTTTTGAGGCCTTCAACAGCGCTTCGTGCTTGGCGTAGAGCTTGCAAAAGGCCGCGCAATGCTCCAAAAGCTTCTCCTCGGGCTTCTCCGCCTTCTGGTGGGCGGCTTGGGCATCCTTCCGGCATGCCACCATCATGCCCTCCACCAATATCTTGAGATGAAGATATTTCAGAAAAATGATCTTAGAAATACCATGGTAAAGATGTGAAAAAGATTGGGGAGTTACATCTTGCAAATCAGAGCAGAAGGCTTGGAAGATTTCCTCATCAGACCGGACCATCAGAGCAAAGGACCAGGGCTCGCCGCGCCCTTTTCCGGCATCGAAGGACTGGGCGGGCTGGCCCACAATCTGAGCCCTCCGCCTCTTCCTCTGGAGGATCTCCTCGGCAGCCTCTTCTTCGGCGTCCCCCCCCTCAGCCTGTTGACCGACCTGACCGGCCTCTGATGTATGGCCGGTCTCCATCAACATGTTGTCAAACTCCAGGGTATCTACGTTGATGTAGATATCCCCGGAGTGAATTGGCTAGCTGGTGCCCTGCTGGGATTAGAAGGCTGGCTAAAAAGCGCGGGGGGTGGCGAACTTGGAGTTGAAGCACAAAACAAAATATAGAGGAAATAGAGTGGGGTCGGACCTTTCTCCTTCTTCTTCCCCTGGCGCGAGGAACTGGCGACGACAGAGACCGGGGCTTTGGGCCCATGCACGCGGTGGAGAGGAATGGCATCTAAGATCACCTCCTCCAGAACGATCTCTGGTTCGGGGTCAGCCTCCCGACCCGGGTAGACCCCCTACTTCCCAACGTTATAGGGACTGCGGGTGGAGGTGTCCCCGGTCTGGAGGGTGGCTTCGCAGGTGGCCAGGTCATCGGTGTTAGGCAAAAGTGCAACTCTAGAGGGGGGGGGGTGAATAGAGTTGTTTTTAAGAATGTGCATTTTTCGCGTGTGTGTGAAATAAATGTTGGAATGCATGAGTTCAACCCTTTCTGTGTTGTTTAGTGTTGACTCACAGGTTTTGATAATTGACAGACACAATTTGTTCAAGTCAAGATCAAAGTGCTACAACGACAAACACAAAGACTTGAAGTGCCATTCCTTGAAGTACTCAAGAAGGTGCACAGGATTTTATTAAAGTCCGAGACGTGTGTGGAGCGCCTAACAGAGGACTCGGAGGAGTAGAAGATTTCCTAAGACTTTTTATTTATTTGAGTCTTAGGAACTATTGTAAGGATGACAAAAATATCTTCTCTCCAAAACTATTTTTATGAGAGTTAAAATAAAAATTATATTTATTTTTGGAGTCAGTTGAAAAATCTTTTTAACTGTTCAAAATAGTTTTATTGAGTCAGTTACAAAAAAAAGTGTGTCAAACATTTATCAAATATTTATTTTGATATTATAAAATATTTTTGGTAAGCAAAAATATTTTATTCAAATATTTTTCGTGTACATCATTTGACACACAAAATAATTTTTGGACTCACTTTTTACTCCCTTATTCAAATACATTGAATAGGAGAGGTTTTGTTTGAGGGGCGTCTCTCATTCCTCTTGTCTGAAACAATCGCGTTAAGACATTTTTTACTTCTCATCTCGCAACTGGCTTGGGGCCATTGTGTTTGTGCATCATTTCAAATCTAATCGATTAATATTCTCACATTAATCGATTTACCCAGTTTTGTTTTGATTAATCGATTAAATTCTTTTGATTAATCGATTAATTGAGTTTTACTTCGTGTTGAGCTTCTTTGATATAATCGATTTTTTTCTTCCCATTAATCGATTAGTTTACTCAGACCATTCTAATCGATTAATAGCTTTGATTTAATCGATTATCTTTTTGCGCAGACTGCATTAATCGATTATTGACACTGCATTAATCGATTATTATGCTGCATCTTTTCAGCACAGCTTCTTTTCTTGGACCAACAGATATTTTCCTTCAACCCCTTTATAAACTTCACTTCTTGGTCATTTTTAGAAGGTATAAGCATTCCTAAACTCCCCCAATCTTGAGGTTATAATCCTCCATTCATTTCTTCCTCAAATTGATATATTTTGAGAGAAAACTAAGTGTTTTCAAGAGAGTGTTCTTGTCATCCATAGAGCTTAATCTTTTCTCATTTCTACTCTTGTGAGAGTTATTGTTGTGAGGTTGAAGAAGATTGTTCTTCTTGTTGTTCAAGACTTATGTTACTTAAGTCTTGGTTGTGAAGTCTTGTAGAGGGCATATCTACAAGCGGTTGTGTCGAGGCTTGTGGGATTCAAGTTCTCGAGTTGTAAACGGTTTGTTAAGCACCCGTAAGCTTAACGGAAGTAGTGGTAGCTTCGAGAGAGTCTCTCGGGGAACTGGACTAGCCACGAGGTGGTGAACCAGTATATATCGGTGTGTTCTTTGCCTTCTCTCTTTTATTTTCCGCTGCACTTACGTTTATATTATTAATCCTGCGAAAAACGGAAAACATTCTCAACAACTCTATTCACCCTCCCTCTAGAGTTGCACATTTGTCTAACAATAAAAATCACAGGAAAAATAAATAGGAATAAGGAAAAGAAGAACACCGAGATTTATACTGGTTCACCACCTCGTGGCTAGTCGAGTCCTCCGAGAGACTCTCTCGAAAGTCCTACTAATTTTCAAGCTTCAACGGGTGCTTGAAAAATCGGTACAACTTGAGAACTTGAATCACACAAGCCTCACTTTCTTACAACACCAAGACTTGAGTCACACAAGTCTTAAGAACAACACTCAAATAAGATTGAGTTTACAACACAAGAATGAAAGCTCACACAATTGAGCAAGTAGTGTTTGAAAGATTAAAAAGCTCTATGGATGACAACTTCTTTAGCACTCAAAGAAAATATTTCTAACTCTCAAAAATAATATTTTGATGAGGAAGATGAAGCAAGGGATGAATATAGCTCAAAGAATATATTGGAGTGCAAGAGTAGTGTGTAGAAATGAAGGAGAATGAGGGATTAAATAGGCTGACGAAAATAAATCCGTTGGAGCAAGCGAGAATATGCACCAGATAATATTAATCAATTAACATGGATAGTTAAATCGATTACGGTACACAGAGGCGAGAATGCCTGAAAACAAGATTGGAACTAATCGATTAAACTGAAGCAAAAAATCGATTAGTCGGCATGCCAAGGAATCCAACGAACATTCAATTAATCGATTAAATAAGAGGAGAAAATCGATTAGCTTGCTCTGCCCAAACTAATCGAGTAAATGAAGAGTATTAATCGATTAACTGCGTGACTATTTTGAATGAGGAGGTAAAAGTGAGTCCAAAAACTATTTTGTGTGTCAAATTATGTACACGAAAAATATTTAAAGTATAGTTTTCTTACCCAAAAAAATTTTTGTAATCTTAAAAAGTATTTTTATGAAATTTTGACACACTATTTTGAAACTGACATAGTAAAATATTTTTAGACAGAGAGAAAATAATTTTTTTTAACTGACTCAGAAAATAATAATTTTTATCCCTCAAAAGATAATTAGTTTATGCAAAAATTATTGTCATCCTTACAAAAATTCCTAGACTCAAATAAAATTGAAAAGTCTTCGGAGTCTTCACTTCACTTCAAAAAATCTGCGTAGGGGTAAGCGTTGATTTTATCTTGATACGCCTCTTTGCTATTCTCGATACAAAATATAAATTCGATCATCTTGAATTTAATCATCATGTTTGTCATTCATCAAAACAAGAAATGTTCCAAAAATAATAAAGGGGTTTGAACTCATGTCCAACAATTTCGCCCTTTTTGATAATGACAAACATAGTTGATAAAAAGCAAAGCAAGAGTTCAAGAAATGCATCCCTTAAAATAATTCCCCCTGCATGGTTTGAGAAGTGCCGGAGTAATAAGCGGAAAAAAAACGTTTAAAAAAACAAGTTTTCTCAACTATCCTTCCTTCCCCCTTTTGGCATTATCAACCGATATCCTTCCCCCTTAATCAATGCCAGGATACTGAAGGATAGTAAAAAATTTGCAAGAGTTTTCTTAAAAAAGAGAAATTCTAACAAAAAAATGCCACAAAGGTACAATATGTTCTAAAAAGAACAATATTGCCAAAGCAACAATGATATCAATACATAGTTAACATCATCAATTAACAACAATAATTAGCAATAACCAAAGCATTATCATCATCCACCAAAAGAGTTATAAAATCAATAAAAATAGCATATAACAATGTATCATAATAAGGCATAACCAAAGTCGATAAAATCAAAGAGAGTTCGCCGGACGAGCTCCTCCGCTAAAGCTATGTTGTGGGCCACGGTAGGAGCGCGATTGCTCGAAACGAGTCATCCTCTCGTTGAGCTGGCGAACGTCATCTCGGATGCATGTGAGAGTATCAAAGATCCTCTTCACCCAAGAAGGTTCCTGTGCTTCCTCTCTTGGACGAGTCCTGCGTTGACGAGTGACGCGCTCTGTGGCTCGACTTCCTCCGGCACGAGATGACTCGGCTTGAGTCTCGTTTTGGCTCTCTTCTTCATCTGCGACTACCAGGTCCAGATTTGGTGCAGCATCGCCCTCCTCACGGTACACGATCCGGGAAAACTTGGTGTCCTTGATGTAGCAAGCCTTCTTGACCGGCACCTGAGTGTCCCGAGTAAGGTCCACTTTGCAATGAGCAAGGATATGCATGATAGGGATGGAAAAACGAAGATGTGAAAAGCGAGATCCCTCACGGAGTGCAACAAGAAAAATATGAACCCAATCAAATCTGACATTGTTTAACAGGACGTGAAACAAACGAATGTCGTCCTGGTTGACACCATGGTTCGAACCACGGGGCAACAAAACATAACAGAAGATGTTTTGTTGGACGCGTTGAATCAAAGTGAGGTTAATGACACTCGGGTTGCTAGAATTTCTAAACTTGAGGTCACGATGATCTAACCCGAGTTGTCTCCAAATTCCCTCATCTTGGAATGTTTCATCCAAGTTGTCGGTAATTTCACCTGTACGAAGGCCAAAGAGAGAGGTCAAGGTGGCACCGTCAACAAAAACGGTTTTGTCATCAACATAGGAGATGAGAGATGGCGAATCTCCCAAAGTTGTACGGAGATTGGAGCAAAATTGACGTATAAGATTTGGACAAAAGAATTCATACGTCAAATGAATAAAACGAAGCAAACCTTGCTGAGAGAAAAGGGACTTACTCGGGGCATAGGTCGCCGATTTGAAGAGGTCCTTGTCCACAATCTTTGGTGGGATGATCTCCTTTGTGAGAAAGATGTTGTGGAACCTTTCCACTGAAGCTCCAGTGTTGAAGGCGAGACCGGTTTGGACGTGAATGTATTTGCTCCCTTCAGGACGCCATGGACGCTCTCCTTCTTCCACCGCATATTCTTGACGAGAGGAAGGGTTCTTGCACCTTGGCATCTTCCCTCTTTGAATTGATGAAGTATGGAAAAAAATTGAAGAGATTAGTGATAAAATTGTTGAGGAAATCGAAGAGGAGAAGCTAGGGTTTCGCAGCAGAGAATCTGTAAAATGAGATTGGCGAAAAAGACGAAGACACGGTCTCTAAATATATCAAGCCAAAAACGATAATGAATCGATTAATCAGATCGATTTAATCGATTAGTAAGCATAGCCGGGTCTAATCGATTAAATTAGGAGGATTAATCGATTAAAAAAGAAGCAGAGATTAAGAAGTTTCAGCTGAAGGACTTTAATCGATTAAACAAAAGGCCAGTAATCGATTAAGAGGGACAGAGGAGACTAATCGATTTCTCTTCGAGGAGTAATCGATTAAAACTTGTTTGACAGAAAACTCATCAAGTCCAATTTGGTTTGATACCAAGGGAAGAGATACCTGCAGTACAATCCCTGCAAAAAAGAATTTATCGCGCCTCCGACGCTCAAATTAGTATAGTCAATAAAAAGAATGGATTAGTTCATAGAGATATCCAAAATGCCAAGTTCGTTCCGAATGTGGAAGAAACTCTCCCTACTAAGGGGTTTCGTGAAAATGTCTGCCAATTGATGTTTTGTTTCAACAAACTCAATTGTGACATCTCCCTTTTGGACATGATCTCGTATGAAGTGATGCCTAATTTCTATGTGTTTAGTCCGCGAGTGAAGAACGGGGTTCTTCGTTAGACTAATAGCACTCATATTGTCACACCTAATTGGGATGTGATCAAGTATAAGGCCGAAATCCACTAGTTGCTGTTTTAGCCAAAGAATTTGGGCATAACAACTTCCTGCAGCGACATTTTCCGCTTCAGTGGTGGAAAGTGCAACACTAACCTGCTTTTTACTAAACCACGAGATTAATGAATGACCGAATAAGTGGTAAGTACTGCTGGTACTTTTCCTATCAAGTTTGCAACCTGTAAAATCCGAGTCGGAATAGCCAACAAGATGACATGTCAAACCTTTGGGATACCAAAGACCTACGTTCAACGTGCCCGCGAGATATCACATTATCCTTTTGATGGCAACCAAGTGTGACTCTTTAGGACATGATTGATACCTAGCGCATATACAAACAGAGTACATGATATCCGGTCTACTCGCGGTAAGGAAAAGTAAAGAGCCGATCATACCTCAGTACCGTTTGATGTCTACCTCTTTACCTTTTTCGTCCTTGTCGAGATAGCAAGAGGTGCTCAACGGTGTGTCAATGGATTTGGATTCGGTAACATCGAATCTCTTAAGCAATTCCCTGCAATATTTCGTTTGACACACGAATGTCCCTTCTTTGCATTGTCTAATTGGCAGCCCAAGGAAGAACTTTAATTCTCCCATCATTAACATTTCAAATTCTCTTTGCATCATATCGGAAAAATCCCTGCACAAAACCTCATTAGTAGCACCGAATATGATATCATCTACGTAAACTTGAACAAAAAGGATGTCTTGGTTATCTTTCTTGATGAAAAGAGTAGTGTCGACTTGACCCCGTTTGAACTCATGGTCCAAAAGAAATTTGCTTAATCGTTAATACCAAGCGCCAGGTGCTTGTTTGAGACCGTAAAGCGTCTTTTTGAGTTTGAAGACATGTTCGGAAAACTCACAGTCTTCGAAACCCGGGGGTTGCTCGACATACACTTCCTCTTGAATGATACCATTAAGGAAGGCACTTTTAACATCCATTTGATAAAGTTTAAAATCCATCGTAGATGCAAAAGCAAGTAATAAACGAATAGCTTCTAAACGTGCGACCGGTGCATGAGTTTCTTCATAATGAATGCCTTCTTCTTGATTGTAGCCTTTAGCTACAAGCCTAGCTTTGTTTCTAGTGATTACACCATTTTCATCGAGTTTGTTACGAAACACCCATTTTGTGCCAATAACGGAATGATCATTAGGTCTAGGCACCAATTCCCAAACATCATTGTGTTTAAATTGGTTAAGCTCCTCTTGCATTGCCATAGACCAATGTTCATCATTAATAGCATCCAAAACGGTTGTTGGTTCAATTTTTGAAACAAAGGCCATGTGATTAATTGTGTTCCTAAGAGAATTACGAGTAGAAACTCCCTGCGTTATGTCACCAATGACGTTGTCAATCGGGTGATTCTTCAACACTCTCCACTCCTTAGGAAGCTCTATTTGCTCCTGCGTTTTCTCTTCTTCCGGTTCCTTTTCCTTAACGATTTCTTCTTCATTGTCATAAGAACTTGCAACATTGTCAACAATACCTTTTCTCGCCAAGCGAGCATCAAACTCATCAAAAACAACATGAATAGACTCCTCTATGGTCTTAGTACGCTTGTTGAACACTCTATATGCCTTACTACGAAGAGAATAACCCAAGAAAATTCCTTTATCCGACTTAGCATCAAATTTTCCCAAGTTATCTTTTCCATTATTATGAATAAAAACTTTACATCCAAAGATATGAAAATAGGAAAGGTTAGGCTTTCTTCCTTTGTAAAGTTCGTAGGGCATTTTCTTGAGTATCGGTCTAATGACAGCTCGGTTTAACACGTAGCACGCGGTACTCACGGCATCCGCCCAAAAATATTTAGGAAGGTTAAACTCATTGAGCATAGTTCTAGGCATCTCTTCAAGAGACCTATTTTTCCGTTCAACCACGCCATTTTGTTGTGGTGTACGGGGGGCCGAGAAGTTTTGCTCAATGCCTAATTCGTCACATAAGGCGTCAAAGCCATCTTGATCGAATTCTCCCCCATGATCACTTCTAATGGATGAAATGTGACAATCTTTTTCATTTTGAACCAATTTGATAAATTTCTTAATAACATTAAGTGCATCATACTTATGAGCAAGGAAAAGTGTCCATGTAAACCTCGAATAGTCATCAACGGTAACAAAGACAAAGTAATTTCCTCCTAAACTCATAGTTCTTGAAGGTCCAAAAAGGTCCATGTGCAAAAGTTGTAATGGCCTAGTCGTAGAAACAACGTTCTTTGACTTAAACGTGGCCCTTACTTGCTTCCCCTTTTGACATGCATCACAAATTAGATTCTTCTCAAACTTAAGTTTAGGAACACCAATTACTAAGTCTTTAGAAACCAACTTATTATGATGGTCCATATTAACGTGAGCTATCCGACGATGCCATAGCCACGTTTCTTCCTCTTTGGTAATGAGGCACTTAGCTAAGATAGACGGGGAATTTTCAAGATCAAACATGTAAATGTTATCTACTCTACTACCACAAAGAATAGTCTTATTGTCACACAAGCGTTCTACAATGCATTTACTAGAATCAAAGATGACACGGTTACCTCTATCGCACAATTGGCTAATGCTAAGAAGATTGTGCTTGAGGCCCTCAACAAGAAGAACGCTCTCAACAGTTGTAGCATTGTCTCTCCCGACGGTGCCACTTCCAATGATCTTTCCTTTGTTGTTGTCGCCAAAAATGACAATGCCACCTTTGAAATACTCTAAACTCCTAAATTTGGATGCGTCTCCGGTCATGTTCTTGGAGCATCCGCTATCGAGATACCAAGAGGTACTTGAAGCCTTCAAGCACACCTACAAAAAGATATCAAGGAGACGGTTTAGGTACCCATGTATTGTTGGGTCCTTTTTGGTTAGCATACGTGCGATGTGTGTACGTTTGTTGAAAATGCCTAAGTTTGGTGAAGCACACGGGTGCAATGTGACCTATTTTATTGCAATAATGACAAATAACATTTGGATTATTCATCTTATATGGTTGAGTGTAATGATTTCTAGGTTTGCTAGGAAGTGCTCTTCTAGTTTGATTATTTATCCTAGCATTTTTATTCCCCCTAGCTTTAACAAAAGTTGTTTTTCTAAGTTGGTTTTTCTTAAATCCAAGTCCTTCACCATTATTAACTTTTTGCTTAAGTATTTTATCTAAGGTGTTTGAAGCATTATTAAACTTTCCCAATTTGCTCTCTAAACTAGCAACTTTAACTTTTAATGAAGTACAACTAGAGCATGTAGTAGATGAAGTAGATGAAGGTTCTTGTGGCCTTTTTCCAAAAGAGATAATTTCTTGTTTAAGTTTATCATTTATATTTTTGAGTTCTTTGATATCCTTCTCAAAAATCAGGATTTTTTGCTTTACTTCATTGTTTTCTTTGGAAGCCTTTTTGAACATTCCTACTAAATCTTCTACAATGCAAACAACATCATTAAGAGTTAAAGGATCATTGGGAGAAGGTTCTTGATCACTTACCTCTTTTGATGTTTCACCATGCTCAATGGCCATGAGACATAAGTTGGCTACTTCCTCCGTTTCCGAGTCTTCATTCCCAGAGTCGTCGTTCTCCCAAGAAATGTAGGCACGTTGCTTCTTCGGTTCCCTCTTGTCCTTCTCGTTCTTGAGCTTCAGACACATTGGTTTGATGCGTCCAATTTCACCACACCCATAGCACTTGGGTGGAGTGTTCTTCTTGGCTCCCCTCTTGAGCATCATCTTCTTGAATTTTCGGGCGAAGAGTCCGAGGTCGGTGTCGTCGTTGTCATCATCTTCATCATCAACGTTGTTGTGGGTTGATGTTGTTGCGGGTAGAGCAATAGACCTCTTGCTCCTCTCTTCAATCACCTTTGAGAGTTGGGTTGTTTCGTAGGTAATGAGATTACCTCGAAGAGCATCATAGGTCGTTGTTTAGAAGTCACGACCTTCTTCGATTGCGTCCACGTACCTTTGAACGCCATTTTGGGGATAAGCTTCGTAGCACCTTTCTCACGAGTTCTCGGTCGGTGTATGTCTTCCCGAGAAGATTGAGAGCATTAATGATGTTAGAGAACCTCTCAAACATTTCCTCAATCTTCTCGTTTTCTTCATTGAGAAGAGTTCGTACTCATGAGTGAAGACATGTTCGGAGGTGGCCTCCCGAACCTACGCGGTTCCTTCGTAGGTGACCTCCAATTTTTCCCACATTTGTTTTGCGGTTTCACACCGTGAGATTTTTCGGTAGTCATCCGCATTAACACCGCAATAAATCATGTTTATTGCCTTTGCGTTGAGCTCCATCTTTTTGCAGTCTTCGTCGGTGAACTCCACTTCGGTTTTGGGGACGTTGACCTCACCGACTTTCTTCATCGGGACTCCACACCCGTTCTTGACTATCAACCACAGTTTGTAGTCATTGGATCGGATGAAGATCCTCATCCTCTCCTTCCAATAAGAATAGTTGATTCCGTCAAACAACGGTGGCCTTGTGGTTGATTGTCCCTCGCTCACTCCTGCGTTGAACATCCTTGATTCCATTTGATCTTTTAGTTCCTGAAAAATTAGTGTATTCGAAGAACTTCCTGCTCCGATACCAGTTGTCAGGCAAAAGTACAACTCTAGAGGGGGGGGGGGTGAATAGAGTTGTTTTTAAGAATGTGCGTTTTTCGCGTGTGTGTGAAATAAAAATCACAGGAAAAATAAATTGGAGTAAGGAAAAGAAGAACACCGAGATTTATACTGGTTCACCACCTCGTGGCTAGTCCAGTCCACCGAGAGACTCTCTCGAAAGTCCTACTAATCTTCAAGTTTCAACGGGTGCTTGAAAAACCGGTACAACTTGAGAACTTGAATCACACAAGCCTCGCTTTCTTACAACCTCAAGACTTGAGTCACACAAGTCTTAAGAACAACACTCAAATAAGATTGAGTTTACAACACAAGAATGAAAGTTCACACAATTGAGTAAGTAGTGTTTGAAAGATTAAAAAGCTCTATGGATGACAACTTCTTTAGCACTCAAAGAAAATATTTCTAACTCTCAAAAATAATATTTTGATGAGGAAGATGAAGCAAGGGATGAATATAGCTCAAAGAATATATTGGAGTGCAAGAGTAGTGTGTAGAGATGAAGGAGAATGGGGGATTAAATAGGCTGACGAAAATAAATCTGTTGGAGCAAGTGAGAATATGCACCAGATAATATTAATCGATTAACATGGATAGTTAAATCGATTACAGTACAAAAGGCGAGAATGCCTGAAAACAAGATTGGAACTAATCGATTAAACTGAAGCAAAAAATCGATTAGTCGGCATGCCAAGGAATCCAACGAACATTCAATTAATCGATTAAATAAGAGGAGAAAATCGATTAGCTTGCTCTACCCAAACTAATCGATTAAATGAAGAGTATTAATCGATTAACTGTTTGACTTGAGAAAAATAATCATTGGATCACTAATACTTTTTGTATTAATATATTTTTGAATTTATACAGGGAGAAAAATTATGGATTTGTTGAAATACATCAAACGTAGATCATTTATATTCGAACTTTAAATAATATGCCAAATAAAAATCAAGATCCATATTGTAGAATTGAAAAAAATTCGTTCGAACCCTTGCGTGGCACGGGTAGAAATACTAGTATGTGTGTGTGTGTATATATATATATATATATATATATATATATATATATATATATATATATATATATATCTCCTTTATATAAAAGAGAGTTAAATAGTTGTAGTTATGACACGTGTCATGCCACACGTGCATACTACTGACATGTGTCATGCCACATGTAAATCGCATGACACATGTCACTCCACACATGCATATTTAATTTTGTGTTAAATCATTATTTTTATTATATTTTATATACCCTTTACGGGCAGAAACTCTTATGTTTGTTTGTTTTTATAAAATTTTCACTATCTAACTATTTTAGAAGTATTTTTTTTGTTTTAACATATTTTTTAAATATGCACGAATATTTTATAATATTAAAAAAATTATATAAAATTTTTAATTAAAAAAAACAATGTTTCTTAGAATTTTTAAACTTATCCATCATCTCAAAAGAAACTATTATATAAAAATTTTATCACACATGCATCTTTATTAAGTTCATAACATATTTTAATCTTTTGTCTTATTAAATTATTTAATTATTACATATTTTTTTAGCAAACTAAACAAAGTGAAAGTTTAATTGAAGGATTACATGTGACACATGACAGATATGCATTCTCTAATGATGTGTCATTACTTTCTTGATTTATTTGACATTTTTATTTTAATTTTTATTAATTAAACCGATTTTCAATATTTTTTATTTGATGACCATTACATTTGTGTAAAACTTTAAAATAGTTAGAAATTATTTATCAAACACATATCATGAATGAAAAATTTAAAATAAATAATATTTTATTTTTAGATGTCAATCCTTTAATATAATATTTGAGAGTTGATAGCCTAGAATTTTGACACGTGGCAAGTTGGGGCTCTTATTTTTACGACACATCGGATTGACACGCGTCAAATTATTGGCTAAGCTCTCCTTCGTCCTTCCAGTACCCGGTCTTTCTCCCCTGACATCTTCGCGCAGAAAGAAGTAAAAATCCTGGAAGTCTTCACGCTGAAAAGGAAACAGATTTCTCGCTGCCTTGGGTTCTCGCTGCCTTGGGTCACAGATGGAAAGAAATCACAGGTACTCCGCTACGCCTTTCCATTTTCTTCTTCACTACCCCAAATTTTCCCTAATTTTTACCCGAAATTAGGGTTCATAAATAGCAATCTGCTTTCTTCAATTGATTGAAACAATTAAAATCGTATTTCATTCCTAATTCATTTTCGTATACCCTAATTAGATTTGAGAGATCATATACCTAATTTATATTCTATTAATAGATGTATTCTTTCTTCCTATAATTCTATCTATATATACATTCTCCTCAAGAACAACCCAGAATTCCTGACTTACGCATACTATTTTCTGAGATTCTGAGATTCATATTCCTTTTTGTTTTTTCGTTCAATCCGTGACAATGACCATCCATCCACTGTCGAAGATCACTCCAAGCAGTGAATGTTGGAGGATCATGGTTCGTGTCGTGCGATTGTATACTTTACCCGCTTATAATGATGAGAGGACTACAAATTCCATTGAAATGGTGTTCATGGATGAACATGTATGTCACCTTCTCTTGATTCATCATATTCCTTCTCATTTTTTTGTTATACATTATATTAGTTCTATTATTCTATATATGTTTTTCCGTGTGGTATTACTGGCATGTTCTTAGTGTTGTTCTATTTGTTTTTTATGAATTATAAACGTGGCATATGAAAGCAGTTTGGCTTTTTTGGTTAGTGGCATTATTAGGATGTTGTTAGTGTGGCATATTCTTAGTGTGGCATATTGTTAGCGTGGCTACTTTTCCAACCTTGATGTTTCACTACTAGGACCTCAGCATGTCATATCATCAGCAATTTACTTGCATTCATTTGAAGTACTCTGTATATGATATTGACTAATTGTGCACTGGAAGAAAGTTTAGTTGTATTTTTAAAATATTGAAACCTTAACATGTAGTTTGTATTGTTCTTTCACTTCTTTGTATATACAGAGTTCTCCTTGAACATCAAATGTAGATTAATTTTTTAAAAAAAACTCCCACCTTAAATATGGCAAACAATGTTTTTCATAAGAATGCAGTCTGGCCAGTATTTCTGCTAAATGCAGTGTGCTATACTTGGTGCCCTCTTATAGAAGAATGAATGCTTCGTGTATTATTATATAGACACTAAGCAGTCTCTACCATCAGTTTGCTTCTGCTGTGTTTGCTTAGTGTATGATTCAGATGTTTTGTTGTTTTTTTTAAATTATATTCAGATTTATTGTTCTTTTTTAAGAGGATATGTTGTTGCTGATTTTTTATGATGTTTAATTTGAACAAACAAATGTAGGGAACTACGATGCATGCCACTGTCCGGAGAAGTTTGGTTGGAACTTTTGAGAAGCGAATAAAGGAAGGGTATGTGTATGTCTTTGCCTATTTTGGCATCGGCATTAGTAGTGGAAATTATCGGACCTCTCGACATGAGTTCAGGCTGAATTTCCAACCAAGAACCACTGTAACTGCATGTAGCTGTGAGAGAATACCTGTGCATGGTCTTAAGTTGACTACTATTTCAGAAATATTGCAGGCAGACTCAAACTACCCGTATTTAGTTGGTAATAAATCACTCACTTATCCAAAATTTAATTTACTCCAATAAGTTTATGATTATATCTCACAAATTTTTTCTTTTATCAGACACTATGGGGGTCCTAACTGCTGTGGGCAAGCAAAAAGAAATTGTTAAAGAGTCCAAAAAGACAAAGATGATTGTGATTCAGTTAGAAGCGGATGGGTACTTTATTTTATCATAACTTTGTAGCAACGACAATATGAATATAACATCTATACAAGATTAATTTATTCTTTTCTTTTTACTTGGTGATTCAGGGTGACGTTAGATATGACACTGTTTGGGGAGTACGTTGACAAGATCAAAAGCTTCTTTGGGAAACAACCATTGGAAAATGTGATCATTGTGATTCAGTATGCAAAGGTGAAAACGTATCAAGGTACTACAAATGCTTATATACTAAAAACATTATGTTGATTATTTTATGGAAACCTTATCGTCATCTTTTCTGTTAATTTTAATTTAAAACTACCTGTGTGGAGTATTTGCAGGAAATATAAATTTGCAGAATGTCATGTACGGAACGCGTCTCCTGTTAAATCCTGAAATAGAAGAGGTTGTTGCATTCAGACAAAGGTATAAAAATTCAGAACTTGAAACTTTTACAAACTACCGTAAATATGTGTCTGTTTTCCACTCGCTAACTATGCACACATGTCTCATTTGCAAAAGGATTGTTGGTGTGCCAACGAACCGTCGACCTCTTGAGTTGCCCTGTGATGACATGACAGTCGTGCAGCAAAATGAATTTTTGGATGCCACGCGAATGACGACAATCTCTTTGCTGAAGGATGGTAGTGAGGTATTGATGATATGTTTTTAAATATAACAGCCTCCAACGTTAAATGTTTATTATTGTGGTGATTTCGCCCATACGCTAATATATGATTTCTATTCTACAAGGATGGTACCTATATAGTGTACGCCACTGTTGTTTCTGTGAACAATGCTGGGGATTGGTTTTATTTGGCTTGCAAGTGTAATAGAGCTGTGAAAGCTGATGGTACCATGTACTATTGCATGTATTGTGGGTGTCGTGTTATGAATGTCACCCCAAGGTTAAGTTTATCATACTCTGACTTTCCCGACATTCACTTTTATTTTCTGCTGCATAGTGTACTAAATATGATTTTTATTGAGATATCTAATCAAGCTATCTGTTAGAGATGATTCCGGTTCAGCTATCTTTGTGTTATTTGACCATGAAGCCGCTTCGATTTTAAATACGTCATGCTCCGTTTTGCTGGAAAAGACAGATAGTGTATGTGTACTTTGTTTAATATATTTTACGTATTTCAGTTATTTAATCCTTCAACAAGTAAAGACTCTTATTTTACACCAATTGAAGGATGGAAGTACTGAAAGTCCAAAAGAGTTTGCTGATTTTTTGATGGGTAAGAGTTTCCTATTTAAGGTCGAAGTCAAGTCGATGTTCAGAGGACGTCTAGAACAATCTTTCAGGGTATCAAAAGTGTGTCATGATGCAACAATCCTGACTCAATATTTAGAAGGTGTTTCGCCCCATGATATAAAAAATACCTCAATGAATCATGGGCTACTTTATTCAGTGGATGAGGACTTTCTTAAACTTACTAAGGCTGCAACAATAGATACATTGAAAGATTGTATTGAGGTTAGATGATTATATTACACTAAACACGCGCGCCTGACTTTACGGGTAATGTAGTGACTTAAGTGTGTTTTGATCTGTAGGACGGTGAATATGCAGTATACGGTACGATCAAGGATGTTGATTCTGATTGGTTTATAACAGTGTGTAGGTGTGGGTCTGAAGTGGTCCCACGCGGTGGATCCTACTATTGTAATGAGTGTAAGAGACGAGTGATGAATCTGATCCCAAGGTTTGGTTTTTACTAATTTCCAATGCTTAATGCTTTATGTCAACAATTTTTTATTAATTGACTCATGAAAAACAATTATGATTCAGGTATCGAATCAAGACAAGAGTTGTCGACACCACGGACAGTGCTACTTTCGTAGTACTTGAAAGCGTTGCATGCTTGCTCCTCCATAAATCATGTTCGGAGATGTTGAAATATTCTGAGGTATGGATAAATATGTGATTATAACAGCTCATCTTACACCTGTTTTAAAACCAGATTTAAATTCTTTGACACATGTTGAGGTATTCATCATCGTGATTTATTGAACTATTTTAAACCCCGTAGTTCTTTAAAGGAAAATATGGACAGAATAGAAACCTGCACTGTCTCATAATTGGTCTCGAATAGATTGACAGAACAATGGCATCTGACTTTATGTTTCTTGACATCTTCTTTAAGCATTTTTTAAGCATACACTATACTCAATACCTCCTCCGCATTGTCTTAAATCTTCTACTCTTGATTTTTTTGTAACTGTCTGAACTCTAATTCCATGTAATTTGAAATCGCACAACATGTGAGGGCTCTGCAATTAAACATTTTATAAATACAACAACCACAACACAACTTTGTGGGAAGCAATAGAAATGTATTTGCCAAAGTTTAAACATGCACAACTAAATAACCTATCAGGTAATGTAAAACTGACACAACAATGAGAGATGCACTGCCTGAATAATACTGCACCTGGATTTTTCTTTTTCCTCCTGATCATTTAAAATGATGGTTTAGAATGGCAGCTTCTTCTCAGGTTTAAAGACATTGATGGAAATAAAAAATATTCAGCAGTATACTCCTCTGTACTGACTGAAACTGACTGCCCTTAAATTTGGACTTGCCCTGCAATATGTTATAAATACAAAATGAAAACATTGAGACATATAACATTGGTTCTTGGTGCTTGCTTTTCTTACTAATGGTTATTGTAATTGTTCATACAGAATCTGCCGAGTGGAGACATAAAACCCGATGTCTTTAATAAACTCTTGATAGATAAGTCGTATCTTTTTAAAGTTGATGTTAGGCGTTCTCAGTTCAATGACTTTGATCCTACCTATAATGTCATTGACATTTGTTTTGATGAAAGAACAATCTCGCGATTTAAGGAAAGGCATGCAACATTTTTCTCCGTCCAGGTTTGTGAACATTATTAATCGAATGTAAATATCACTTAGTGAAAATTTTGTTCTGTTACTAATAAGACATAATTTTAAGATGCAAATAAAATGCTTAATGGGTAAATCATTATTAATAGACTGATGTGACTTTGGGGCATTCAACTGGAGAAAAATCATCACAGCATACCTTCTCCATGGGCGAGGCATCATCATGTGTCAAGGTTAGGACTCTAAAAAAATGCACAAGTAATTTAACTTTTGCTCAATTTTTTAATTTTTTGGCATGGCATATGTCAGTTAATAGGAAAAAGTTTATACTATCACCATTGATTTGCTCCGTTTAGCAAAAGTCACACAGAAATAAATGCTTTGTAGTGAATAGAAATGTTCCAACCTAAAACCAAATTCTGCACGATTTCCGAAAGCAATGATACATCATCATTGGAGGTCACATTTTAGTTCAATGCATTTCTGATTTGTTATGTATCTTGCATTAAATTCTTGGTTCTTTGTCTTACAGAATTTGATTGAAGATTTTGTGCAATCAAAGGATAATCAATTTGAACGACTAGGAGATGATATCACCGACTCTAATATTGGCAAAAGAATCGAAGAGTTTGAATCTGACTATGCAGACGATCATGAACCGAGCAAGAAGATGAAGACCATTAAGATTGAGAAAATTTAAGACTAGAAGTATTAAGTTAGATGGAGTACTATTCAGTTTTTGGGATTAGATTTACGTGTTAGACATTTTATAATTTATCATTTTTGATGACTTTGGTGTTTGAAATTAAAATTTTGAAATTTTCATTCATTTTGTTTTTTTAAATAAGATTGCATGTTTGAATAATTTATACTCAGTTCAATGTCATTACACTCATATTTTATACTTTGACCTGTTATATAGTTCATAATATTCATTAATGTTCACTCATATTCTATACTTTGACGGAGTATATTATTATATTGAATAAATCATTCAATATAAGTATAACTTAAAGAAATTACTAATGGAGGTACTAATATTGATTGTTTTGGTTCAACGAGCTAAAAAAATGTGTTTAATAATTACAATTAGGAGCAAAACTTGGTAACATGTAAAGACCTAAAAATAACCATACGTACTTGGTAGTTTTTTAAGAAACAAACAGTATTTGTTTAAAAACTTGGCTTTTTTACTTATCCTTTTTATTTCTAAATTCGAAAATAATACACTAAATAAAATGTGACATTATGATTTATTACACCATTGCATATATTATTTATGATTGACTATTTCAAATGAGTGTTATACGGTTTTACGACGTAGATGTATGTAAATGAAGAAAACAATTTTATACGAAGTGTGCTCAAAATTACAGAGTAATTTCTTCCATTATTCATTGCAAGTAATTGTGATCTAAAAAAAATTATAATCAACGTCTTACGAGATTTTACGAAAAGTATTATGATTGTGTTAATATCTTTCAGAAACGTGATTGTTTTAGATTATAATAATTCTCACCACTAAATACTATCATTAGGTTCAATATTACCAAAAAAAATCATACCAGCATGTGAGAAATGTTATTTCATTTTTTAGCGTGCCCATAAAAAGTACTACCTCCAACACAGTACTTTTTCGGATTCATTTTTTTGATGTAATAAACCCAATAAAGCCAATTATATATCAATTATGTTCTAAAAAGACAAATGTGATTTAGGAAAAACTCATGAACGCAGGGAGTATAATTTGAATTTCATAAGAATTCAAACTTTTACTCTCTCCTTCTAGGAATATTTCACTAATTTTGGGTTTTATCCAATTTTGACTTTTTTCAGTCAACCATCTTCAACCTTTGCCAATAATTACATGAAAATATAATGTATATTAATGAGATAAATATTATTTTAAAATAAATTTGATTTAACATATCTAATAAAACATTTACGTAACAATATCAGACATCATTTTTTTAGTGGTATTTCAAAATTTACCAATTATGTCTGAAAAAGGTCAAATATTATTTAGGAAACACTCATGAACGGAAGGAGTATAATATAAATTACATAAGAACTCAAATTTTTTAGTCTCTCCGTCTAAATATTTCTCTAATTTTGACTTTTAACCAGTTTTGACTCTTTTCGGTCGGTTGTTGTCAACGTTTCACCTATATTTAAATGAAATATATACTGTATATTAATAAAAAAATAATATTTTGAAAATATTAAATGTAATAAATCCAATAACATAATTATTGTAACAATATCTACTATATATTTTTTAATTTGAGGTAAAGAGTACCAATTACGAATGATAAAAGTCAAAATTGCAATTTGAAAACTCATGAAGGGAGGAAGTATAATATATATATTTAAAAAAAGATGGTAGTACATATTGATACAAAAGTATATCCATTACATTAATTATATAAAGTAATACTCGGTAACAAGAGTTGGCTATTTTGACACCTTAGGATTCCTCTGCGCACGGCCTTTCATTTGACGCACTGCGATTAGGTTGTTCTCTTCTTCGCCATATCCTTCTTCTCCAGGATCCTTTGCCGAAATCAATCAATTTCTTGGGTCTATTCTTCTACAACGACTAATTTGCAAAGGGAAAGTCTCCAATTGTTCAAGATTGAGAGAATCCCTAATTCGGCTCGGAGTTGTTCGACGATTCAAGAATAAGGTTAGTTTCCAAAATTCATGTAAATTAATTAGTAAATTCGTAAATTCACTGATCGTAGATGCTAGGCAGAATGTTCGATCACTACAGTCTATGATCTTCACCATAAAAAAATTGTTAAGATTCATATTCTTGGACTTCTAGATTTTTTTCTCCTCTAAGTTTTAATTAACAATACTGCTCTACTTCTTTGAATGTAGTCACGGAAGCAAGGACAGAATTTTGCCGACACTAAGACACTAACAATAACACCCGTTTGTTTTTTACACTGCTTGGATTTCAATTTATTTTACTTCTTAATGAAAACATGCTATCTAGGACTACTTTGAACTTTTTTGCACTCAAAAATACATGATTAGGATCTCCGGTTTGATTCAAATGATACATTACAAAAGTTGTACAAGAGAGGCATTAACCTAAGATTATGTCCCTGTATTCATTTATTATTTTTTTTGTAATTTAATCTGGCAATTCATAATAAATTAGTGAATGTTAGTTCGAATTGGGTAGTACATTCCATTTTGCGAAGGTGTTCAACGCTTGATCCATAAGAGGTGTTTGGTGGTAGATTGTAATCTTTTGAAGAGTAATCATCTTTGAGAAAATACGTTTTATGACGGTGGATTGTAATCATATTTTAACCTACGTTTTATTCTACAAATGGATAAAGAATGTTGAAATTGAAAATACTGATTTCACAAATTCTTTGGTAGCAGAAGAACAAGAAACTTATACAAAAGAATATTGCATAGCTTATAAACAATAAAATTATATACCTGAAACACCGTCCTTGGTAGTTATAATTCTTCCTCTTATTAACTAATAATCCTTTGATATATCCTAGATGATTTCTTAGTCTTCGGTAATCTCAATATATGGGATCAACTTATAAAAAATAAAACTGTATGGCTGATTATACTTGCATGTAATAATTCCCACTCTTTTTCTAATCAAAACTTCATTTGTAGTCATGCAAGGACGTCAAGATGAGAACTGTGTTTTGGCAAAAGATGTAAGAGCACGACGGAAAGATATACGTCAACGCCAAATAGAACATAAAGGTGTTTTTATGCATAAGATATTATAGATATTATAGGATTTTAAAGACCTATAGTGTTTAATTTATGTTAACTAAAAATTTTAAAACATCAACTTACAATTATTTTGAATTTTAATTGCAGGTGAAGTGGCATCGTCGTCACACATAACAATGTCACAATCTACGCCGACGACAAAACGAAACCCCTTATTGGATTTGACAAATGGTATTAATAAAGGTTTATGACTAAATGAAAACATTTTTCAGTTTTGATACAAAAGAAATACGGCTAGAATGTAAAATATCATGTAGTTATCAAGTCATATCTTATAAATTTGAAATTCAGTGTTAGCATCACATCAAGTACATTCATCGGTTCGAAGTTGTTCAAGTACCAAAAACTTCAATGATGTAACATCGTCGGCGCAACTTCAAGCCCATAAGAGACACAAAAACATTGATCTGTCCTCTATTTCACGTGCCATTGATTTCAACGAAGGTAATATCTATAATGGTCAATCTATCCTTATTACTATATTGAGATAAATTCTCCAATAATTTTATTAGTCTATGTTAATTCATGATACTATATTTTATTATTTCATTATAGATATTATGGGCAATATTCATCCTATAAAATAGATGTAGTAGATTAATCAATTTGGTTTCCCATCGCTTGAAAAGCAAAATAAAAAGGCATCTGCAAATAAAATGTATAAGAAAACAATTACCATGAGTATAATACTAAAAAAATGTCTTTTGTTTTTATGCGTTATCTTGAAGTAACCTGTTATATCCGATTGTTTAAATTTTTAAATATTTGTCATGATTTTAGATAATTTCTAAATTTAATACCTCGACATATTGAAATGAATTTGATTGTGTACAAATTTGGATAGGAGTCACGCAAGGCCAAAGAAAAGATAAATGGGTTTTGGCAAAAGAAGCAAGATCACGTCGAAAAGATATACTTCAACAAAGAAGAATGCAAAAAGGTTTATTTACCATAGCTTTTTTTAATCTTTAATGGATCTTTTAAACATATATATCACACAAAATTATGTGTATAATTATTCTTTTTTGGGTTTTAGCTTATGTAATTTCTATTGCAGGAGTTGAGAGATTGTCTTCAATGTCAGAATCTAGAGCAACATCACAAATTAATCCGTTGGGGGATGTGACAAATGGTATCTATATATTTTTTTCGCAATCATATATATGACTATACAAGGCATATATTGAATCATATAAATAACATGAATAATATAACACTTTGTTATAATATCTTATTGTTTAATTTTTTAAAACACAGTGTTAGCAACGCACAAAGTGCAATCCTCAGTTAGTATTTTAAGGACAACAGAGTGCAATGAAGCAACAACTTCGACAGGATTACAAATGCATAAAAGACAGAAAATTAGTGATCTCTCTTCTATATCGCGTTTCATTGATTTCACTGAAGGTAAAAATAATACAATCGTCATTATCATTGTGTTAAAATATATTGATCATTGCTATAAATATATTTCAGTGATCTATATGCATGCAATATTACTGCAGTATTTTTTTTGGATTTAGATGTTGGTGAACAATATACTTTTAATCAAACCAATGCTGGAGAATCGCTAAAATCTAATACTGCAACTACATATTCGGAAGTTACAGGTGTGTACAAACAAAATGTATCGTAATTAAATTGCGCGTGCTTATAACATATTTTAATTTTATCCATGTTAATTTTCTTTTTTAACTTTATAATGGCAACTGTGAGACATTTTTAAACTAATTGCAGGCACATAGCGTGAAATAAACAAGAAATGGGAATTGGCAAAAGATGTGAGAGCACAAAGAAAAGATATATGCTACCGTATAAGACAAAATCACGGTTATTTTACGCCTGGAAATTTATATCTATCAATATTTAAAATATGTATATCAATTTAAAGTTACAAAGAAAATATTTCATTGAGAATTATTTGTTTATGTAAACAATATTTACAGATAGTGAAGGATCATCATCGTGCGTAACAATTTCACCATCTAGATCAAGAAAAAAAATAAATCCAATACTAGATACGAAAAACGGTATCTACATTTAACCCTTTAGTTTATGACATCTGTATTGTCTATTAATTAAAATTATTTTACATATTTGAAATATGTTTAAACTTATACAACGCAGTGTTAACATCACGCCGAATACGATCAATGCTTCAAAATAGTTCAACGACACTTGAGTACAATTCTGCAACAACTTCAATAAACCTTGAGTCGCGTGTTAGACAAAGAAACAGTGATTTGCATAATATTACACGTTGCAGATATCTCAGTGAAGGTAATACTATTACACGTTGCAGAAATCTCAATGAAGGTAATACTAGAACATGTGTCCATATATTTGCATTTTTAAGTAGCAATATTTATTCAAAAATATTATTTTTCTTCGAATATGATATATATGATATATATTCCAATGACCTATTTCTTTATAAAATTAGTAGAGAATTCTTCAAGCGAGCAGACAAATTCGGAAGAGTTGAATATTGATAATCCTATATTTGCAATAGCAGAAGTGAAAGGTACTTATAGATTTAATTTAAATTACTTGCTTTAGGTGAATTTACATATACGAAAATACTTTGTTGTATCCTCTAATAAAGCATTCTAATTGTATAGAAACAATTGATTTTGGTGATCCATCGTTCAATTGTGCATTTTGTGGAGCTTTGTTATGGTATGATGAAAGGGCCGAAAAATCTAGAGTCTCTACACACCCAGAGTTCTCTATTTGTTGTATGAAAGGAAAAGTACAACTCCCTCTTCTACAAAGACCACCAGATTTGCTCTTTAATTTGTTTAATGGCATTGATCCAAGAAGTTCTCATTTTCTGACAAATATAAGAAAATACAATTGTATGTTTTCATTCACGTCATTTGATGGAAAAATACAAAAGACTTTGAACAATGGCCGAGCAGCTCCACAATTTACGATTAATGGGAGAAATGATCACAACATTGGATCTTTATTGCCACAAGAGGGTGTAGTTCCAAAATTCACTCAATTATACATATATGATACCCAGAATGAAGTGTCAAACAGGATGAGTCATTACAGGTACTTACTATATCCACTATAATTGGTTAATTCTTTAAACATATGATTTATTGACCAACACAATAACATAGTCTTTGCATTTTTTAATACAGTAAAACAAATAAAGGATCGACTACAGATAGAAGTTTGGTCGAAGATTTGAAAAATATGATAGATCAATATAATGTTCTAGCACAGACTTTCAGAATGGCCAGAGACTTCATCGAGCGTGAACCTACTGCTAATGTCTCCTTGAGATTAATACGAACAAGATGTCGGGATTCAAGAAATTATAATATTCCCACGGCGGATGAAGTTGCTGCGTTGATAGTGGGTGATTTCAATTCATCAAATGCCGAACGTGACGTCATTGTGAGGAAACGATGTGGATATTTACAGAGGATTCACGAGACACACCCTGCATTCATACCTTTGCAATACCCATTGTTGTTTCCCTGGGGAGAGGATGGATATGAAGAAGATATTCCCATAAGGGAATCCTTTTTTATTGAAAAAGATGTAAAGCGTCCAAGGGTATCCATAAGAGAATTTATAGCATTTCGCATTCATGAAAGGGAAAATGATGGTGGTATCGTGTTACGCGCACAGAGGTTGTTATTACAATTCTTGGTTGATGCATATACGATGGTAGAAGCACAACGAATTCAATGGGCTATTACAAATCAAGAGACACTAAGAGGAGATGTTCTGAGTGGCCTGGAGGAAGCTGTTACGAGAGGTGATACAGATCCGGCAACATCTGGACAACGTATTGTCTTGCCAACTTCTTTTACTGGTGGAATGAGATATATGTTTAACAATTGTCAAGATGCAATGGCGATATGTAGACATTTTGGATATCCAGATTTGTTCATCACTATCACATGTAATCCTCAATGGCCCGAGATTGCAAGATATATGGCTAGAATCAATTGTAAGGCCGGAGACAGACCAGACATTGAGTCTAGAGTTTTCAAAATGAAATTAGATCACTTGGAGAAGGACCTCAAAAAAGGAAAAATATTTGGTGATGTGATTGGAGGTAATTTGAATTCTTATTTCTTTTCGTTTAAGGCATTATACAACAAATATTTCAATTTGCATTATTTTGGATATGCGAGGAGAGGAATGCTTTATTAAACTAATCATTGATAATTTCATAATGTCCAGGTCTCTACACCGTCGAGTTTCAAAAAAGAGGTTTGCCTCATGCACATATTCTGATTTGGTTGCACACAAAGGATAAACTTCAGACAATAGACTCCATTGATCGTGTGATATGTGCCGAATTGTCTGACAAAAACAAGTACCCTAGATTGTACGAGTCTGTAACTCGACTAATGATGCATGGTCCGTGTGGCGCAGATGATCCAAAATCACCATGTATGGATGAAGGAAAATGTAAGAAATTTTTCCCAAAGAATTATATTGAGAAAACCACATTTGCTAAAAGTGGTTACCCAGTATACAGAAGGAGAGATACAGGGATCACCACCATAAGAAAAAACATTGAGTTGGATAATCGCTTTGTAGTGCCATATAATCCAGTTCTTTTGATGAGATACCAAGCTCACATCAACATTGAATATTGCAACAAGTCAAATTCTATCAAATATCTATTTAAATATGTCAACAAAGGACCCGATAGAGTGACTGTTGCAGTAGGACAATCAGATGGTGACTCTCATAAGTCAGCTGGGTTTAATGAACCAGAGAGGTACTTAAATTGCCGATACCTATCTGCGTGCGAGGCTGCTTGGAGAATCTTGACTTTTGATATACACCACAGGTGGCCAGCAATTATGAGATTAAATTTTCATCTTCCGGGGCAGAAATTTGTGACCTTCAAAGACAAGGATCAAGTAGAGAAAGTAGTTAAAGAGAATGCTGAGCGTCTTTCAATGTTCGAGGCTTGGATGAAGGCCAATACAACGTATAGACAAGGACGTACACTGACTTATATTGAATTTCCAGGACACTTTGTGTATGACACGCAAGAGCAACGATGGTTACCGAGACAACAAAGACCATCCATAGGCCGGCTGCATTATGTTCCACCAGGTACTGGTGAGTTGTACTACTTGCGACTGCTCTTGACTGTGCAACGAGGATGCACCAGTTACCAAAGTTTGAGGACAGTAAACAATATTGTACATAACTCATTTGAGTCTGCGTGTGAGGCGCTGGGATTATTAATCGATGATAAAGAATTCATCGAAGGTATAAGAGAGGCCGCCATCTTAGGATCGGGAAATCAATTAAGAAAGTTGTTCGTCACGTTGTTAGTGACAAATGCCATGAGTCGTCCGTGTGTTGTTTGGCAAGAAACGTGGGAATTATTGGCCGGTGGGATTTTATTTGATAGACGAAGATTGTTACGCAATCCAGGTAATGTATTTTTTTCTTATTTTATTATTTTTTCCATTTCCGGTTGTTGTGTACACAAAATTGATATTATATTTTTAATTTTTTTTTTACGTTTTTACAATGATTTCAACTTAATCATGTGCGTTGGATTGAATCTTATAAAATTACTGTGTTAGTTATTGTTGTTAATAATGGAGCATTCACATATTTTACTAAAAAAAAATCTATGTACATAGAACGTAATTATTTAATGAACTATATTTGTGTGTTTTTTGTTTGGTTAAAAATATGGATTTTTATTTAATATATTCATCACTTAACTTAACGCATCATGTGTTTTGCAGATCTTGACATTTCGCCAAATGATCTACAAAATTTATGCTTGATTGAGATTGAAAAGTTGCTGAATTCAAATGGACGCTCTTTGAAAGAGTTTGGTGGCATGCCATTTCCAGTTGACGACCCGCTGAATGTGTTTCAAAATAATTTCTTGGTCGAAGAGCTGAACTATGACAAAGAAAAGTTGTCCACTGATCTCAAAGAATACTTATCCACGATGAATGACGATCAGAGAAAAATATATGATGAGATAATGGAAGCGGTGGCAGCTGTGAGAGGAGGTTTTTATTTTGTGTATGGTTATGGGGGAACTGGAAAAACATTTCTTTGGAAATCATTATCTGCTGCGCTTAGATCGAATGGTAAGATTGTATTAAATGTTGCATCCAGTGGAATTGCAGCTTTGCTATTGCCAGGTGGTAGGACAGCGCATTCAAGGTTCTCGATCCCTTTAGTGCTAACTGAATGTTCAACGTGTGCGATCAAACAAGGAAGTCCAAAGGCAGAATTAATTCAACAGGCAAGTCTCATAATATGGGATGAAGCGTGTATGATGAATAAATTTGCCTTTGAGGCGTTAGATCGCACCTTGAGAGATATTATGCGGTTCTCCAATAAAAATGCTGCAAATGAACCTTTCGGTGGAAAAACGGTAGTGCTCGGAGGTGACTTCCGTCAAATACTTCCAGTTATACCAAGAGCTTCAAGAGAAGAAATCGTGGAAGCTACCGTGAATTCTTCGACTTTGTGGTCGTATTGTAAAGTATTTACATTGACTAAGAATATGAGATTGCATTTATCTTCATCCAGCCACGCAAACCATGACACAAAACGTTTTTCAGAGTGGATAATAAAGATTGGAGATGGACAGCTTGGCGTCGTTAATGATGGAATTGGTGATATTGAAATTCCACATGAATCCTTGATCCTGAACTCAAGTTCTCCACTTCAGAGTATAGTAGAATTCACGTATCCAGACTTATTGGAAAATATGAAAGATTATACCTTTTTTATGGATAGAGCTTTATTAGCACCCACACTTGAAGTTGTTGAAATGATCAATGATTTTGTTTTGTATCTAATTCCAGGAGATGAAAAGGAGTATTTGAGCTCTGATTCTTCATGTCAAGCAGATGCAGATATAGGCATAGATGGTGATTGGGTAACGACTGAGTTTTTGAACGATATCAAGTGTTCTGGGGTTCCAAACCACAGAATTGTTTTGAAGAAAGGAGTACCAATTATGTTGTTAAGAAACATTGATCAAACATTGTTAAGAATCCTTGATCCTGAACATCTGGGTTGTGTAATGGTACAAGACTAATAGTTGAAGAGTTGCGAAGAAACGTTATCGGTGCAATTGTTGTATCAGGAAATAATGCCGGTGAGAAAGTTTACATACCAAGAATGAATTTGGTACCGTCAGATCCTGGATTGCCATTTAAGTTTCAAAGAAGACAATTTCCAATATCTTTATGTTTTGCCATGACAATAAATAAGAGTCAAGGCCAAACATTGTCATTTGTTGGATTATTCTTGACCAAATCGGTATTCACTCACGGTCAACTTTACGTTGCAGTTTCACGAGTGAAAACCAAGAAAGGATTGAAAGTGTTAGTTTTAGATGACATTGGTAACCCTAGCAATTGCACCAAGAATGTGGTTTACCCTGAAGTTTTTCAAAAAATTTGGATTTAATTAATACATTTATACATTTGATTCCAATTTTGTTTCCCATTAAATTTAGTTATCATACTCTGTTTGTGTTGTATCATTTATTAAAATTCTAACATTCTCTATTATATTTATCTTCATTTTTTAATTATGTACTTAAAACAAACATTTTAAAAGAGTTAAAAATAACATGCGTTCGACCCCGTGCGTTGCACGGGTTAAATACTAGTATTTAGAATATATGTGAGCCGTGCGAAGCACGAGGTTAATACTAGTTTGATATGAATAGCAAAATATACTCTAGTATGAAGTTAGGTTGTCTTTCATTCAATCTCAAATACCTTTTTTGTTTATCAGTGAAAAATCTTCTCAATACCTTTTCATTAGAGAGGGAAATTGGGAGGGATAACAACGCTGTGAAGCAGCGTTATAGGATTGTTATACGAAGAACATGAAGAACGACTTGGTGGACTTAGCGAATCGCGTATAAATGCTTTCAAATTAATGTTATTTCAGGGTATATTGAACTACTTCAATCAGATAAGACGTAAGTAATCTAGAACGAGTATGGAATTTCCGGTCATCTCTCGGAACATACCAAGGTACCATATTTAGAGGCATATTTCCAACGGACTCGTTGGTTGAAGAAATGACTTACTTTTGGGTAACATTTGAATGTTGGTGTTTAAACATTTGAATGTTTAATGGAGGATGATATTGAATGGTTACTTCTAGTGTTAAGTGTGAACCCTTACAAGTTATTTTGAAACATTTGAATTGGCTTCAAACATTCTAATGTTTCAAGCAGTTTCCCACAGGATGCGATGGATAAACACAATATTCGAATTTATTAGTTTGTACAATTGAACATTTATTATTTTGACCCAAAATATAAACTATTTATAAAGTCAAACTTTTATATTTAATATTGGCTCGTTGGAAAGATCTCGTGAAAATATGGCCAACGGTACATAGTTTTGTAAGTTTTGACTTATATATAAGAAATTATGAACAAAATGGATGTCATAGTAGAATAAATAAATATAAAAAATTTATTTATTCTACTATAAATAAATAAATAACCCTAAATCTATGTTCCTAAGTGCATCAACAATGGCGAGACAAAAATAGGATGCCATACAATGACATGGAACATTTTAACCAATCAAAAACTGTCTAGTCAGCGTGTGACAAGTGAATGGAGTGGCAAGGTCTATAGTGGCAAGTCATTATTTTCATCACTCTTTTACATTTTTTTAAACATAAAAAATATATTTTTATTATTTATTTTATCAAAACATCATTCTTCTTTCTTATACATTTTTTTTCATAAAGGAATTTTTAAAAAAAATTTAAAAAAAGAAGGGTGGAGTGCCACACCCATGATATGAGTGAAAAGAGCTGATGTGGCAGTGCAATGCATTCCACTTCCTTGCCACCCCAACCCTATATACATATCTTCCTATTTACAACAGCAGGTGGAAAAGGATTATGCTATGTGTACCCCAAGATTTGTACCCCAATTTGTACCCCGCAGTTTTGCACCAACATTTTGTGTTGGTGTAAAACTAATTTTTGTTAAACGCACCAACATTTGTGTCCGTGTGAATTTTTATTAACGCACCAACACTTGTGTCGGTGTAAACCATCGAAATGTTTGTGCAAACCTGTGGTGTACAAATGTGGTATATTTGTTGGTGTAAGTGTAGCATGCTCCCGTGGAAAATGTTCCCGCCCAACCATAAAAGGATGGTTATGCCACAATCCCACGTTCTCACCCCATTTCCCTCTGTCAAACCCACGTCCTAAATTTTCTTCCCCATCATTCGCTGAGACTAGGGCTGATCCTTAGCGCCAGAAGGGAAACTACGCCGAGAGGGTAACAAGAAGAGAGGACGAATGATTAAATTCAGAAACCAGCACATCATATAGGGACGAAGGTAACCTACTGGTCTCTTTCTTCTTCTTCTTTTTCTTCTTCTTCCTCTTCTTCTTCTTCTTCTTCTTCTTCTTCTTCCATTTTACAGATTTACTTAAACATATGTCTAAATTAACCATATGTCTAAATGTGCACTTTAAAATGGAGTTGGTTTGAGCATCTAGATTATTTGAGTAATGCCCAATATGTGTTTGACAAAATGCCTCAACGAGATGGAGGGTCTAGGTAACTTTTTGTGATCTAATGGTGAGTAGCCTGAGGTGAGCAGAGGTAAAGGATTAGCCAAAAAGGATATCTTTATATGTAGGATTTAAAACAACTCTATATTATTTTAAAACAATTTGTTTAAAATTTACACTTCATTTTAAAACACAGGGACTAAGATTGGCAGTTCCATGATATTTAATGGAAGTTAGTTAAGAAGTTGTTTGGCAAAGTATATTTTTATGTGAAAATGTAGTGGTGGTCATACTTTTTAAAATTATATTACTTGAATTTTATCTTTAATTTTACACATAATTGATAGACGTCTCGAGATGGACTATGATAAATATGACATATACGGACGATGATGAAGTTATTGAATGAATCAATAGACCCGCCCTAACTTTTTAGATGTGTTTCCTTGGTTTTCAGTTTTGGCTCATTCTTTGGACCATCATAGTCAAATGAAGCTCAAGGAGTATGAAAAAGAACCACTTTAAATTTATGGCAAACTTGGTGTTGGATTAAACCAATACATCAGATTTTACATGTCAAAGGATATTATTCTACAAGTAAGCACTTTGCTCTTATAGGTTATATACATACCAAATTGTATCTTCAATATACTTTGAAGCTTGATTAAAGATGATAAATATAGCTCACAAAATTCTGTTGATTCTCATCTTAGTAATTTCTCCAAAGTCATTTAGAATTTTTTTAATGGAAGCATAGCAGTCATGATGTATCAAGTAACTATGTAACAGTAAGAAAACAATGTAAGTATAAAATGTAAGATTAAATTAAAAAAATACTGCCCAAGTAAGAACATTCATTTTGATGTTCTATTCCTTATTCAAAGTGTTAAAAAAGTTTTTAGTCATTGATATTTAAATGGCCAAAGAGCTTAATAGCTGCCCATGTAAGTTAGTTCCTGGGACTAGAGATCTAGTCCTGCTTCCGGACCCAGTCAGAAGAAAATTAACAAATAGCATTTATCACTAGAGATCTAAATTTTTTTAGTCGTGAAAAGTGATTCCATATGTTGTGATGTACGAGCTGGGGCTCTCTACTTCCAAGTAGGGGTAAGACCTGCACACACACACACCCTCTCCAGCCCATACTTTTGTGAGACTCTACTAAGTTGTTTTTGTGAAAAGTGATTCTATGAAAATATCATTTTCGTATAAGAGATGAGCTTGAGCATTTTCTAGAATAATGAAGGCATGACTGACATGTGTTTTTAATAGATTATTTAATGAATAATAATCGATTAATAATTAATAATCGATTTTCTAGAATATATATATATATATATATATAAATTGTGGAAAAATCGATTATTTAATGAATAATAATCGATTAATAATTAAAATCGATTTATAATTTATAAATAATCGATTATTTAACTAAAATCGATTTATAAATTCTATTTAATCGATTATATAATAAAAATCGATTTATTTTAATAAAATAATCGATTATGTTTTTCTGACTTCCAGCATCTCATCTGAACAAAGTTCTAATCGATTCTTAGGAGTAAATAATCGATTTTCGGTTACTGTTCATCATCTTCTTCCTCTGGTCAGTTTCGAGTATTATCATTTTTAATCACCAAACTTCAATTAAATTATATAGAAATGTTCTCCAAGGTTCATAGATCATTTTGGAATCATTAAAACATATTGTTAACATCAAATTCAAGGTTTATGATTCTTGGTTCTTAAACATGTCAAACACAAAACTTAACCAAACAATCATTTATGAACGTAAAAACAACCTACATGAACATTCTAGTCTTTAGATATATCTACGGGCTTACCTCGAAGCGTAATGGAGGTTTTGAAGATTTTCCGGCAAAACTTCCGGCGACAATAACTCTCAACTTCGGCGACCTCACACTAAATTGACAGCACCACTGCGTTCTCCACACTCAAGGCTATCTCTCAGATCCAATTTGGTGAAGAATGGTGAAGAAATGGAGGGTTTATATAGTGAGGTGAATGGAGAAGGAGACATGGAGGATGACACCAATCCTCTTGTTTTGGCGTCTCAGTGGAGGGGACGGCCGATTCCTACGATTCCAAAGGCAAGTCTCTGATTGGGACTAATTTGGTCCCAGTCGGGGAACACTTTTTTGGTCCAACTTTCTCCGAATTGAAATCCGTTTGCACCGTTGTGATCGTACATTTAAACTCTATCCAACGATATAATTTTTATATTTATTTGTAACACTTTTTCTGACATCATATTTTTGGGTGGTTGACTTTGACAGAGTCAAAATTGATTTAATTGACCTTTAGTCAAAAAGGTGCTCATATTCAATTCATATTATTTATTTCCATGATTTATTTCAATAAATCATTTCAAAGTTCACTACATAACTAATTTCTTTATTTATTCTTGATTTGGGTCTCTATTCATGTTCCCAATCAAGACCACACAAATATTCAACATATTGGATTTATCTCTATGAGATTTATCCAGATTAAGATTTTGGATATCAAAACACATCTCATTTCGGCCCAAAGCCCAATAACTATTTATTTTAATCGAAACAAATTTGACTAATTGAATATTTATTCATTAAAAATTTTAGGGTATGTTTTGGGGCGTTACATTTCTCCCCCCCTTAAAGGAATTTCGTCCTCGAAATTCTTCTAAGGGTCAACGTTTAACATTTCGTAGGTTCCCACTCAGATTCAACAACCATAACCTAAGTTCGTTTGCAAGGTATAACATCGTATTTTGGAGCATACTTGACATATTTGTACATCATTTCGTTCATTCACAAATCTCGATTGCATGTCATTAGTCAACAACATTCTTTCTTTGATTGAAAGTCCCTTAGCAGCATTTGTAGTTTTGAATAACAATAGATGTAATGGGAGATTCCGAGGTTGTTTCAATCCATACGTTTTAGCGAAATCATCCAAGTCATTCAAGACATATTTACATTATTCATATAGTTCAGAAATGATTTGTAAGTAACATCAGATGGCTTTTCGTGGTCCAAGATTTTCAAGATATGGGATTTATCATACATTATGAGGAGGTACTACTCGTTGTACAGTCATTATCGATCTCGTATTTGAACCATTCCTTCGTTCATCTTCGTGATAGTTCTCATTACCGTTAATGAGCCTTCGTAACAATTCACATTCGAGCTTTGTCTCATATTTGTTTAATCATATTCGACTTCCTTACTTCGATCAAGATATGATAATGACAGGTTCGTTTTTAGCACTATGGTTAATCTCGTTTCGAGGGAAGAAGAAAATATATTCGGTATGAGATTCAATTCACGAATTCATAAAGTAAGAAATCTTACTATTCTTACTCCAATATTATATATAGGTTGGGGATTTTCGCTCTGAATAATTTTAGCTTGATCCTTGTGACGTCATTTCTTCTCTAGTCGTTGCACATATATTCCTTTGTTAGGGTCAAAACAGAGTTTCTTGATAATAATATTCATAGATAACGTAATTGCATTAACTGTTTCGCAGCAGTTCCCTAGAGAGGTTTAACATAATGTTCAAGTCAGGGTAGTTTTACTATTGTGATCGAGTCACGTAGTTCACAGACTATAGTTTTCAAAGATTGGTATCATGAAGCATCTTTGGTTTAATGAAGAATCGTGGTTTTAGTACAAAGAATGGAATTCAAGATCGATCAAGAGAGGTATTTCAAGGGTGTAGTTAACACAGCAAGTCGAGTCATTCAAGGATGTGAGTCACAAGCTACAAACATAACGTTTGCAAATTATCGTTACTAATCGTAGGTTTTCATCCTTCAATGTTTCACTCTTTGGCAATTACTCAAAGGGTCATTGTCTTAGAAATAGTCATTTTGACTTTTTGTCTCGGATTTGATCGTATTTCAGGACAGCGAATCTAACTATTCATTAGTCTCAATATATCACATTGTCAGCAGACTACAGTATTGATGAGTACACTTTCGTCTGTAGATAGTTGAAGCGAATTCACTTTTCTGTACGTATTTTGGCGGGTGATAATTACTTTTCCATCAATGGTCAGGTTTCAGGGACTATATATATCACGATTATTGGAAGAGTATTTCACATTCTCACATTATGGAAGGAACTTCTCGAACACTTCCTTACAACATAAGATTCGTTGGTCTTCTTGGCAGTCATTCTCTTGGTAGAAATCCAAAGTTTATGGCTACTGCAGTAGATTTAGGAAGAGAATTGATAAGGCGAAGAATTAGTCTTGCTTATGGAGGAGGCAACGTTGGCCTACAAGGAGCTGTTGCTTCAACAGTCCTTACCAATGGTGGTCTCGTTAGAGGTTTCATTCCTGGATACATAGCAACACGACGGGTCTATGGACCTACGTACGGTGTAGAGCACACAGTTTCCAGCAATTACTACAAATATTTTGAGATGAATCATGCCGTGGAAGCTTTCATTGTTCTTCCTGGAGGAGTTGACACTATGGAAGGTTTGTTCACCTTGATCTCGTGGGCTTCTGAAGGGTTACACAATAGACCCATTGGTTTCTTGAACATTGACGGTTATTTCAATAACCTAATCAAATTTCTAGACGATGCAGTGAGGCAGAACTTCATGTCTTTGAGTCAGAGGAAACTTTTCATTTCTTCTTTCTTTGTTGGTGAGCTTTTAGACAAATTAGAGTTTGCTAAAGCTTTCCCGGGACCTGGGGTTAGTTACGATGAGTTTGTGAATCCTGGAAGACTAGACTTGGAATTGCATTTATAACTTTCTTCACGTAATCCAAGTTGTATTTTGTGTTTAAATAATATTATCCATAAACATCAATGGTAAGTCATATGCGAGCTACATTTTCTTCGTTCTTCAATCTTTCACTGTTGACGTCACTTATTCACGTCAAACGAGTCAATCGATTTGTCTAGTCAGCATCACTATATTTCACTTAGTCAGTTCAGACTACATCGACGTTTTTGACGATAAACAACTAAATCAGTAGTTGCTTCATAGCAAGGCATCAGTTCATTCAACATGTTCGAGATGTTTATAGCTTTTAACAAACAGGTTCTTCGAACAAATCATCTATACGTAGTAAAGGGTAGCGATTCTCGATCGTCAGTTTGTCCATCATTCTTAACAGAGATGTGATAGTATCTTGACCGTAAGTCAATCTTAGAGAATACAATGGATCCTCTAAGCTGATCAAATAAGTCATGATATGAAGTAAAGGATAACGAATTGTTCAACTGACAGTAGTTGATATAGAGTCTCATTGATTCTTCCTTATTCACGTTTGAACAGAGCAGATACTCTCCATTAGAGAAAACATTTTGTCAGATGATTCCTTGTCAGGCAATCTTCATAGTTGAGTTTTTTTTAGTTTCGACGGAAACATATTCAATACAGAGTTACAAATATTGGTCCTCTCGAGGATCAAGATTGACAGAATTTTGAACGGTGAAACATAAGGAAGTTCATATCAGAGAGGTGACATACTTTCGGTATGTTCCTTCAATTCAGATATTTCTTTTTGGGTATCGCACGAATAGATTTCACACTTGAGATGTTTTCGCATATATATATTCGAGATGAACTTGGTCGGTTTAGAAATCAGCTTTGCTTTCACCTCTATAAGGTTACCATCATTGGTCTTCACTTGAGGAATTCTTCATCACAAGTTGACAACAGCAACGACGTTCAGTCAGTTAATGCATACTAAGGATAATGTCGATTTCCTTGTATGGGACTTCAACGATGTTTTACAAAGAATTGCCGCTTAACGAACGATTTTGATTCACATCAAGTAATCGCATAATGTGTCCTAATGAGTCAAACAATAATATCGGATACTTTAGATAACAGAGTTTCTTGATTCTAAACGTTCGTGTTTGAATCAACGATTAGATCGTCTTGAGTCCACATGAGGATCTTTGACATCAGCTTCACAGATGTTTCTCAACATTTATCGTTTCTTCATAGTCGTCTCACTTTCGTACAATTTTGCGATGCAGATCAGTTTCGTCACTTGCGATGCGAAATGTACGTTGATAACGTATCAGAGGGTCATATATTTTTCGTTCATTCTTTCGTCTCTTCACCGAGTACGAAAATTTCTACTAGAGTCTACGCTCGATATAATTTTAGAACTAACAATTTTTATTTAATGAGAATTCTAACAGAGTCAATATTTACCAAGTAAATTCTCATACCTTTCCTGGAGTAGAGGGATGCGAGAGTCGTGGATGTGACTCACACATTTTTTTTTTAATTCAAATTTTGATCCGAAGATCGGTTTTAAAACCATTTGCTCTGATACCAAATTGTAACACCCTAATCCGTCCAGGTCTGCAGCCCCTTTCAGACTAAAGTATTAACTTGGTAATCGTAAAATTTAAAACTTTTCAAACACTTTTATTTATCACAATAATATTTTTCGTAACATATACAGTGCGGAGTTTTCAATATTGCGGAAGCTTAACAAATCAAAATTACAAACATAATTTGTTTATGTTCTTTAATTCAAAACCATCACATCCATTCCGACAATCTCGCTTCCGTCTGCCTCCAGAATCACGTCACATCATTCTTTCTATTAACCTGCGTGTAGCAAATAAAACATACTACACGCTCAGCGGTGAAGCTGAGTAAGCATATCTAATGCGTCGAACATCCATATAAATTGAATCCAAATTCATAATCAAATCATTTGATATCATGCACAAAGTATTCAGTTCAAATATACAATAATCAATTTTCAACATTCGTCATTCAATATTCATATTCAACATTCAACATCCTCATTCAATAATATCCTTAAACTATTCTTAGTCTAAGGCCAATCTATTTGATGTTTACCAACTCTTAAACTAGTTCTAGTTTAAGGTACCTCTATCCAACTCTTAAACTAATTCTAGTTTTAATGTACTTTTATCCAACTCTTAAACTTATTAGAGTTTAAGGTACTTCTAACCAACTCTTAAGCTAGGTCATTAGTTTAAGGTACATATATTCCGATTGATTTACCAACTCTTAAACTAGCCTTTGCTTAAGGTACAAATCTAGAAAACCGAACAGTAGGATACTGACTGTCGGGTTGGGTGGTATCCCCAAACGAGTTCCTCTAGTTTGGTTATGGACCCCGTACGTACGTTTTTACCCAAGGCCACCGAATATACGTTTTATACTCGCAAGGCCCATTCTAATCAGAGGTCTATCATAGAGGTCTTTTAAGTAGCCTTATAGTATGATTTATTAATTCATTATTCTCAACTTAACAATTCATGATCGTCATTCAGAGTATTCAACATAATTAATTATCATAATCAATAGTCAAACAATCATAAAATCTAATAACAAATAGTGGCCTAGTATCGAGTGTTAACACCCGAACTTATCGTCATGTATCACATTACGTTTTTATATGTCAAAACATCATTTTATTGTACAAAATCATATTTATATTGTCTATAATTAGTTGGTATCAAACGTAGGATTTTAGAGCATAATTTGAGAAATATTTTTTTCGAAGCAGTAACTCGAATTGAAGTTGATTTAATATAAAATAATCTATTTATATATATATATATATATATATATATATATATATAAATTGTGGAAAAATCGATTATTTAATGAATAATAATCGATTAATAATTAAAATCGATTTATAATTTATAAATAATCGATTATTTAACTAAAATCGATTTATAAATTCTATTTAATCGATTATATAATAAAAATCGATTTATTTTAATAAAATAATCGATTATGTTTTTCTGACTTCCAGCATCTCATCTGAACAAAGTTCTAATCGATTCTTAGGAGTAAATAATCGATTTTCGGTTACTGTTCATCATCTTCTTCCTCTGGTCAGTTTCGAGTATTATCATTTTTAATAACCAAACTTCAATTAAATTATATAGAAATGTTCTCCAAGGTTCATAGATCATTTTGGAATCATTAAAACATATTGTTAACATCAAATTCAAGGTTTATGATTCTTGGTTCTTAAACATGTCAAACACAAAACTTAACCAAACAATCATTTATGAACGTAAAAACAACCTACATGAACATTCTAGTCTTTAGATATATCTACGGGCTTACCTCGAAGCGTAATGGAGGTTTTGAAGATTTTCCGGCAAAACTTCCGGCGACAATAACTCTCAACTTCGGCGACCTCACACTAAATTGACAGCACCACTGCGTTCTCCACACTCAAGGCTATCTCTCAGATCCAATTTGGTGAAGAATGGTGAAGAAATGGAGGGTTTATATAGTGAGGTGAATGGAGAAGGAGACATGGAGGATGACACCAATCCTCTTGTTTTGGCGTCTCAGTGGAGGGGACGGCCGATTCCTACGATTCCAAAGGCAAGTCCCTGATTGGGACTAATTTGGTCCCAGTCGGGGAACACTTTTTTGGTCCAACTTTCTCCGAATTGAAATCCGTTTGCACCGTTGTGATCGTACATTTAAACTCTATCCAACGATATAATTTTTATATTTATTTGTAACACTTTTTCTGACATCATATTTTTGGGTGGTTGACTTTGACAGAGTCAAAATTGATTTAATTGACCTTTAGTCAAAAATGTGCTCATATTCAATTCATATTATTTATTTCCATGATTTATTTCAATAAATCATTTCAAAGTTCACTACATAACTAATTTCTTTATTTATTCTTGATTTGGGTCTCTATTCATGTTCCCAATCAAGACCACACAAATATTCAACATATTGGATTTATCTCTATGAGATTTATCCAGATTAAGATTTTGGATATCAAAACACATCTCATTTCGGCCCAAAGCCCAATAACTATTTATTTTAATCGAAACAAATTTGACTAATTGAATATTTATTCATTAAAAATTTTAGGGTATGTTTTGGGGCGTTACATAAACACTTGAAGGTTTCCTTGCCTCAAGTACCACACCACGTTGAAGGATACAACTTTTGATCAAACTTCTTGATTAAAAGGGGGTAGATCAACTTTCTCACAAGTTGATCTTGCAGGTCCTATTGTTCGGATCTTGTAGTTGTTGAAGAAGCGTGATCTTCGAAGGAACAACAAAGCCAGCACGAGTGCAGTAGCAACTGTGGCCTTGCGAAGATATACCGTGCAGAAATTCACACAAGTGTAATTGTTGGTTCATTATTCAACAACCAACTACATAGTGGATTTTGAGGACGTAGAAGGATTACCCCACCTTTGAATCTCGTTAAAGTTTGCGTGTCTCTCTCTTTTATCTTTACTCTTACTTGCAATTATATTAACTGTGAAAACTAACCCATCCATATTGATTACTGCTCATACTACCCACCAAATTCCGCACACTATCTAAAGTTCCCAAGAACTCTAGATTTACACTATTTTCACGTTTTCAAAAGAAATGAAAAAGTTTTAAAATTGTAACAAAGTCTATTCACCCCCCTCTAGACTTTGTATCTCACCACTTTGGGTCCACCAATTGGTATCAGAGCGAACTTCTCACTATCTACATTTAGATTAACGAGAAGCGATCATAATGGTGAACATTATGGATCTCGGTTTGCCCAAGTTTTCTCTTCTAGGTTAGGATGATTGGAAGATCATGATGGAAGCACACCTTTACGCCCTACATGATTGCATGTGGATGGTGCTTGAGGATGGACCCTTGAAAATCCAAATGGAGAACCCTGAGAGGAATCCAGCCAATCCTGATGTTGTCTAGTACATTCCAAAGCCCAAGGAGAAATGGGATGATAGAGATTGCAAGAAGCACAATTTGGACAACGTCGCCAAAGCAGCCATCTTCAAGACACTTGATCCCATCACCTTCTCCAAGATCAAGCATCTAGAGACTGCCATGGAGATTTGGCAAGGTCTTGGGAAGCTGTGTGAGGGATCGGAGGACATGAGAAAGCAGAAGATAGAAGTCCTGCTTGAAAAGTTCAAAAGCTTCAAAATGCTTCCTGGAGAATCTTAAATGATCTTGCATCACTTAACCACATTCTTTCTCCCAAAGAAAAGAATGTAAGGTTACTGAGATCTCTTCTAACTGAGTGGTACACCAAAGCCACAACCATGGAAGAAGGAAGAAACCTGGAGAACTACACTGTCCAAGGTCTCCTTGATGAGCTCAGAACCTATGAGCATGAGCTGATGAAGAAGAAGGAAGAACAAGTCACTCCCTTCCCCAAGGCATTGATGACAACTCCTAGAGTCCCACCGAGTGAAGGGACATGCCCAAGGAACTGTGACACACCTTCCTCCAGCCAGCCGTCAAGCTCAAAAATGGAGAACTATGATGAGGAATTTGCCATGATGGTCAAACAATTTCGGAAGTTCAAGAAGTTCTTCAAGAAAGCTGACTCATTCAAAAGGCCATCCAAGGGAAAGCCACAGGTAAGTGACTCCCCTCCTGAATCTTATTTATGTTATAACTGCAGGAAACCTGGTCATTGGAAGTCAGCGTGCCCGTACCCAAAGGTGGAGAAGTACGGAGAAAGAGAAAGGAACGAAAAGAAGAAGAAAGCAATGGTTGCAGCTGAAAGTGACGAGTCATCCAGCTCAAGCTCGGATGAAGAAGCCCTCGTCTGCATGGAGCGCAGAGCTGAGAAGTCCAACCATGAGGATCGGTGGACTATGTCAGAAGATGACACTCTCTGCCTTATGGCCAAAGATGATGCCGAACAAGAGGTAACCTCACAAACCTCCTGCTCATCTTCTTATGAAAGCATACCAACTTCTGAAAGTCTTTTTGACAAGTTCAAAAAGATGATGAAAGATTTTGAGGAAATAAATCTCAAACACTCATCCTTAACAGAAGAGAACAAGCTATTGAGTGAAGAGAATCTCAAGTTGACTGAAGGTTGGAAAAGTCAACTAGATGAGATCACTCAACTCAAGACTGAAAATAAATCTCTCTCTGAAAAGGTGAAATCCCTCAACAAGGAGCTTGGGATACTTAAGTCCAAAGAAGCAGTGGATAAGCTTCTTGAAGCGACCAAACAAAAGGGTCGTGAAGGACTTGGGTTTGACCCCTCCAGTTCCAAAAGGAAAGGGAGAACAACTTTCATCCCTCCTAAACTACTGCCAAATCAAATAAGCAGAAAGGAAAGGAAAAGGAGAAACCCATAGAAGTTCCCAAAAAGGTAGTCCCTCATAAGAACTATAAGAAGCTGGACAGACCTCAAAGAGGAAATAATTTCAGAAGAAAACCTTCTAACCCCCACTATACGCGAGGCTATACTCATTATGGGGTAGATAAGAGTTTTCCAAAAATTCTGAGTGGAGAACTGTACCAAAATATAGTCAACCTCCACCCCAGAAATTATTTGTTCCACCTGAGTATGCTTACAACCGACACAGGCCACACTATGCACAACCTAGACAAAACTATAGGTCTTATCAACCTAGGTTTGCCAGGTGGAAACAGGAAAATGCAGCACCTGCTCGTAGGAAATTTTATGCATACAACTATGATTACAATCTCAACAAGTTTAGGGATGCAAGGAAAATTCCCTGCAACTTCAAACTTGATGTAGGGGTACACACCATTAACTATTCCGGACCCAAACTGAATTGGGTACCAAAATCTTCCTCCTCCTAATGCAGGAAGCCGCTAAGTACCCTGGTGTCTGGTACTTAGACAGTGGCTGTTCAAGACACATGACGGGTGATGCGAGCCTCTTGAGCAATCTAATTCCCTATGATGGTCCAAGAGTTACTTTTGGAGGAAGCAATGACTTTGGCCTTAGTAAAGGTCTAGGAAATCTGGTGTACAAGGGACTAACCATCCAAGCTGTATCTTATGTGGAAGGTCTCAATTATAACCTTCTGAGCATAAGTCAGTTTTGTGATAAGGGTTACTCCTTGGAATTCTACAAGGACATGGCATCTCTCAAAAACATCTCCACAAATGAAGTCATTCTTACTGGGAAGAGAATCAGAAACATCTATGAAGTAGTGTGGGACGATGTCAAGGAAGCTTGCCTAATCAGCAAAGGTGACACTAACCTTCTATGGCTTTGGCATAAGAGGTTGAGTCATCTCAACTTCAAAACTCTCAACAAGCTATCCAAAGAAGGGTTAGTAGAAGGTCTTCCCAAAGCTGTATTCAGGAAGGAAAGCATTTGTGATGCTGGCCAGAAAGGAAAGCAAGTCAAGTCCACTTTCAAGGCAAAACCGGCACCCTCAACCACAAGGATATTAAGTCTTGTTCGCATGGACTTATTTGGCCCTGTTACTCCAATAAGTCTAAGTGGAAAGAAATATGTCCTAGTGGTAGTTGATGATTACTCAAGATACACGTGGACAATCTTCCTCAACAGCAAGAAGGAAACTCAAGGGAAGCTCACAAACTGCATGAAGCTGATTCAAAACCAAGCAAGTCAGAGCATCCAGAAGATCAGATCTGACAAAGGCACAGAATTCCTGAATGAAATCATCATTCACTACTGTGAAGAAAACAGAATTCTTCATCAGGCATCTGCAGCAAGGACGCCTCAACAGAATGGTGTAGCTGAAAGAAGAAAAAGAACCTTGAAGGAAGCAGTAAGGGCCATGCTAGCCGAAGCTTCTTTGCCAAAGAGGTTCTGGGCTGAAGCTATTAACACAGCTTGCTATACTCAAAATAGGAGTATGATTTATAAAAGGCACAACAAAACTCCCTATGAATTGTGGAACGGGAGAAAGCCCAATATATCATATTTCCATATTTTTGGGAGCAAGTGTTTTGTGTTAAACAACGGGAAGAATCATCTGAACACTTTTGATGAGAAATCAGATGAGGCCATCTTCCTTGGATATTCTATGGTGAGCAAGGCGTTCAGAGTCTTCAACAAAAGAACCATGATCATTGAAGAGTCAATGCATGTTATTTTTGATGAAAAACATGTGGTTGACAAGCCATCAAAGCATGATCATGAGGTTCTGAATCTCTCAGATAAGGATGAAGAAATCAATGATGGAGATAGAATGAAGCCTACGGAGTTCATTCCATTCGGAAGTCTACCACTGAAGACTTCACAAAGAAATCCGGATTCAGATGGTGCTGAGCCTACCGGAAATCTCGGCCAGCCTTCCATTATTCCGGATCACTCAAACGGTGACAATTCCGGAAAAGGCGACCGAGTGCCAATCCATCAGGAATCACCAACAAACTCTGTTCTTCAACCAGAAGCTGAACTAGATCAACCAGTCAACCCTAATCAACACAATCTTCGTTGGTTAAGGGATCATCCTCCCCAACAAGTCATTGGAGATATTTAATCTGGCGTTCGCACAAGGAGTGCCCAACAGAATCTAGAAGCTATGCTTGCTTGTTTCATCTCACTAGTGGAACCAAAGAGTATTGAAGAAGCTCTAGCTGATTCTGATTGGATCAATGCAATGCAAGAAGAACTCAACCAATTTTCCAGAAATGACGTCTGGAAACTTGGTCCCAGACTTACTCATCAACATGTCATTGGGACAAAGTGGGTCTTCCAGAACAAGATGGATAAAAACGGCGTTGTTGTCAGAAACAAAGCCCGGTTGGTTGCCAAAGGATATTGTCAAGAAGAAGGTATAGTTTTGATGAAACCTTCGCTCCAGTTACTAGACTTGAAGCTATAAGGCTGTTTCTAGCTTTTGCTGCTCACAAAGACTTCAAAGTCTATCAAATGGATGTCAAAAGCGCATTCCTCAACGGAAACCTAAAGGAAGAAGTTTATGTGGAACAACCTCCAGGATTTGAGCTACACACTAAAGGTGATCAGGTGTACAGACTCAAAAAGGCGCTATATGGACTCAAACAAGCACCAAGATCTTGGTATGATACATTGTCTCAATTCCTTATAGACAATGGATTTACCAAAGGAGTCATTGATAAGACATTATTCAAAGTACAAGATGGAGAAGATCTTTTATTGGTCCAGATCTATGTGGACGACATCATATTTGGCTCAACTAAGGAAGATCTTTGCACCAAGTTCTCCACCCTCATGCAAGGGAAATGTGAGATAAGCATGATGGGAGAACTCAACTACTTCCTTGGTCTTCAAATCAAACAGAGAAGTGAAGGGACTCTCATTAACCAAGCCAAGTACATAAGGGATCTTATCAAGAAATTTAAAGTTGATCAGAAGTCATCCGTTTCTGTCCCCATGAGTACATCCACCAAGCTTGATATGGATGTAGATGGAAAGAATGTTGATCAAACTCTCTACAGAGGAATTGTTGGATCTCTACTCTACCTTACTGCAAGCCGTCCGGATATCTCATATGCAGTAGGTGTTTGTGCCAGATTCCAGTCCAAGCCAAAGGAGAGTCATCTGATAGCAGCTAAAAGGATTCTTAGATACCTCAAAGGAACTCAGAACATGGGTTTATGGTATGCTAAGAGCAATACATTTGAGTTGGTGGGATACTCAGATTCTGACTTTGCCGGATGCAAAGTTGACCGGAAAAGTACATCTGGTATTTGTCAATTCATTGGTGGAAATCTTGTTTCTTGGTTCAGTAAGAAACAAAACTCCATCTCTATATCAACAGCAGAAGCAGAGTACATTGCTGCTGGTAGTTGTTGTGCTCAGATCTTGTGGCTAAAGCAACAACTACTGGATTATGGAGTCAAGACAAGAGAAGTGACAATTTTCTGTGACAATCAAAGTGCTATAGCTATCTCACAAAATCCAGTGCATCATTCTCGCACTAAGCACATTGATGTCAAGCATCACTTCATCAGAGATCATGTGGAAAGGAAAGATATCAAAATTGAGTATATCTCAACCGAGGAACAATTGGCGGATATCTTCACAAAACCACTAAGTGAAGCCAAGTTTTCCGATTTGCTTCACAAAATTGGTCTAATTCAATTAGACTAAGTGCGGTACACGTGGCAGTCCACTTTCCACGTCTGTCAAAATATTGGGTAGGCACGTGGTCTTGGGAACAGTTAAAAACCCAATCGCCACTAGCCGCATAAATCGCCCATATTAAACCCAATCGCCACTATAATCAGATCTCAACTGCCCACTCAGCCCACTCAAATTTTTCATCGTCTTCTTCGCGAGAACCTTCTGATAAAATTCTCAAGAACCCTAATTTCTTCAGATCTTCTCACTCAAATTTTTGAGAAAATGAAGATTGTTGGCGCTAATGTCCATTTCCAGAAGTTGGAAGCCAAGTGCTCTTCACCAACGTTCTATCAATCCTATCTCGAGATGATTGCTGCTCAAGAGCTCTCCGAATTCCTTCATATGGAGATTCGATTCAAGTATGAGAACAAAGTTCTTGAATTCTACAAGAATGGAAAGTTCAAGACTGTAAAATCGAAGAAGGACCCACAGAGGACGATTCAAATCATCAATTCCACTGTTGGAGGGACCAAAGTGAAGCTTTCACAGAAGAAATTGGGACAAAAGCTTCACCTTCCCAATTCTGGAGTTGAAATTGGGAGACTTCCATCCAAGAATCTGGATTGGAATATGATTGGAATTTCTGGGCAAGTTCCCTCTGGCCCAGCAAAGAAAGCTGATCTGAACAACGACTACAAGCTAGTCCTTGAACTGGTCATCGCATGCCTCGAGTGTGGAAGTGGAGGACATGCTGATGACATCACCCAAGAGAGGGCCTTCATCATCAATGCCCTCATTACCAAGTCTAAGGTAAATTGGGCTGCACATTTCTTCAATTCCATCTCAAAACATCTGGGAAAACCCAACCAGAAATACCTTTGTCAAGGTCTTTACATTGGACATATTTTGGAGTCCATGGGTGCTGCTTCTGAAGGAAAGAAGTATGAAGCCAGATATTGGCTATACTACCTGTCTTCCAAATGGGAAAACAGAGCTGGTGCTAGCACAACTGCAGAGGATGAAGCCTCTTCAGACAATATTCCCATCATAAGTCTGAAGAAAATAGCCAAGAGGAAACATGTGGTGTCTCCCTCTCCTAGTGTTGAAGCACCACAGAATCTTGCTCTGGTCAATATGGAAGAAGAAGAAGAAGCAACTGCCCAAGAAGAGCTTCAAAGGAAGAAGAAGAGAAAAATCACCTCTCCCTCAACTTCTGGAAATGTCAACCCGGATGAGTTGAAGGAGAAGGAACCAGTTGAGGAAAACTCTGCCCACAACCAAAGCCCTCAACAACTTGAAGAAGAAGTTCATCAAGTCCATAGTCTTCCAACCTCCTCACCTCAATCTCAAACAGATGATGCTGATAACCAATTCTGGCAGCTCTACTATGACTGGAGAGCTTGGAAGGTTGGAAATTCAGCAGAGCAGTTGTTGGGATGGGATCAACAATTGAAGAATGAAAAGATCATCAAGAAGTGCTTGGGACTGCCAGTCAACCACAGCTGTGAACAAATCTTGGATGATGACTGGGTATGGCAAAGGAACTATGAAGACTTGCATTTGGAATACTTGGCCACCACACCAGTTTTAGAATTTGAAGTGGATGATGAAGATCCTTCAGTCTACAAGCCGATCTTTTCAAAAGCCACAAAAGATCAGATGATTCTCACTTCTAAAGCACAGGTTGATTTGGAAACAACAGTTGAGGATTTCCCAATCTTTCCGGAAACCTCACCTGCCTTTGTAACGGTTTTGCCTGAAGCTGACCAAGAGAATGTAGCCTCTACTCCACTAGAACAGAACCAAGAAGCATCAGAAGAAGAAATTCAGCAACATCTCCAATCTCAAGTCCTTGAGATTCGCACAACTCCCTGTGAGATCTCCAACCAGCCTGAACTTGAGGAGAAATTCTGGAGCAGTCCACTCCTCCAGAAAGGAATGAAGTCTAAGAGGAGCAAGCTGTAGAAATCCAAAGGAATTCTATAGAAGCTGAAAAGGAAGTTCAAATGGCACCACTGGGGGCCCCTGAAACTCCAGTAGCTGTTTTTGAAGAGCAGAATGAAGGTGAAGAAAGAGACTCCCTCTCTAGGGATACATCAAATTTTATACTTGATGAAGCAGAGGAAGAATCTGAAAGGACGCTGAGGATCAATATTGAAGAAGATGTGCAAGAAGATGTTGAATCTCTTCCTATGCAACTCTTCCAAAGAACATCCTCTTCTCACCAGGTAACCAACTTTCATTTTCACAGCTCTTCCATTCCTACACTTCCGGATGAAGTACCGGAAACCTGGACAAAGAAGGTCCAAGGGTTGATTGAATCAGCCCTAGCATCTCAGCATGCCTCCTTTAGGCAAGAGATAGAGCAGATGGAAGCCAGGCACAACAAGGTGATTGAGAAATCTGAAGAGAAACACAGCTCAGATCTCAAGGAGATAAGCAAGTCAATGCACAAGACTCTAGAGATCATCTCTCTATTGAGTAACTCTGTGAGCGACACAATGGAGACATATGCATCTGACAGTTATCTTCAACTCAAAGAAGTCAATAAAATCAGAGAGCAAATAGCAAATGTCACAGTTGGTCTACAGAAGCAGATGTCCCTTCTCCAAATGGACATCAGATCAGCCCTAGCAGTGTCTTCGGCAAATCAGGTAGTAACCAAAGACTACTTGAAGGTTATTATTGACAATCAGAAGGAAGCACACAGACTGTTCAGACACTTAAGCACAAGCTCTGGCAACCGCAAGATGGAAGTGATTCTTCAACAACACAGTCCATCGTGGATTCCAGAGCTCCCTATTGTAGTCAAGAAAGGAGAAGTCTCTTATATTCCTTCGCATCTGAACATGACTGACCTGATCCTCGAAGTTCAGAAAAATAATCCAGAGAACTCAGCACAGCATCTATCTAGCTCAGGACTGGATGGAACAGAGGCTGTTGGAACCATTGTCTCCCATTTCTCAAATGATGCCCAAACAGAGGAAAGACGCAACAACATAAGGCGCATCAAAGAACTGTGTGGAAACATGCAAGGCATTAGTGAGATTGCCGGATCATCAAAGCGCAGGAAGCAGTGAAGGCTTTTTTCATCAAACCAGGGGGAAGTATGTGAAAACACTATTTTGCTTTGATGAAAACACCTTCTTGTTTAAACATTGCTTGTTTGGTTTAAACATTGCTTGTTTGGTTTAAACATTGCTTCAATGTTTCTCTTAATTATGCTTACTATGCTTCACTTAGAGTATGATTTTGAGATTTATTCCTGAGCGCATACATTCAGGGGAAATATAATTCAGGGGGAACTTAACTGTTTTTGGCTAACAATTGCTTCAATTTTTTTTGGCAACGAACTATTGATAAACTCTAAGCAACGGAAGCCGAATACCTCAGTTTAAGTACTAAAGTTGAAGATCTCCGATTCAGGTACTTTACAAAATCTGCTTTCTTAAAACTAAGATTTAATCCTTAGTTCATTTCCAACTTTGCTCTTAAGTACTGGTCCTTAGGATTTTCATAATGTACAGGACTTTGGAAAAATAGTATCACTTTTCTTTTAAAATAAGTTACAAATTTTTTTGGTACTACCTCGTCCTATTTTGAAATTAGAACTATAGGGAATGAAAAATGATAGTTTTATTTTGGGCCTTGAGAACCCAATAGGAATAATTTCCCTTTAGTACATAGATATTTTTTTTGGGCCACTCTTTTGGGCTTAGCCAAACCAAAACAGTTACGTTTTTTTCCAAACCAAACGAAACTGATTTTTAAATTTGAACAGTTTCAACACATTGGTAACTGGTAAAAGATTCCTTCCACTTTTCAACTTCTTGGAAGTTGAAACTCTTTTACTCTCATCGTTCCAACTACCCAATTAGTGGAACCCGTGAACCTCCCCTCTCTCTACCTCCTCTCCTATTTAAATCAAGACATCCCAATCCATTCCTATCACAAACAACTCTTTCAATATGAAAAGTCTTCAACTCACTGTCTGAGAAACACACCAAGAAAAATATCCTCAATAGAGAAATTTTTCTTTCTCACCCTCATAGACAGCAATGGAGAAAGCCTAATGAGAAGAAAAGACTTTCAAGGTCTATGGTGAGAATCTCGGTAGTAGAGAAGGTCTGTGGTGAAAATCTCGTATTTTTCAGGATTACACCATACACCTTCTCTTGAAACAACACTCTCTCCATCTTTGTTTCTTCTAATTCTTTTTAAAAAATTTCTCTCTTTCTTTTATTTGTGCAGTCTCTCCATCTTCTCACCCTCATAGACGGCAATGGAGAAAGCCTAATGAGAAGAAAAGACTTTCAAGGTGTATGGTGAGTAATGTGCTACAGTCCAGAATTCTTGAACAACAGCTAGAAGACGGATTCTGTGGAAAAAGGAATCCCTCCTCAAACAATTGGGTATGTCCAAACACCCACTCCAATGAGGAATCCTCAATCACAATCTTCATTCAAAATTGAAGCCAGCAAATGCAACGGATAGTCTATTTTGATTCAACGGATAGATTATCCAATCCAGCTATAAATAGCAACCTTGGAAGACTGGAGAAGATATAACGAGATAGACGAACACAACAAAGCATTCTCTAATAACAAAGCTATCTCATTCACAGTTAGCCCAAAAAGCTTGATAAAGAGAGATTTCTAAAACTCCTTATCCAGAAGCAAACTTCTCCTCCTTCCAAAGAGCTATAGTGTAAACACTTGAAGGTTTCCTTGCCTCAAGTACCACACCACGTTGAAGGATACAACTTTTGATCAAACTTCTTGATTAAAAGGGGGTAGATCAACTTTCTCACAAGTTGATCTTGCAGGTCCTATTGTTCGGATCTTGTAGTTGTTGAAAAAGCGTGATCTTCGAAGGAACAACAAAGCCAGCACGAGTGCAGTAGCAACTTTGGCCTTGCGAAGATATACCGTGCAGAAATTCACACAAGTGTAATTGTTGGTTCATTATTCAACAACCAACTACATAGTGGATTTTGAGGACGTAGAAGGATTACCCCACCTTTGAATCTCGTTAAAGTTTGCGTGTCTCTCTCTTTTATCTTTACTTTTACTTGCAATTATATTAACTGTGAAAACTAACCCATCCATATTGATTACTGCTCATACTACCCACCAAATTCCGCACACTATCTAAAGTTCCCAAGAACTCTAGATTTACACTATTTTCACGTTTTCAAAAGAAACGAAAAAGTTTTAAAATTGTAACAAAGTCTATTCACCCCCCCTCTAGACTTTGTATCTCACCACTTTGGGACCACTAATTTTTATATCATTTACATCCATTGAAGACATTGCATGATTTAAGTGTGGGGGGACGCTTTCTGATTTAGTTATGCATATTTTAGGATATAATTTTTGTTTGTGTAAAACTTTGTGTACAAATGCCTTGCTTTCTCATTAATCAACAAGTGTTTATATAGACAAGTACAATGGGCCAAGCCCAACAAACAATAAGTACAAAGTAAACCCGAAAACAATACATGACCCGCTAACATCCCCCCTCAAGTTGGTGCATGAAGGTCATGAATGCCCAACTTGGACCGCAAGATCTGGAAAGTGGGTTTAGACAACGGCTTGGTGAAGAGATCTGCAACCTGGAGACGCGTCGGCAGATAACGAGTGGAGACCTCTCGGCGTTGAACACACTCTCGTACAATATGGCAATCAATGTCAATGTGTTTCATCCGCTCATAGAAAACAGGATTCGCAGCAATAAACAATGTAGACTGATTATCACAGAACAACCAAGGAAGATGCAAAATGGGTACACTGAGAGCCTGAAGAATGCGACGTATCCATCGGATCTCTCCGCAGGTGTTGGCCATGGCGCGATATTCAGTTTCTGCAGAAGACCGAGATACCGTCGTTTGTTTCTTAGTTTTCCAAGAAATGGGAGAACCACCAAGCATGACGAAATACCCGCTGACAGACCGTCGGGTAAGAGGACAACTGGCCTCGTCGGAATCACAATAAGCAGTGATTTGTAACGTGCTGTCACGGCGTAGGAGGATGCCCTGGCCAGGATTTCCTTTGAGGTACCGCAATACACGCATGGCCGCGGCGAGATGATCAACTCTTGGAGCCTGCATAAATTGAGACAATACATGAACAGAGTAAGCCAAGTCGGGGCGCGTGATGGTCAAATATATCAACCGCCCAACAATGCAACGATAGCGCCCAGGGTCACGGAGAAGAGGACTTGCCGAACGGCCCAGACCATGATTCGGCTGGATTGGTATGTCGGCGGGTTTGCAGCCCAGTAAGCCGGCTTCAGACAAAATATCCAACGCATATTTGCGTTGGCACAACACGATGCCAGTAGAAGAACGAGCACACTCCATGCCGAGAAAATATTTTACAGGACCCAAATCTTTCAAGTGAAAACACGTATCCAGGTAACGCTTAAAGGAGGCACACAAAGAGGCGTTATTACCAGTAACCAGGATGTCATCCACATAAACCAAGATAGCCAAAACATCAGGACCACGCCGATATAAGAAAAGTGTGTGATCCTAGTGAGCCTGGCGGAACCCGTACTGACGCAAAGCAGTGGTCAGTTTTTCAAACCAATTACGGGGAGATTTCCGTAGACCATACAAAGACTTCCGAAGACGACACACCTTCCTGGGGTGTAAATGAGAGTTACCGGGAGGCACCTGCATATATACCTCATCATGCAAATAACCATGAAGAAAAGCATTATTGACATCCAATTGATATACCTCCCAATCTTTGGCCACGACAACAGACAAAAGAATACGAACCGTACCCATTTTAGCCACGGGTGCAAATGTATCAGTGAAATCAGTACCTGGTTCTTGATGATTGCCCATAACCACAAGGAGCGCTTTGTCGCGCTCCTTCAAACCCTCGGAACGAAAATTTGTCTTATATATCCACTGGCACCCCAACGCACGTCGGCCCGGAGGGAGATCAACAATGTCCCACGTGTGGTTGTCCTCCAACGCTTGAACCTCCTGTTGCATGGCAGCCCGCTAGTTGGCGTGTTGAACAGCCGTGCGAAAAGAGGAGGGGACCTCTGACGTGGTGATGGCCGCCAAGAACCCACGGTACCTGTCTTGTAATTTATCATAAGTCACGAAGTTAGTGATAGGGAAACGAGTACCTGACCGTGTAGATGGAGTCGGGGAGCTAGCATCAGAGTTAGATGTGAGGGCGGAGTGACAAACATAATCGGAGAGGTGAGAGGGTTGACGACGAGTGCGAGGTGGGAGGGTCCGAAGTGGGATGGTTTGGGGAGGTGAGGAGTGCGGCTGATCATCGTCGGAAGAAGACGGTGACGAGGCGGGGGTGGACTGGGGCGACGATAGAGAGGGAGTCTCCACTTCGGACGTGGGTTGTGGGGTGGAAGAGAAAGGAGAAACCGGGACTGTGGGTGGGTCTGGCGCAGGAACAATGACTGGAAAGTCGGCGTGCCGAGACGGGGATGGGGACACGCCGTCGGCAGGTGAGGAGGTGGCAAAGGAAAACACGGATTCGTCGAAAGAAATATCCCGAGAATGAAACAAGCGGCGTGACTCCATGTCGTAGACGCGCCAGCCTTTGGTGACAGTGGGATACCCTAGGAACACGCACTTAGTGCTCCGAGGGGCGAATTTATTTGGTGGACGCTGTATACGACGAACACAACAAAGACACCCGAAAACCCAAAGGTGACTGACATCAGGGGGGTTTGGAGTTTAACACATGATATGGCATTTTCCCTCCAAGGACTTTGGTAGGTGTACGATTTATGAGGTAGACGGCAGTACGAACACACTCCCCCCAAAACTCGACAGGTAAAGACGCTTGAAACATCAATGACCGGGCTACATTAAGAATGTGACGATGTTTGAGTTCGACACGCCCATTTTGTTTAGGGGTGTTAACGCAGGAAGTCTGAACAGAGGCGCCCAACTCGATGTACAATCGGCGAAGGGGATTGTTCAGGAATTCAGTTCCATTGTCAGATCGAACAATTTTAATGGTTTTATGAAACTGGGTATGAACAAAGGCAAAGAATTGTGTTTAACAACTCGTTACTTCACTTTTATCAATGAGCAAATAAACCCAAACAACACGAGAATGATCATCCACTATAGTCAAAAAATAATGAGCACCAATAAACAAACACGGAGAATAAGGACCCCACAAATCACAGTGAATTAAATCAAAAATAGCTTCGGCTTTATTGGTACTCAAAGGAAACACAGAGCGAGTTTGTTTTGAATAAAAACAAATGTCACAAGACTCAATCTTTCTAATTTCAGACGCGGATTTATTTAAAGGAGGAAACGACAAAACATTTGGAGATGGATGACCAAGTCTCTTGTGCAAAAGAGTGGCTTGGTCGACACTAAGATGGATGACCAAGTCTCTTGATCCGTTTAGGGTGATGTGAATACTTTAGGTGACGAAATACAATATCGTCTTTTGTCCATACGTACGCGTGTCTTTGTTGGTAGAGTAAAATCTTCATTGCTGAGATCTTCAGCGAGGTTCTTCAGGAATTGAAGGAATGTACCAACTAGTACGGTAGGGTCATGGTTATTTCATAAATGCGTTTATTTAGAATACCTTCTTCATTACGTTTTAGTCTACCATTTTGTTGAGTACGAGTATAAAGGTCAAAGTCAACTTTATTACAAAGAATTCTTGCCACATAAGGCATTGCTATGTTCACGGATACGTCAGCACTTGATTTTGAAAAGAGGTTTTCTCAATTTGTCACGGAGATATCATCTTCATTCACACGTAGATGTTTGACCACCGGCAATGGGTCAAAGTGGAGAACAATCAATGTAGTCAACGAGTAGATGTAGATTATAGATAAACTTTAATGATTCGGAATATTAATCGTTCGTTTGCCACGATATTCAAACCTAAACTTTATACAATCACACATATCTGACGAGGTGTTTCAAGAATTACTTCTTACGGATCGTCAGTCTTCAACCATTTCTCGAGCGAGTCCTTTGAAAACCCTTCATTATACGGTCTACATACGTTTGTGATTAAATTTATGGGATATCGCAGATCGAATAGTTAGTTGTCGGCTTGTCCCTTGCGGGACAAGTTTTGTAATGATTCATCCCTCATCAGAGAGTTCGTTTTGCACATCAAAGGTACCTCGTCAGAAGTCATAGCAACATTTATTCCTTTGTGTGTCATCCGTGTCTCGCATTTGCTTGGTGCAATTCATTGTCCAGCTCACGTGATGGCAATCGCCTATTTAGATCTTGTACCTGTCGTCTATTCATCGCACGCTGCACTCGTCGATGCTGTACAATTGTCATTCGTCGTCGTCAAGCAATCGATGTCATTTGCATTCTTTCGCGTCACGTTTTTCAGTGCTACGACATCAGTGATTATCGATATTACCCCTTTTCGGGCAATTCGCAGCTACATCATGGCTCAACGTTATTGGCAAGCACTCAGAGGTTCGTCTTTTTGTTTCAGGTGACATTTAACTTTGTGGCACAACATTAATCATAACGTGTTCAACATTAAGTGCATTCATCGATCTCGGAGTACGTTTTCCCTTCGCGAGTTGTGACCTAAGATTCTTCACGGCATAGTCAAGATTAGGTTGGTTTATTCTGATTCATTGAGGTTATTTCTTAAACAGTTCTTTGAGTCAGACTAATAAAAGTAAGTGGGGCGTTCTACTAACGTCACCACCAATGCTACCGGCGTCACCAATGCCTACTACTTATACTTTGTAACGGGCCGGAACCCTTCAAGGCTGAGTTTGCCTAATGACAACCACATATTTACATGTCGATGTTGTAACTTCTTTTGGGTCCGCTTCTTTCGGTTCATCTTGTCAGCAAGGTACGTCGACACATAACATATTTCTAGATAGATCATTCCTTAAGTTCTTTTGATTTGTATCCAGCTGCAACATTACACTTCGATGTGCTGGTGGTAAGTATTATTTTATTTAATAATCAAATAAGTTTTTTCTTGTCCTTGGTACGGTTATTCCCGTTTGATACCAAAATAAGATACCCTCATTTGTCCAGGTCTGCAGCCCCTTCCAAACTTAGTTATCCATTCCGGTGATCAACGAGATAACTGAATTTCAGACAAGATATGTTACTGTGTGTACATGATTACATTATTTCCTTTTGTTACATAGCATCCTGTTGTCAAGGTTAATGTTATTGTTCACTTTATAGTAAATAGGATACATCTACAGGATGTGAATTCCTATCCCTCGTCTATAACATTTCAATATGTCCAACAATCAACCATAATTTACAAGATCAACACATATATTCAAGCAATCAGCTTCATACAAATATTTGAGCAATCAACTCATTACAACTATTCAAACAATCAGTTCCATACAAATATTTGGGCAACCAGCTCCAAACTATTATTTGAGCAATCAGCTTGGTTCAAACAACTTGAGCAATTAGCTTCACACAACATTAAGTAATAAGATAATGATTCATTACCTTCCCAGGAGGCAGGGATGACGTGGAGGATGCAGATGCAGTATTTGGGAATAACTTTTGGCGATATTATTATTATCAAAAGAATACTATTTCCACTTATTTATATCCAAAATAGTATATTGCAATGGTCCGAAGACCGATTTTAAAACCATATGCTCCAATACCAAAATATAACACCCCCACTCGCGTAACCCGAATAAATAGGTTAGCAAACGGGTTGATACTAGATTAGTATCCACATACAATATTTTTCAAGAAATAAAAACATTTAATTTAAAACTACACAATTCAAAACCATTTAAATACATATCGGAGTTAATACAAAAAGTGCGGAAGCTTTATAATTTAATCAAACATTCTTAAATCCCTGCATCCGTATATGTGCTCCGTCATGCTTCCCTCCAGGATGTATTCCAAGGTCAGCCCCTCCATTATTACCTACGTGTAACAAGGGGAAAAAGAGGCAACACGCTCAGTAACGAAGCTGAGTGAGAAATATCTAACGGTTCGAACATACACATATGCAAATCCACTAATTCATAATCATAACATGATATCATGCACATACGTTTAATATCATGCAGTTCACATAAACAGTTCATCACATAATTTACCTGGCACCTGCCCTTTTCCATTTTCATCAAAATAGAGCGTATCTTGCAATGGTGGATCACCATTCATTTGTACTTGAACTCTACACTAAACTAAGGACTTTATACTTTTCTTAGAGTCATGATTGTTCACACTGGATCAGCAGGTCATGCTCAACCAACGAAGGTGTTCTCCGTTGGGTGGGTGGAATCCGCACCCAATGGATCACCAGGAAGTTCAAGGATACCTGTACATACGTTTTTACCCAGTTTAATTAACCACTGGAGCCACCAGGCATCCACCTGGTTTAAACTCTTACTTTCCTAATACTAGTACTTGAGTCAGTCCTATAGTTCCTCCAGGTAGACTTACCTTGGTTCATGGGGTTGGACCAACACCCATTTAACCTGTGCTTCGCGTGCTGGATCAGCCCGCTCTTATTATTGGATTCACAGTTGGATAACCATAACAAAAATCGATTCACAGACGTGTTGGATCAATACAAAACAATCACAATCATAGCACGTAGCAGCCTAGTATTGGACGTTCACGCCCAAACTTACTATCATACCACACATAAGGTCTCAGAATCAATCCTTGACGAACACGGATCACCGGACCTATTTCAGGTACCTTACGGTACCCTTAGCGGTATGGGGTATTGTCCTTACGGTACTTGGAGTCCTACGGTACTGGGTACCGTCTGAACTAATTAAACCCTTTCGGTAGGACTTCCAAGGTAGCCGTCTACCGACCGGGCGGTAGGGCCTACCGTCCATCCGATACCTAGGTAGCGTACGGTGGGAGCTACCAGTAGAGGCGAAAGAACAGACAGAGTGTGAATGTAGCACGGTACCGTCCTAGCGGTACCGCCTACCGTCTGACAACGCAACACATTCTAGTTTCTTAACTGTTCTGTTTTTCAGCATCACACCAACATTTAAACGTTGAACATTCCACATGGACAATGTCTTAACTCAATTCCAAACCCAGCTAAATTCATTCGTCAATAAATCAAAACCGAACACAACAATTCATCAAACATATATATTGAATAATCAAACAATGCCTAAATCATGTGTGCTACCCTTTTCAATCAATTTAATCCCCGGAACCACAATCAAGTATTTCCACGAAGTATTCCACACAGATCAATCACGATAACAATCATGAACGGGAAATTTCAAATATATATGCATATTCTAGTGTTAGATGACCAAAGAGCGTGTTACTCGAACGATGATGTTGAAACAATTTTCAACCCCACTGCCCGCACTTGCCACCGCTGCCCAAGGCTCAGCACCGCTGCCCAGATTGAGTCCGTAGCTTCGCCTCTGTTTCCGGGTTTCCGTCTCGCTGCCCCAATTGAACCCACACATCGCATTGGTCGTATGTCATCGGAGCAGGGTAGTCGTCGCACCAACTCTAACCGTTGCTGTCTGGTGGAAGCTGGCGGAACAGAAGGAACCACCGGAGTAGAGGGTCGCCGGAGGTTGCTGTCGCCGTGACCCTTCTACCACTCGCTGGGAACCGCCGCTAGTCAACCTGCTGCCAGATTTCCCTCGCTGTCGGGTGGAGGTCGGCGAATCGCTGGGTCTCACTAGGAACGCTGGAAATCGAGAGGAATCACTGGAATAAAGAGAGAATCGCAGGAGGAAGGCCTCGGGTCCATTTTCCGCTGTGTCCTTGAGCTGCCGGGGGTTCTAGTTCGTCGCCCACCGCTGTGCTGCTGCTCGGGCAAATCAGAGAAGAAGGGAGAGGCGGCGGTTCTCAACGAAGAAGAAGAAGAAAACGGAAAGAAGGAGTAGTGTTTTCTACTCAGTAATTTAAAATAATGTGTCCGAGTAAAATACACTTTTCGGGAAAACTTGCTCCGAATTGAGATATGTTTGCGTCATTGGATTCGATTCGACGGTGTAACTTTTATGATATGTTGACGAGCATTTATGAGTTTCACCTTGTCCGTCTTAATTATCTCAATTAATTAATATTGGTCCGTCCTTTAATTCTAATCTTTACTATTATAATCAGATTAGTCTCGTTATATTGAGACGATTAGAATCTCTGAAGTTTCTTTTTTTTTCTTTAAAGAATGAAATGCCCTAAATAAATAATTTTAGGAAGAGGCACACCGTTTTTACCCTGGTTCACCACAACGTGTGGCTAGTCCAGCCTCCCGAGAGACTCTCTCGAGCTACACTATCAACATTAAGCTTAACGGTGCTTAACAAACCCGTACAACTTGAGAGTTCGAGTCACACGAACCTCAAGAACCCTTCGAAGGAAACAACCCTTCCTTCGAGCTACTCAAGAGAAAGACTTTCTCTTAGCAAGTGTCTAAGAACACTAAATCACTCAAGACAATACTCTCTTTTAAAGTGGATAATGAGTAACTAAAAACGCTCAAGAACACAACACAAACTTCACAAAAATGGCTCTCAAAAAGCTATGAATAATGTATGAATGTAATGCAATGAAAAATAAGAGTTGTGAAGTAACGTGATGCGTAAAGCAGACTCAAAACACCCCATTTTATAGTTAAAAAAATAGGCTCCAACGGGTATGAGTTGAATAGGGGTGATTGGCATAATTTGTGGGATTTGATTAAAATTGGATCTGCTAAAGATCAGCCAGACATCGCTGTCCATGGCTTGGACATCGCTGTTCTAGGCTTAGATTTTGAAAAACAGGAAGCAACGGTCAAGCCAACAGCGATGTCCAAAAGCCCTACATCGCTGTTTTGGCTGTTGATTTCCAAACAAGGAAAGTTTTAGCCATAAATTCTTTCCAACGGTCAGGTGCCTGCATCGATGTTCATTACTTGAACATCGCTGTTCCGGCCTGACTTTGAAGGGTGAAGAATTGGCCTGACATCGCTATTGCTGGTCAACAGCGCTGTCCAAAAACTTTCTACCACATGCATTTCTTTTTGGCTTAGGTTGGACATTGATGTAGAGGGGTCTACATCGCTATTCCAGATGTTTCTAGAAACCCAACCTTGGCTCAACAGCGATGTCTATAGACTAACATCGCTGTTGGAAGACTTAACGCCAAACCATTGTTTTCAGCTGCCCATGCCAGACAGTGCTGTTGGTCACTCCAACATCGCTGTTGGGCTAGTTTAGCCAGACCCATGGTTGGTTTAGTCATGCCATTAGCCGATGTCAAAAATCTAAGTTCTCCAAAATAAAAACCATGTATTGAAAACATTTAATTAATGCATTTTGCTAAGAAATCAAGTGAAAGATCTTGAAAACTACGTCATTTAGATAAAAACCACGGCTAGACAAGTTTACGCTATTTCGCATGATTTTTACTAAATGACCAAAAACGAGAGGTGGTTTTTGAAGCGTTTTTGTTGGAGAACTATTTAAATATAGAAAGAAGTAAAAACCAATCACAAAATGTTGAAAATGAAAGGTAACCATGCAAGGATAGGCAGCGGAAATTAAAAATTTTAACATCCTAACATGATTATCTTGCCCAGAATCACGTACTAAAACTTATAGTGAGTAAGAAATTTATACCTTTCTCCGTAAGCGGTAAAAACGAAGAAGTCGTAGGAAGAGCATTGAAAGTGCAAACGTAACCGTTCAAGCGTCTGGTCTCCAACTTTGACACACGAACAACGCCGGAGTCTACCACAATCTTTATGCTAGTAAAGATTATAGTAGTATAAAATATAAAGATTAAAATTGGGATAATAATAATCTTGTATATTTCTATAGAAAATATTTCTAATAATATTTAGAAAATATTATAGATATTTTCTATACACAAAATGATATTAATGGAACAAAACTAATATATTTCTCTCTCTTAAAATGGTATGGCCCAATAATCACAAAAGCTCTCTTAGCAAAATGGAGTGAATTGTTTAAATAAAACAAAGATGCTCCATTATTTGGTCATTAGCTAAATGACAAAATTAATTAGTCCACTAATTTATCAATCAAACAAAATTTGATTCCTTTAAGATGTCATTTGGCCGAAAAATCAAGTGAGAAGGATTTGTAAAATTCTTCTCCACTTAAATGTTCAAAGTGTATTTTATTTGACACCAAAAATTAATATAAAAATTAATTTTAAATCAGATAAAATACCAATATCATTTTTAAACAAGTATACAAATATACTTTAAATAGTTTATGTCAAAATAATTATTTTCATAATTAAAATGACAAACCAACATAAAATATTCAACATATAATATATATACATTAATCGGTGCATATATATAATATATATAACCGAATATTTTTATATATATAATATTATATTCCAAAATATTTTATTTTACTATTTTCTACAAATATATAAATTACTTATTATCCCATTGTTTAATCCTACTCCTTAAATTGTCCAAAGTGTGTGACCCGTATAGGCACTTATAAAACTGGTCACAGTATTGGCTCTGCACCAATACTATAAGCAATAAGCGGTATCTAGCAACACATTATTGCCCCCAGATTATAAGTTAAGACGTTTGCACCGTCAAAAGCTTTCCACGACTCAGACTCCGTGTAACTATATCCCTTTGTCTCAATGTCTAAACTCAATGCAAGGGATTAATAAAATCTAGCTTGTATCCATTAAGTCATTCACTGATTTATCAAGTCTGACTAATAGGAACAGACGTCATAAAAGCATCTCAGCATGGCCATGCAGTTTCCTCAGTCATGACTTATCAGTGGGCCCCATAAGACATTAATCTCTTTAAAAAGAGTAGTGACAAATCCTATGTACGTAATCTACGTTTCTGAATACGCGCTGCGGCATACCCAGAACAAAGCCTGTATACCATCCTTATTTCATATGGCTTAGGACAATGCATCAAAGTATGCGGGTTCACATATGCAGAAAACGTAATACTTCAAGTCGAAGGATAGTTACACCCGTGATCGCGCTAAAGATGCTTAGAGCATGAACTAAAAGTTCAAGCAACATCTTTAGGATGGGTCAATCCGGCATCCTATTATCTCTAGATAATATCTGCCCATTTGCGGATGCGAACACACCGTCATTGACTATGAGATTAAGTCAAACATCCAACACACACTAGTCTCACATGCATTAACGATATCACACTCTCGTTAATACTCGACTATGGACATTTAGATAAATATTTATTTCAAGATGTTAGTCTCATCAGCAGAAAAACACTATCTGATAAACATCTTTTAAATATAAATCTAGGAATATAATATTTGTTTACATTAGCATGAGATGTGTAAACATATTATATCTGCCTATACATGATAGAATAACGATAAACAGTTGGCCATCAGGGCACAACTCCAACAATCTCCCACTTGCACTATGGCCAATCTGGCATCGGTCTAATGCCCATGGACCTAGTGTGACCCTCATGCTTTAGCTTTCCTAAAGGCTTGGTTAGGGGATCGGCTATGTTGTCGTCAGTATCTACTTTGCAAATCATCACATCTCCTCTATCTACGATTTCTCGTATGATGTGATAGCGTCGTACAATGTGTTTGGTTTTCTGGTGAGATCGCGGTTCCTTTGCCTGTGCAATGGCCCCAGTGTTGTCGCAAAACAACGAGATAGGGTCATTAATACTAGGAACCACTCCAAGTTCAGTAATGAACTTCTTGATCCAAACAGCTTCTTTAGCTGCCTCGGCGGCAGCTATGTACTCAGCCTCTGTAGTCGAATCGGCGGTTGTATCCTCCTTAAAGCTCTTCCAACTAAAAGCTCCACCATTCAGGCAAAACAAATATCCTGCTTGTGATTTTGAATCGTCTCTTTCGGTTTGGAAGCTAGCATCAATGTAACCGACCACCTTTAGCTCTTCCTCACCACCGTATACCAGGAATGCATCCTTAGTATTGCGAAGATACTTGAGGATGTTCTTGACCGCTGTCCAGTGTGCTTCTCCTGGACTTCCCTGGTATCTGCTGGTCACGCTTAAAGAGAATGAGACATCAGGTCTAGTACATATCATGGCGTACATGATGGATCCAATCGCAGAGGCGTATGGAACCTTCATCATGAGTTCCTTTTGCTCGGGAGTAGAAGGACTCTGGCTCTTGGAAAGAACCGTGCCAGGTGTCATAGGTAAAGATCCTTTCTTTGAGTTAGACATGCTAAATCGATCAAGGATTTTATCTATATATGTACTTTGATTTAGACCTATTAACTTTCTTGATCTATCTCGGTAGATTCTTATGCCAAGGACATAACTAGCATCCCCTAAGTGTTTCATGGAGAAGTTCTCGCTCAACCACGTCTTTACAGAAGTGAGAGCGGGAATATCATTACCCATTAACAATATGTCATCGACATATAATATTAGGAATACTATTACACTCCCACTGACCTTCTTGTATACACAAGATTCGTCAGAGTTCTTCTTGAAACCAAAACTGGAAATGGTTTCGTCGAAACGTATGTACCAACTCCGAGATGCTTGTTTCAATCCGTAGATTGAACGTTGCAGCTTACAAACTTTGGCAGACTGACCAGCAATTTGAAAACCGTCAGGCTGTGTCATAAAAACATCCTCTTTGAGGTTCCCGTTAAGGAAAGTCGTCTTGACGTCCATCTGCCAAATTTCATAATCGTAATAGGCTGCAATCGCAAGCATTATCCGAATGGATTTCAGCATAACAACTGGAGAAAAGGTTTCATCATAGTCAATTCCGTGGATTTGTCTATAACCTTTTGCTACCAATCTAGCTTTGAAGGTATGAACCTTCCCGTCTACGTCTGTCTTCTTTTTGAAGACCCACTTGCATCCAATGGGTTTTACCCCTTCGGGCGCATCAACCAAGGTCCAGACTTGGTTTGTGTACATAGACTCCATTTCAGATTTCATGGCTTCGAGCCATAGATCGGATTCGGGGCATGTAATTGCCTCGAGGTAGGTCTCTGGTTCGCCTTGATCTACCAACAAGACGTCACCTTCATCAGACATGAGAAATCCATATCTGACCGGAGGATTACGTATCCGGTCTGACCTACGTGGTACATCTTGAGCAATTTGAGGTTCAATTGCTTGATCTCTTTGCTCAGGTTCCAACACTATCGGGACTTCTTCTTGTGGTTCTCGAATTTCTTCGAGGTCTACCTTTCTCCCACTAGTGATAGCAGAAAGAAACTCCTCAAGGAAGGTTCCATTCCGAGCAACAAAGATTTTGTTATCGAATGGATGATAGAACTCATACCCTCTAGTTTCCTTGGGGTATCCCACAAAAATTACTTTATCAGATTTAGGCTCCAACTTACTAGATGTCATGAGACGTTTTACATAAGCTTCATAGCCCCAAATCTTAAAGTACGAGAAACTCGGTTTTCTCCCACGCCATAGTTCGTATGGTGTGCTCTCGACAGCTTTAGATGGAACTCTGTTGAGTGTGTGCGCTGCTGTTTTCAATGCATATCCCCAAAATGATTCTGGCAATGTTGTCAGACTAATCATGCTCCGAACCATGTCTAGCAAAGTCCGATTTCTCCTCTCAGACACTCCATTTAACTGAGGTGTCCCTGGAGGAGTGAGTTGGGATAAGATCCCATGCTCTTTCAGATAGTCATCGAACTCCAGGCTTAAGTATTCACCTCCTCGATCCGAGTGGAGGGTCTTAATACTTTTGCCTAATTGTTTTTCTACTTCGTTCTTGAATTCTTTGAATTTGTCAAAGCATTCCGATTTGTGTTTCATGAGATACACATATCCATATCTACTAAGGTCGTCAGTAAATGTAACGAAGTAAGAATAACCACCTCTAGCTACAGTGCTAATTGGACCACACACATCGGAGTGTATGAGGCCCAATAAGTCACTCGCCCTTTCACCGTGACCAGTGAATGGAGCCTTTGTCATTTTACCAAGTAAACAAGATTTACATACATCATATGACTGGAAGTCAAATGAATCAAGTACACCAGAACGATGTAACTTAGATATGCGTTTCTCGTTAATGTGGCCCAAACGACAATGCCAAAGGTACGCGAGATTCAAACTGTTAGGTTTGTTTCTCTTAATATCTACGTTATATATTGTGGTATCCATGTCAAGGACATAGAGACCGTTGGTCATTTTTGCACTTGCATAAAATATATCATTTCTAAAGACAGAAAGAGTTTTGTCTTTTACAACAAATGAAAATCCTGCTTTGTCAAGGCAGGATACAGAAATGATGTTTCTGCTCATACTAGGTACAAACAGACAATTATTCAAATGCAATATTAGACCACTAGGTAGAGATAAACTATAGGTTCCGACGGCCAATGCATAGACGAGTGCGCCATTGCCGACTTTTAGTTGTATCTCTCCCTCCGTCAATTGTCTACATTCATGCAAGTTCTGCATAGAAGTACAGATGTGAGAACCACATCCAGTATCCATCACCCAAGAGGTGATATCAGACATATTGACTTCGATAACGTAAATACCTGAGTTTTGGGGTTGACCGTGGTAAAGGTCTCTTAAGCATTGTATCATAGGACGCACTTCCATGTCCGCGTGGAGCCTTTGGAGCTCCGCGGTCATACTGGCCATAATGATACACTTTACATCTCGCGCGTCGTCCTCATACTTCTTGAAGGAAGTGAGTTCGGACGCACGAGCATTAGCATCAGGGGTCTTGGGAGGATCCGTTTCGAGGATGTAGAGTTTCCTCTCACAGTTAAGAACGATTCGGAGGTTCATCTCCCAGTCAAGAAAGTTGGTCCCGGATAACTTGTTGTTTTCCAGGATGTAACGCAGGTTGAAAGGGTTGTTGTTGTTTGCCATCTACAGAAAATTTTGCAAACTAGGTTATCTATCATGTTTAATAATTAATTAGGCCTTTAATTAATTATCTCCCACTATTTTTAACAAATCAATAACCCTCGATATTGATTCGGAGCTTTCCGGCGAAACCTCTAGTGGGCCAAGATCCATATTTCATTATCTTGCGTTCCGCTTGGGCGTTACTCCACAAGACAACTATTTAGGTAGGAACATAGTTCCAACTGATGAGCCGGGCTCTCAGCTCTTGGTCTGGTGTTGGGCGAACAATATTACTACAACCGGACCATGACACCTTTTCACCGTACTTGTAATTGGCTGAGGCACGTCTTACAAGCAGACTACTTTGGTTAGGAACAGAGTTCCAATTAAATCATAAAGATCCAACTCCTGGCTGGATGAGTGAGTAAAATCATCCGACTTGTCAGTGATGACCCCAACTTACTGCCTCTGAGTCGTCCATCCATTTGACCGAGACTCAGTTAAGTCTAACCCAACGTGCGACAGCGACCACGCTATGGCGGTTCCCGTAACCAGCTTAATATACACTGTACTATGCTCTGCTGAGGCTGAGTACATGACAGTGCACATTAGCCGGATAGGTGCCGGGCGTCAGAAGGCGACAGACTTAATATTCGTGAGGGATTTATAATTTTGATCTCACCTATCGACATGGCCGCGCACATGTCCATTACTAGCGTTCAACATACATTCAACATGCATTCACAAAACGCAGTAAATAAACGTGTAATGATTGTGACCCCTACAAGAAAAATAAAACGATAGCTCCCACTGGCTTCCGGTCACTTGGACTTCGGGCTATCTCCATTCTTTTAGATTTCTTCAAATGGTCTTCAAATCTTTTCTTCTTCTAACCACCACGTAAGAAAAGAATCCTCGGTTGAGGTAAGGGAGAGAAATAGATTTACAACAAGAGTTTATGAGATAAGGCACGACACGCAGGCCGTATTATAATCAAATAAACTATAGCCACAATCATCCACCATGCATATCATACATCCACACAAGCAATAGAGATATACATACACCGGGTGAACCGCGCTCACCCCAGACAGTTCTAGAAAAATACTACAGGAGTAAATATTTTCTAAAACTCATAAAATTAAATTAGATGTCCAAATAAATCTAATAAAGTTTTATAAAATCATTTTATATAATATGGATATTCGGCCAGCATAAAAAAATTCCAGAATATTTCAAATGACCAAAATGCCCTTTTGCAAAATTATATTCAAAAGGCCATTAATATTTTGAAACAATTTTGCAAAAATCATGAAAATTAAATTTCAACTTCCAGTAGTTATTTTTAACATTTATAAACCTGGAAATAAAATTTCCAAAATTTATAAATCATTATTTCCAAAATATATTAGTTAAATCTCAATAAGTTATAAAAAGCCATTTAAATTGATTTCGAAAATATTAAATTACAAAAACTTAATATTTTGAAAAACATTATTTTTCTTACTGAGATATAACTTTCCAAAGTATATATTAGTCATTTATGTAATTAAAATACAAATATATAAATATATATAATATTTCGGTAATAAAACCGAGTACATATATAAATATATATTTATTTAATTACTAACTAATATTATTTTGAACAATATATTTATCAACAACCTTATTCAACTTAGAAATAATATTTCCAAGTTTAATAAAGTTCATTTTGAATTTTCCCATATTTATTTTCGGTTTTCACCTAAACAAATACAATAAATTCAAAATAGGAAATAATGCATTCAAAAATTACAATATAATTTTATCAATCATAAAATGATGTTTTATGTCCAAATAAAATTATATTTACTATTTCTACAATATATATAAATATATATTTCGAAAAATCAAAATATATATATTTATATATATATTACGGGTAGAAATAAAATAAATAAATTTAAAATTCATTTTCAATGATTTATTTAAGTCCAATACTTATTCCAAGACTAAATAAAATCATTTTACCAATTTTTGAATTTTAATAATTACCAAGTTGAAACTTTGACTTTTAAAATTTTAAAAGTCAAACGTAAAACTATAGTTTTGTACGTTGGCTCCGATACCACTGAAAGGTAACCATGCAAGGATAGGCAGCGGAAATTAAAAATTTTAACATCCTAACATGATTATCTTGCCCAGAATCACGTACTAAAACTTATAGTGAGTAAGAAATTTATACCTTTCTCCGTAAGCGGTAAAAACGAAGAAGTCATAGGAAGAGCATTGAAAGTGCAAACGTAACCGTTCAAGCGTCTGGTCTCCAACTTTGACACACGAACAACGCCGGAGTCTACCACAATCTTTATGCTAGTAAAGATTATAGTAGTATAAAATATAAAGATTAAAATTGGGATAATAATAATCTTGTATATTTCTATAGAAAATATTTCTAATAATATTTAGAAAATATTATAGATATTTTCTATACACAAAATGATATTAATGGAACCAAACTAATATATTTCTCTCTTAAAATGGTATGGCCGAATAATCACAAAAGCTCTCTTAGCAAAATGGAGTGAATTGTTTAAATAAAACAAAGATGCTCCATTATTTGGTCATTAGCTAAATGACAAAATTAATTAGTCCACTAATTTATCAATCAAACAAAATTTGATTCCTTTAAGATGTCATTTGGCCGAAAAATCATGTGAGAAGGATTTGTAAAATTCTTCTCCACTTAAATGTTCAAAGTGTATTTTATTTGACACCAAAAATTAATATAAAAATTAATTTTAAATCAGATAAAATACCAATATCATTTTTAAACAAGTATACAAATATACTTTAAATAGTTTATGTCAAAATAATTATTTTCATAATTAAAATGACAAACCAAAATAAAATATTCAACATATAATATATATACATTAATCGGTGCATATATATAATATATATAACCGAATATTTTTATATATATAATATTATATTCCAAAATATTTTATTTTACTATTTTCTACAAATATACAAATTACTTATTATCCCATTGTTTAATCCTACTCCTTAAATTGTCCAAAGTGTGTGACCCGTATAGGCACTTATAAAACTGGTCACAGTATTGGCTCTGCACCAATACTATAAGCAATAAGCGGTATCTAGCAACACATTATTGCCCCCAGATTATAAGTTAAGACGTTTGCACCGTCAAAACCTTTCCACGACTCAGACTCCGTGTAACTATATCCCTTTGTCTCAATGTCTAAACTCAATGCAAGGGATTAATAAAATCCAGCTTGTATCCATTAAGTCATTCACTGATTTATCAAGTCTGACTAATAGGAACAGACGTCATAAAAGAATCTCAGCATGGCCATGCAGTTTCCTCAGTCATGACTTATCAGTGGGCCCCATAAGACATTAATCTCTTTAAAAAGAGTAGTGACAAATCCTATGTACGTAATCTACGTTTCTGAATACGCGCTGCGGCATACCCAGAACAAAGCCTGTATACCATCCTTATTTCATATGGCTTAGGACAATGCATCAAAGTATGCGGGTTCACATATGCAGAAAACGTAATACTTCAAGTCGAAGGATAGTTACACCCGTGATCGCGCTAAAGATGCTTAGAGCATGAACTAAAAGTTCAAGCAACATCTTTAGGATGGGTCAATCCGGCATCCTATTATCTCTAGATAATATCTGCCCATGTGCGGATGCGAACACACCGTCATTGACTATGAGACTAAGTCAAACATCCAACACACACTAGTCTCACATGCATTAACGATATCACACTCTCGTTAATACTCGACTATGGACATTTAGATAAATATTTATTTCAAGATGTTAGTCTCATCAGCAGAAAAACACTATCTGATAAACATCTTTTAAATATAAATCTAGGAATATAATATTTGTTTACATTGGCATGAGATGTGTAAACATATTATATCTGCCTATACATGATAGAATAACGATAAACAGTTGGCCATCAGGGCACAACTCCAACAGAAAAACATTTTTGAATATGCAAAATAATATTTTAATGAAATGAGCCTAGAGCGCCAATTTTAGAAGTTTGTGCCGGTCTTGATCACATTAAGACCGACTCAATTTATTCTTAAGTCTTCGTTCTTGGTTCTTGGTTCTCGGTTCTCAATTCATCATGCCATGTTCCTTCGCCTTTGATTTGCTCAGTTTAATATTGTTATCACGGCGGTTTGGCATTATCAAAACCTGTCATAAAACGAACATGGTTTAGTGCGACATAGACGTAAACCCGTGTTCCAACATGATGTTCTGATTCTGAGATTCTTACAAATATAGAGACTAGATCTAAAATATCCTTAGTCGAATATTATGATAATATGGACGTCGTAATATATTAAGAATAATATGTATGAGATGAGATAGTTGTATCTCAAAGGCTATTGATAAACTGTTATCTGAATCTATACGTAGGCAATTATATTGGATATATTGCTGGATTGACCCGCCATGAAAATACTATATGGGTATACCTTAAAATGTGTTAATAGTATTTTCATACGACCATTTATATAACTATCCTTAGACTTGAAGTCATTACGATTCTTGGTAAGTATATGCTTTGAGATATAGTTAATGCCATTTGAAATATTAGTGGATGTATAATTATGTCTTTGTTATGTAGTAAAGCTTAAGCAAGGATGTGAATGACGTAGTCATGATTTATCTCTTCCTTTATGGAAGTATAATATCTACAGGCTAGGCCCGCTGATTGATGTGACTTGGGAAGTGTATGGCCATACCCAGATAAATTAGTATACATGATATTAATGTTATCTGAATCCCGCAAGTCAATCAAGATAATCAGTAAACCTTCAATTTAACTTTAACAAGGTGACATATCTCATACCTTGTGTTAAATCTAGATATTAGTAATAAAGGGATAAGAGTTATTAAAGGAAATGTGTCGTTGAAGGAATGGCTTCAAGAGCTTTATATCCATAACTTCGGGTTGACAATGTGTTGCTAGATACCGCTTGTCACTTGTAGTATTTTAATACTATGGCCAACGTTATGGGTAACCTAGAAGAGGGTCACACACATAGAACATTTGATGGTGTAGACTATTGTTAAAGTGTAACACCCTAATCCGTCCAGGTCTGCAGCCCCTTTCGCACTAAAATATTAACTCGGTAATCGTCAAAATTTAAAACACTTCAGTACACTTTTATTTATCAGAATATAATTTTTCATAATATAAACAGTACGAAGTTTTCAATATTGCAGAAGCTTAACAAATCATAATCACAAACATAATTTATTTATGTTCTTTGATTCAAAACCATCACATCCATTCCGACAATCTCGCCTCCGTCTCCCTCCACGATCACGTCACTTCATTCTTTTTGTTAACCTGCGTGTAGCAAATAAAACATACTACATGCTCAGCGTTGAAGCTGAGTAAGCATATCTAATGCGTTGAACATCCATATAAACTGAATCTAAATTCATAATCAAATCATTTGATATCATGCACATAATATTCAGTTTAGATACTTAATAATCATTAGTCAATATTCTTCATTCATTATTTTATTTTCACATTTCAACATTTATCCGTCATTTATAATAGTTACAATTTTCAATTCAATATTCATCATTCAATATTTATTCATATTCAATATTCAACATTCAACAATATCCTTAAACAATTCTTAGTCTAAGGCCAATCACTTTAATATTTGTCAACCCTTAAATGAATTCTAGTTTAAATAATTAAACTATATTCTAGTATAAAGTACTTCTAAATAATCCTTAACCTAGGCCTAGTTTAAGATAAAAGGGTTTTGAAAATTGTAAACTTACCTTCACTTAAGGCCAAACGGAAACCGACAGCGTAGTGTTCACTGTTGGGTGGGTGGTACCCGCAAACGAGTAGGTACTCAAGTTTGGTTCTTGGATCCCGTACATACGTTTTAACCCTATCCACCGAGGTTCATACCCGCAAGGACTAATTTAAATGGGTATATCTTAGAGGTCTTCTAGATACCTTTCAAATCAACATTAATATGGGTATATCTTAAAGGTCTTCTAGATACTCTTAACAATACATATTATTTTCACAATTATCAATATATTCATTATGATTTAATCATTCACAATTATCATTTTTAATCAGAATATTCATCTAGATTTAATCATCAATCAATAATCATTATCATAATCATCAATCAACATAATATTCAATAACAATTAGCGGCCTAGTTTCGAGTGTTAACACTCTAGCTTACCGTCATGCATCATATAAGGTTATTGGATTTGTTAAAACATCATTTTTATTTCCAGAAATTATTTCCATATTGATCATATTTGTTTGATGTCATTAATACGTTTTAAAATAAGTTCTCTGCATGAATTAATCGATTAAACGGAGATGGGAAATCGATTAATTGCTTGTCTTCAAATGTTTTAGTGTCTTAAAGTAATCGATTAATCAGAATGCATTAATCGATTAATCTATTAATCGGAATCCATTCATCCATTAATCACCAATCCATTAATCCTTTAATCACCAATCCATTAATTCATTAATCAACAATCCATTAATATATTAATCAATAATCTATTAATCGATTAATCCATGAATTTATCTATTAATCGATTAATCAATATAAGTTAATCGATTAATGGTTTCTGTTCATTGTCTTCTTCCTCGGTCCATTTTTGAAAACATATTTTTAGTCACCAAACTTCAATTAAATTATATATAAATGTTCTCCAAGGTTCATAGATCATTTTGGTAACATTAGTTCATAGTTTTAACAACAATTTCATAGTTTATGATTCTTGGTTCTTCAAGCATGTCAAACACAAAACTCAACAAAATGACCATTTATGAACGTAGAAACGACCTATATGTACATTCTAATCATTAGATATACTAATTATGAAGGTTTTGAAGATTTTCCGGCGAAACTTCCGGCGACGATTACTCCCAACTCCGGCGACCTCTCACTAAGATGACAGCACCAATGCACTCCTCTCTCAACAAGGAACAGAATAGAATGTAATTTTGTAGGAAATGGTGAAGAATGGAGGGAGTTGTGGTAGCCTTTTATAGGAGAAGTAAAAGGAAGAAACCAAAGCTGCTGATGAACATTTCCCTGTTTCGGCGGCTGAGTGGAGCGGGCTGCTGTCCTTCTCCGATTCTAAATGTAAGTCCCTGATTGGGACTAAATTGGTCCCAGTCGGGGAACACTTTTTGGTCCAACTTTCTATAAATTGAAATCTGTTTTCACTGTTGCGATCATACAATTAAACTCTATCCAACGATATAATTTTCATATTTATTTGTAATACTTTTTCCGACATCATATTTTTTGGTGGTTGACTTTGATAGAGTCAAAATTGATTTAGTTGACCTTTATTCAAAAAAAATTCTCACATTTAATTCATATAACTTATTTTCATGATTTATTTCAATAAATCATTTCAAAGTTCACATCATAAATAAATCTTTCACTTATCCCTAATTTGGGTCTATACTCTGGTTCCCAAATTAAGATCATATAGTAAGTCAACATATTGGATTTATTTCTATGAGATTTATCCATATTGTGATATTGGATATCAATATATGTTTTATTTCGGCCCAAAGCCCAACAACAATTTATTTTAATCAAAACAAATTTGATTAATTGAATAGTTATTCATTAATAACTCTAGGGTATATTTTGGGGCGTTACATAAAGAGTAAAGGAAAATATATAGTAAGATATGTATTATACATATTGCGTGTGACACAATATTGTAAAATATATATTTGGACATTTTAATTATATGATAATTAAGTTTGTAAAATATGTTACACTAAATATTATTTGTTTTTGTATATATTATTTTGGTATATATATTTATATAATATATATATTTTCGGCGCATATATGTATATTATATATATATATATATATATATATATATATATATATATATATATATATATATATATATATATATATATATATATATATATATATCTGTATATATATATATATATATATATATATATATATATATATCTGTATATATATATATATATATATATATATATATATATATATATATCTGTATATATATATATATATATATATATTTATATCTGTGTGTGTGTGTGTGTGTATTTTCGTGTAATATATATTAAAACAAATTAAGATATTTATTTTGTGTTAATTATTTGATAATTAAAGTTCACAAAATAAATTGGAAGCTACAATAATGATAGGGCCGAAAATATGGAGTTAAAGTAGGAATGAGATTTGATTTCTTTTCTAAACTTTTTTAAAAGGCATATTCCAAGTTGGATTGGGATGGGGATTGCACTCTTTATAAATAGGAGATCATTCTCCCTTATTGTATACTCAAGTTTTTCGGCCCTCCCTTTAGGAATTAAGAGACCAAATGTTTTGCTATTTTAATTCATTACTCCAAATATTTTATATTTTAAGAAGATATTCTTGAGGAAATTAGTAGCATAATATTTCTCAAGAACACCATTCAAAGTTTGTGTGTACGTACTAGAGGTCATATACATTTGTGGCTAAAGCTCTTGGATTAGTCATGTCAGCCACACGTCGTTGCTTGCTCGTCAAGAAAGGTATATTTCTAAACAATAACTCATAGTTTTCGTAAGGGATCTTGGGTGGATATACGTTTCGTCATCAAAATTTTTATATTTCCGCTGCCCTATCCAAGCGTAGTTCCTAACAGTCAGTGCATTGTTGTACCTCACTTTTACTCGTCCTGATCTTACCTACACCGTGCAGCAGCTATGCCTTCACCTTCATGCGCCTCGTAGTACTCATCTCACTAACATTAAGTGTGTCCTACGATATCTTCACGGTACTTCCACCCATGGGATCTCTTTATATCGCACCCGCACTGACTCCCTACAGGCCTACTCTAATGCTAACTGGGTAGGGTGTCCTGATACTTGTCGCTCTACTTATGGTTATTGTGTTTTCCTTGGGGATAATCTCATCTCCTGATCCTCCAAGAGACAAGACACTACATCCCGCTCGAGTGCTAAGCTGAGTACCGAACTGTTGCAAAATGCGGTGGCAAGCTGGATCCAAAATCTCCTTCTTGAGCTACAACAGCCTTTACGTCGCACCACGCTGGTCTTCTATGACAATATCAGTGTCGTATACTTGTCATCTAATCCTGTTCAACACCGGCGCACCAAACACGTAAAAGTTTATATTCATTTCGTTCAAGATAAGGTTGCTCTGGGACAAGTTCATGTTCTTCATGTTCCCTCCTCTTCCCAGTATGCTGACATCTTCACCAAATGGCTTCCTTCTCTTATCTTCTTTGACTTCAGACACAGCCTTGGTGTTCGTCCGTCACCGGTCATGTAACACCCTAATCCGTCCAGGTCTGCAGCCCCTTCCGGACTAAAGTATTAACTTGGTAATCGTAAAAATTTAAAACTTTTCAAACACACTTTATTAATCCCAATAATTTTTCATAACATATACAGTACGGAGTATTCAACAATATTGCGGAAGCGAATTTAATTTTGACATATCATAAATCATTTCAAACTTGTCACATCCATCCCGACAATCTCGCCCCATCTGCCGCCAGGATCACATTGTGCTTTCTGCTTACCTGCGTGTAGCAAATAAAACACACTACACACTCAGCGGTAAAGCTGAGTAAGCATATCTATTGCGTCGAACATCCATATAAACTGAATCTAAATTCATAATCAAATCATTTGATATCATGCACACAATGTTCATTTCAGACATTCACAGTTTTGGTATTATTCAGTTCATATCAACACATTTTATTCAATTCAGATATTAATCCAATAGTGCTCTTAAATTATTTTTAATCTAAGGCCAGATCATAACAACGCTCTTAGCTATTCTTAGTCTAAGGCCAGATCATAACAACGCTCTTAGCTATTCTTAGTCTAAGGCCAGATCATAATAATGCTCTTAACTATTCTTAGTCTAAGGCCAGATCATAATAATGCTCTTAGCTATTCTTAGTCTAAGGCCAGATCATAATTTCATTCTCAGACGCTTAAACTATAATTAGTTTAAGGCAAACATTTCTCAGACGCTTAAACTATAATTAGTTTAAGGCAACAGTTCTCCGACGCTTAAACTTTAATTAGTTTAAGGCAATCAATACTCAGATGCTTAAACTATAATTAATTTAAGGCAACAATAACACAATAATTAATCATCATTGAGTCGAAGTATTTCCAAACGAGTGATCCTCTAGCTTAGTCTACGAATCCCGTTTATACATTTTTATCTAATTCATCGAATATTCATGTTTCACAAATCCACACTAATATGAGATCTATTCTAGAGGTCTTCTAGATAGCCTTAACATCAATTTTCTAAATGTGTATACCTTAGAGTTCTTCTAGATACCCTTAACACTACAAATCATTTCATAATTATAAATGTATTCATTTTATTCATGATTCAATCATAAATACTTATTTTAATCAGTAGGTTCAGTACTCATAATCATCCATAATATTCATTTATCATAATCATCTATTAACACAATTGATAATAAATAGCGGCCTAGCTTCGAGTGTTAACACCCGAACTTACCGTCATGCAACACATAACATTTTGTTAAAAACATCATTTTTATTATGGTAAATCATTTTTATAATGGTCATAATCCATTGGTATCAAAAATAGGATTTTAGAGCTCAAAAATAGCAATTTCAGACAAATTTTCGGATCAGAACTTCGGGGGATCGATCCAGCCCTCTGGATCGATCCATACCATGAAAATTTACTCCCAGGGGATCGATCCAAGCCCCTGGATCGATCCAGACAGTGGCTTTTCAGCCACTGTTCATCGTCTTCTACCTCGCGACTTCAATTTCGGGAATTCCATTTTTAGGTTCCAAACTTCGATTAAACTATATAGAAATGTTCTCCAAGTTTCAAAGATCATTTTGGCATCATTAATTCATAGTTTTAACATCAATTTAATGGTTTATGATTCTTGGTTCTTTAAGCATGTCAAACACAAAACTCAACCAAACGACCGTTTATGAACGTAGAAACGATCTATATGAACATTCTAGTCACTAGATATATCTACGGGCTTACCTCGAAGCTTAACGAAGGTTTTGGATATTTTCCGGCGAAACTTCCGGCGAGGTTTGTGGTTAGCTCCGGCGACTTCACAACAAAATGGCAGCACCAGTGCACTCCTCTCTCAACAAGGAACAGAATAGAAAGAAATATGGATTGTTTTAATGAAGAATTGAGTAAGATTGAATTCTTATATAGAGAAGGTGAGAGGGAAGAAGACGCAGGATGATGATGATGGATTGGCTAGTGCGCTGGGAGGCGCCGATGGAATAGGTCTCTGATTGGGACCAATTTTGGTTCCAGTCGGAGTACACTTTTTGGTCCAACTTTCTCCGAATTGAACTCTGATTGCACCGTTGCGATCAGACAGTCGAATTCTATTCAACGATATATTTTTCATACTTATTTGTAATACTTTTTTTTTTTAACATCATATTTTTGGGTGTTTGACTTTAACAGAGTCAAAATTGGTTTAATTGACCTTTCTCATAAAAGGTTCTCTCATTTAATTCATATCAATTATTCTCATGATTTATTTCAATAAATCATTTCAAAGTTCATATTGTTAGAATAAAGGCCCAACGCTAGAGGGGGGTGAATAGTGCTTAAAACAAAATCGCAGGAAATTAAAACGAGAGTGTTAAAGTAAAGAGCGTAAAGAAGGAGCACACCGGATTTTATCCTGGTTCACCACGACGTGTGGCTAATCCAGCCCCCCGAGAGACTCTCTCGAGCTACACTAACTCCGTTAAGCTTAAGGGTGCTTAACAAACCGATACAACTTGAGAACCCGAGTCACACGAGCCTCAACACCTTTGCTCGGAGATACCGCACTCCAAGACTTCTCACGAAGGAACAAGGAACTTCCTTCGAGTTTACAACAAGGGAACAAACTCCCTTAAAGTGTATGAAAACACTTAAACACTCAGGAATAAAACTCTCAGAAAGAGTAGATATGAGTGAACTAGTAAACGCTCAAGAACACGACAATTTCTTCAAGAATTGGCTCTCAAATAGCTAAGAAAAAATAGGAATGCATATGCAATGAATGAGTATTGAAATGTTTAAGAATTTGTATTGTGAAAGAGAGGATTTGGGTGCCATTTTATAGCCCAAAAAGGGATAAACCCGTTGCTAGAATTTCCAACAGGATGAAGACAAATTTTTCAGGGACACAAGCTGATAGTCGATTGTGAAACCATGATAATCGATTATCCAAAGATTCCCTGTCCAAAAATTTAAAATTCTATCCGTTGGAGGACAACGGTAACCCAGATAATCGATTGTCAACAAGTGATAATCGATTATTGGTCCTCTCTGAAGATTCTGGGTTTTGGCTGCAAGGCTGATAATCGATTATTGCAAATCTGATAATCGATTATTGCGTGCTTCAGAACTTGGAAGTTCAAAGCTGCAGTGGCTGATAGTCGATTGTCACTAAGGTGATAATCGATTATCACCCAGCTTAAGTCTAGCCAGCTGAAACCCGTTTTGAAAAACCGAGGTCCAAAAACGAAGTGTTCCCAAAAGTAAAAACCAAGTTTGAAAAACATTGTATATGGTATAAAATAGTGAAAACAAGACTTGTTTGGTAAAAACCAAGTCCTCAATGTCGTAAATCACGTGCATACGGTTTTGACCGTTTTTTTACGTGTTAGACCGATTGACCAAGATACAAAAGTGGTTTTTACAAAATAATTATTCGGGAACCTTTAAAATATGCTCAGAGATAAAAACAGGGTTTAAAATATTGAAAACCACGGAGTTGGTTCAGGCGCCAAAAACCGAACGCCGAAAGCCGAAACGTTGAAAGCCGAAAGCCGACTTAGGTGGTTTTGGTTCTGAGCACTGAGCAGGGATTTTTAACAATAAAAGAAGTCATCAAAAAAATGTTTGTTTTGGTGCACAAAAAAAATGTTTTATGGTTTGTAAAAATTGTTTTGACTTTTTGAGAACCGAGACTTGAATAAATTGTCGGTTTTGATCACAAAAGACCGACTCGACTAAGTCTTCAATTCTTGATCTTGTCCTTGAGTCTTTTAGGTCTTGTTCCAAGCCATTCTTCACGCCTTGAGTTATTCAACGAAACTCTTCATATCCACGGCGGTTTGGCAATTATCAAAACCTGTCAGAAATGAACACGACTTTAGTTTAACGTGCAAACTGTGTTCCAACAATTTCCCCCTTTTTGATAATGGCAAACAAGACGGGGATATGCATAGGGTTTTGATCTTTTTGAAACAAAATTCCCCCTTAATAAAATTCCCCCTGAAAATATGCATAGCCCTTATCTTCCCGCTTTTGACATTAACAAAAAGATTGTAAACAACAAAAATCATAAAGATTTTTATTAATTATTTAAGGGAAAAGGCGGAGTACATAGCGAAAGCATTAAAAATTATAAAATAAGGAAGAGAAGAAAGTAGAGCTAGAGCTCTAGAAATCCGGGGAAAGATCATTGAGAAGTTGTTCTTCGTCAATGTCTTCTTCTTCTTCTTCATCTTCGTCACCGTCGCCATCATCATCATCATCATCATCATCAGCTTCTTCTTCCTCTTCTTCTTCTTCATCCACCTCGTCATCTCTACCAACGCTTTGTGTCCCACTTTGTTCACCTCCGAAATTTGGTGGAGGAACGTAAGGGACCATTTCAGCGTACGGGTAATTGACAAAGTCAAAATACCCGTGAAGTTCACGGCTCAAGGTATTGACGTTGTGCGCCGTTTTGGAGACGTTGGTGTCAATCCGAGAGAGAGTGGCGGTTAAGGCTGCCATTTGCTCGGCGAGAGAAGGATTGGTCGATGTGGTGGCGGCTGAGGCAGTGGCTCTCGGTTGTCGGCGTGGACGAGGCTTTCGAAATGGAGTCTCGTCGGTGCCTGAGTGGAAAGAAGACTCATCAATCTCCCAATGCTTCGTCCCCTTTACCTTTGGCCCAACATCGGTTTTGATGTTGTATTCTTCAAGAATTGCCATGACAAGGAGGGCATAGGGGAGCGGCCGATTGTCGGAGGTGGCCGTGAACATGTGAGTCATCACAAATTTACACCAATTGAGATTGGCGTTGTGAATCATCGCATGGATCGTCTTCGTGTCTTCTTGGGAGAGATTGGTGTGGTTGAACTTCCTGGGCTTGAGGATCCGTGTCAACACATAGAAGATGAAACGATACACGGGACTCATGGAAGAAATCGTAGGGCGCCGCTGTTGGGGAGTGGGTACGAAGTGACGGATGCCCACTTCCTCCAAGAGAGCGGTCTCATTGAACCGCGCCCCCTCTTCTCCGGTGTAGAGCCCGAGATCCTGTCCGTCCCGACGAAGCCCGGTGAGGATTTGAATGTTCTCCTCATTCAAATAGATGTCCACCCCGTTGACGTTAGAGATCAATGCTCCGTCCTCATCCTTTTTCAAGTTTGAGTAGAAAGCTCGAACAAGAAAGGGTTGATAGTTGACCTTCTTGATGTAGAGGAGATCGAGGAAGTTTCCACGTTCGAGGATAATCCGTGCCTCACGTGGAATGGAATCATGAATGAAGCGGGCGGTGGAGAATCGGGGAGGGAGAATCTCTCGGTGCTCAAATTTCTCCGAGAACCGCGTCGCCTCTGCGTGGTCGTTGAACCAAAGGAACGGCCCGTCGAGATACTTGTGCGCCGGTGGTGGAGGAGCCGAAGAGGAAGCAACGTTCCTGCCGGTGCGGGAACGCTTTCTTTGACCGCCTGCCATTGCAACAAGAGAGGAGAGAGAGATTGCAGAAATTTTTGAAAGAAATGAAGAATTGGAGCAAGAATGATGAATTATGATGAATATATGGAGAAGAGATGATTGGAATGAGTAAAAATGGAGTAGATATCACCAATATATAGTGGAAGAGGTGTAGAGATCCGTTGGGATGGTCAAACAAGGCATTAACTGCTCTCCAACGTCTCTGCAACGGTCAGATTTTTGAAAAATCTCCGTTGATAATCGATTTACACTCCCTGTAAATCGATTATCTGAGGCTTTAGATTCTCCGCCAAAGAAACTGCAGGCTTCAATAATCGATTGTCATGTTTTGGTAAATCGATTGTTTTGCGCCTGCCTTCAAATAAAATTCTGCAGCTTCAAATAGTCGATTATCATGACTTGGAAAATCGATTGTTGAAGTTTGCGCCTGAGTTGCCTTAAACTTCTGTAGGCTTAAATAATCGATTATCTTATAGTGGATAATCGATTGTTGCTGGTTTGCGCCTGACTTTTGAGAAAGTTCTGCAGCCCCTGATAATCGATTATCTTAATGTTGATAATCGATTGTTGGCTCCTTCAGTTTCTTTGCTCCAACTCCTGCGGGTTGTGATAGTCGATTATCACAAGCCTGTAAATCGATTTACACTCAGTCCTGGGAACTAGAAATTGATTTCTTTTGTTCCCCCTGGCTTTAACACCTACAATGAAAACATTTTGGTACCCGTTTGATCTTTTGGGTCCTTGAGGATTAGTAACACGACTTTTTAAACTAATAAACACACGCACCAATAATCACATACACATGGTACGCAAACACACACACACACACACATGTACCAACATGCGTGTTTAAGTGTTACCTTGGCCAACTCGTCCTTTTGCGGTTGGCGGGTTCCAATCTACTCGAACCGAATGTCTATACCTCGGTTTGACTTGTGTGGGCTCCGGAAGTGGTATGTGAATCTTCTTCTTTTCATCATAATAGAAGAAGTAATATGGTTTCTTTTGCGTTGATTCCTGCAGGGATTGGTTAGAGTTCGAATATCCTTTTTGAAAGGATTTCATTCGGTTAGTTCCATGCAGAGTGTGTGTTTTGTTATACGTGTAATGCCTATGCCTACTAAAACACACGGGTGCTATATGACCTACCCTATTGCAATAATGACAAACAACATTTGGATTATGCATTCTCCTAGGTTGATAATAGTTGCTAGGTTTTCTAACTTGATCATTGTTCATCCTAGTGTTCTTTCTAGGTAGTCTAGTGTTCCTAATTGTTCTACGTTGTCTATATTCTTGATTTTCATTATTCCTAAGTTGAGCTTTAGGTTTCCTAGATGGTTTCTCAACTTTTTCCTTATTATTAGGTTCATTTTCAAATCCTAAGCCATGTTTAGTAAGTTGCAAATTATCAAGAACATCATTAAGGTTTTTATGAGAAACACCAAACTTCTTTAAAGTTCCTTCAAGTTTTGCAACTTGATCCTTAAGTGATATACAAGAACTACATTTTGAACTTTCCGGTTTGTCGGCGCTTCTTTTTCCGAAAAACTTATTTTCTTCTTTTAGTTTTTCATTATCTTTTGATAGTTTATCAACTTCCTTCTCCATGGAAGTAAGTTGTTTCTTCAAATCCTTGTTAATTTTAGAAGCGTTGACATATTCATCAAAAAGTTCATTAAAGGCTTCTTGTACATCATCAAAAGTATAGGAATCTTTAGAAGTGGTACATACCTCTTCCGGTGGTTCCTCGTGTGCCATGAGACAAAGGTTGGCACTTTCGTTTTCTTCGCCTTCCGATGATTCGTCGCCGGAATCACCTCCCCATGAGATGTAGGCTCGGTGCTTCTTGAACATTTTATTCTTGTTCTTGGCGTTTGGACATTTTGGTTTTATATGCCCAACTTCTCCACACCCATAGCATTTGGGTGGGTTTCTTTGCTTCTTTCCTTTCCGTTCATACTCTTGGCTCATGAACTTATGGAATTTCTTGAGTACGATCCCGAACTCGTCTTCGTCACTCGAGTCTTCCATAGCACGTTCTTGACTTGTAGATGCTTTGAGAGCAATCCCATTCTTCTTTTGTTCACCTAGAGAGGGATACAGGATGGTAGACTCATAGGTTTTGAGATTACCTCTAAGTCCGTCAATGGTGACGTTGGTGATGCCGATGGATTCTTGAATGGCATCGGCTTTGGAGCGCCACTCCGGTGTGAGACTTCGCAGGATTTTTCTCACAAGCTCCTTGTCCGTGTACGTCTTCTTGAGAGCATGGAGATCATTAACGATATTGGAGAATCGTTCAAACATCTCATCGATTTTCTCATTCTCCTTCATACGAAATAATTCATATTCATGGGTTAGAAAATCTATCTTAGCTTCTCGGACTTGATTCGTACCTTCATATGTGATTTCGAGCTTGTCCCACATTTCCTTGGCGGTGGAACAACAAGAGATCTTCCGGTAGTCATCCGAGTTTACTGCACAATAAAGAATGTTGATCGCCTTGGCGTTGTTCTCTATTTTCTTGATATCCTGCGCATCGTATTCTTCTTCGGTTTTGGGAACGGTGGTTTCCCCAACTTTCTTCATGGGTACTTCTTCCCCATTCTTGATAATTCTCCATAGGAGAAAGTTGTTGGATTGGATGAAAATTCTCATTCGCTCCTTCCAATATGTGTAATTCGTTCCATCAAATAATTGAGGCCTCGTGGTGGATTGCCCTTCTCCTAAACCTGCGTATAAGTTTTGAGTAGAAGCCATTGATCGTTTCTCTCAAACGGTTAAGTCTTTCAGAGAGTAAGGCCCCGATACCAATTGTTAGAATAAAGGCCCAACGCTAGAGGGGGGTGAATAGCGTTTAAAACAAAATCGCAGGAAATTAAAACGAGAGTGTTAAAGTAAAGAGCGTAAAGAAGGAGCACACCGGATTTTATCCTGGTTCACCACAACGTGTGGCTAATCCAGCCCCCCGAGAGACTCTCTCGAGCTACACTAACTCCGTTAAGCTTAAGGGTGCTTAACAAACCGATACAACTTCAGAACCCGAGTCACACGAGCCTCAACACCTTTGCTCGGAGATACCGCACTCCAAGACTTCTCACGAAGGAACAAGGAACTTCCTTCGAGTTTACAACAAGGGAACAAACTCCCTTAAAGTGTATGAAAACACTTAAACACTCAGGAATAAAACTCTCACAAAGAGTAGATATGAGTGAACTAGTAAACGCTCAAGAACACGACAATTTCTTCAAGAATTGGCTCTCAAATAGCTAAGAAAAAATAGGAATGCTTATGAAATGAATGAGTATTGAAATGTTGAAGAATTTGTATTGTGAAAGAGAGGATTTGGGTGCCATTTTATAGCCCAAAAAGGGATAAACCCGTTGCTAGAATTTCCAACAGGATGAAGACAAATTTTTCAGGGACACAAGCTGATAGTCGATTGTGAAACCATGATAATCGATTATCCAAAGATTCCCTGTCCAAAAATTTAAAATTCTATCCGTTGGAGGACAACGGTAACCCAGATAATCGATTGTCAACAAGTGATAATCGATTATTGGTCCTCTCTGAAGATTCTGGGTTTTGGCTGCAAGGCTGATAATCGATTATTGCAAATCTGATAATCGATTATTGCGTGCTTCAGAACTTGGAAGTTCAAAGCTGCAGTGGCTGATAGTCGATTGTCACTAAGGTGATAATCGATTATCACCCAGCTTAAGTCTAGCCAGCTGAAACCCGTTTTGAAAAACCGAGGTCCAAAAACGAAGTGTTCCCAAAAGTAAAAACCAAGTTTGAAAAACATTGTATATGGTATAAAATAGTGAAAACAAGACTTGTTTGGTAAAAACCAAGTCCTCAATGTCGTAAATCACGTGCATACGGTTTTGACCGTTTTTTTACGTGTTAGACCGATTGACCAAGATACAAAAGTGGTTTTTACAAAATAATTATTCGGGAACCTTTAAAATATGCTCAGAGATAAAAACAGGGTTTAAAATATTGAAAACCACGGAGTTGGTTCAGGCGCCAAAAACCGAACGCCGAAAGCCGAAACGTTGAAAGCCGAAAGCCGACTTAGGTGGTTTTGGTTCTGAGCACTGAGCAGGGATTTTTAACAATAAAAGAAGTCATCAAAAAAATGTTTGTTTTGGTGCACAAAAAAAATGTTTTATGGTTTGTAAAAATTGTTTTGACTTTTTGAGAACCGAGACTTGAATAAATTGTCGGTTTTGATCACAAAAGACCGACTCGACTAAGTCTTCAATTCTTGATCTTGTCCTTGAGTCTTTTAGGTCTTGTTCCAAGCCATTCTTCACGCCTTGAGTTATTCAACGAAACTCTTCATATCCACGGCGGTTTGGCAATTATCAAAACCTGTCAGAAATGAACACGACTTTAGTTTAACGTGCAAACTGTGTTCCAACACATATCATAAACAAATTTCTTCATTTATTCTTAATTTGGGTCTGTACTCAGGTTCCCAAGTTAGGTCACACAATAAGTCAACATATTGGATTTATCTCTATGAGACTTATCCAGATTTTGATATTGAATATTAAAACATATTTCATTTCGGCCCAAAGCCCAATAACAATTATTATTATTATTATTAATCAAAATAATTTGATTACTTGAATAATTATTCATTAATAATTCTAGGGTATATTTTGGGGCGTTACAGGTCACATAGTTAGGAGCATGCTAAATATATTTAGTCTATATTATGCACACACAAACAGATACACACACACACACATATATATGTATGTAGGTATATATATATATATATATATATATATATATATATATATATATATATATATATATATATATATATATATATATATATATATATAGGGATTGACTCAAGTGATATGACACCTTCTGGTGAGATGACATGCTTCGGTCAGATGACGCAAAGCTCACCACTAGCCACTGCAAAGCTCACCAAAGATAACTACAAAGCTCACCAAACTGTAAGGCAAAGCTCACCATATCTTTTTAACACTTTAAATTTGTTTTGAAAAAATAAAATCAAAGGAAGGGTGCTAACTAAACTTTGACAGTTGACCGCCAGCATTGACCGCCGCCTGCCGCCGGTCGCCGGCCGCCGCCGGACTCCAGCTGCCACCGCCGGACTCTAGACCACCGCCGGCCGCCACTGCCGGTCTCTGTCGCCGGACTCCGGCGACCACCGCCAGCCGCCGTCGCCGGACTCCAGCCGCCGCCAGCCGCCGCTGCTCTGCCGCCTGCCACTGCCGTTGACCGGTTTGCTACTTTATTTTTAATTAATTTTTTAATTTTTAAAATTAAAAAAAGGGGTAAGTTTTGGTGTTCAAAGTGGTGAGCTTTGCTTTATTTCCAGTTGAGCTTTGAATTGTCCGTTGGTGAGCTTTGTAGTGTAGTGTGGTGAGCTTTACGTCATCTGACCGAAACATGTCATCTCACCATAAAGTGTCATCTCAGTGGAGTCAATCCCATATATATATATATATATATATATATATATATATATATATATATATATATGGGATTGACTCTAAAACTCACCTTTTTTTTAAATTTCAAAAATTAAAAAATTAATTAAAAATAAAATAGCAATACCGGTCAACCAGCGGTCAGCAGCAGCAACTGGCGGCGGTGGCGGCGCGGAGGTGGCTGGCGGTAGTCAGTGGTGGCGGTGCAGCGACAGAATAGCGGCGGCGAGGCGGTGTCCGGTGGCGGCAGCAGGTGTCGGCGCGGCGGCGGATAAGTGGTGGCGCGGCAGTCAGTGGTGATTTTATTTCTTTCAAAAAAATTCAAAGTGTTGAAAAAATATGGTAAGCTTTGTAGTTGTCCTTGGTAAGCTTTACAGTGGCCAGTGGTGAGCTTTGTGTCATCTGACTCTAGCATGTCATTTCACCGTAAGATGTCATCTAACTTGAGTCAATCCATATATATATATATATATATTGTAACACCCTAATCTGTCCAGGTCTGCAGCCCTTTCAGATTAAAGTATTAACTTGGTAATCGTAAAAATTTAAAACATTTCAAACACTTTTATTTATCACAATAATATTTTTCATAATATAAACGGTACGGACGTACGTTTTAACCCTAGCCACCGGGGTTCATACCCGCAAGGCCTAACTTAAATAGGTATATCTTAGAGGTCTTCTAGATACCTTTCAAATCAACATTAATATGGATATATCTTAGAGGTCTTCTAGATACCCTTAACAATACATTTTATTTTCACAATCATCAATATATTCATTATGATTTAATCATTCACAATTATCATTTTTAATCAGAACATTCATCAAGATTCAATCATCATAATAATCAATCAATAATCATTACCATAATCATCAATCAACATAATATTCAATAACAATTAGCGGCCTAGCTTCGGGTGTTAACACCCTAACTTACCGTCATGCATCACATAACATTTTTATTTGTTAAAAACATCATTTTTGTTATGGTAAATCATTTTTCCAATGATCATAATCAATTGGTGGATTTTAGAGTATATATTTTCCGAATATTTTCGGAACATGATCTGGACTTAAGAAAAATCGATTTTTATTTTTAAAAATAATCAATTAGTACCTAAAAATCGATTTTTATATTTAAAATAATCAATTAATACCTAAAAATCGATTTTTATATTTAAAATAATCCATTAATTGCTAAAAATCGATTTTTATATTTTAAATAATCAATTAATTGCTAAAAATCGATTTTTATATTTTAAATAATCAATTAATTGCTAAAAATCGATTTTTATATTTTAAATAATCCATTAATTACTAAAAATCGATTTTTACAATTTAAATAATCAATTAATTAATTTTAATCGATTTTTACAATATAAATAATCGATTAATTCATAAAAAATCGATTTTTACAATTTAAATAATCCATTAATTCATAATAATCGATTTTTACAATTTAAATAATCAATTAATTCATAATAATCGATTTTTATAATTAAAATAATCGATTAATAACGTTAAATCGATTGTTATGATTAAAATAATCGATTATTATTATTTTTAAATATACTGACTATCTGAACAAATTTTTAATCGATTATTAGGAAGGAAATAATCGATTTTCGGCAACTGTTCATCATCTTCTTCCTCTGTTCAATTTTTAACATTATCATTTTTAATTACCAAACTTCAATTAAATTATATAGGAATGTTCCCCAATGTTCACAGATCATTTTAGAGTCATTAATTTATAGTTTTAACAACAATTTCTTGGTTTATGATTCTTGGTTCTTCAAACATGTCAAACATAAAACTCAACCAAACGACCGTTTATGAACGTAAAAACAATCTATACAAACATTCTAATCACTAGATATATCTACGGGCTTACCTCGAAGGTAAATGAAGGTTTTGAATATTTTCCGGTGAAACTTGCGGCGAACACCACGTCTTGTTCCGGCGACCTCTCACCAAATTGACAGCACCACTGCGTTCTCCACACTCAAGGCTATCTCTCAGAATGAATTTGATGAAGAATGGTGAAGAAATGGTGAAGTTGGGTTTCTTATATAGTAAAAGAATGGAGGAAGAGGCCAAGGTGATGATGTATCCGTTCCTGTTTCGGCGTCTCAGTGGAGGGGGCTGCGATATTTCTTCCATTCCAAACGCAAGTCCCTGATTGGGACTAATTTGGTCCCAGTCGGGGAACACTTTTTGGTCCAACTTTCTCCGAATTGAAATTCGATTGCACCGTTGCGATCAGACAGTTAAACTCTATCTAACGATATAATTTTTATATTTATTCGTTATACTTTTTCCGACATCATATTTTTGGGTGGTTGACTTTGACAGAGTCAAAATTGGTTTAATTGACCTTTATTCAAAAAGGTTCTCACATTTAATTCATATTATTTATTTCCATGATTTATTTCAATAAATCATTTCAAAGTTCACATTATAAACAATTTCTTGATTTATTCTTAATTTGGGTCTGTACTCAGGTTCCCAATCAATATCACACAATAAATCAACATGTTGGATTTATCTCTACGAGATTTATCCCAATTATGTTTATTGGATATCAATATATATTTTATTTCAGCCCAAAGCCCAACAACAATTTATTTTAATCAAAACAAATTTTGTTTAATTGAATATTTAATTCAATAAATTTTAGGGTATATTTTGGGGCGTTACATTTCTTCCCCCCTTAAAGGAATTTCGTCCTCGAAATTCTTCTAAGGTCAAACGTTCAACATTTCGTAGTGATCTCACTTAATCATGACCATGTCATGCTCAATGGGTTAAACCATAATTACGTCATTATCCATGTAATCTCAAACTATCAATGTTATCAAACTCGTTCTTTCTTCAAGAGGTTAACAATCTTAGATTAAGCAAGGTATCCAACAATCCTTTTGCGGGTTCCTGTTCAAATTCAACATCCATAACTTGGGTTCCTTTACAGGGTATAACATCGTATTTTGGAGCATATTTGACATACTTCGTTCATTCACAAGTCTTGATTGTTCGTCATTAGTCAACAACATTCTTTCTTTGATTGAAAGTCCTTCAGTAGCATTTGCAGTTTCAAGTTCGCGATAGTTATAGTGGAAGATTTGGATGTTGTTTAATTCATACGTCATAGCGTAATCTTCATCCAAAACATCCTCACATCGTTCTCATAGTTCAGCAATGATTCGTAAGTAACATCAATTGGCTTTTATTGGTTCATGATTTCCAGAATATAGGATTTGTCATCATTTATGAGGAGGTACTGTCGATCGGTTGTATACTAGTTCGTCATTCACCGACCTTGTGTTGAAACATTTCTTCATTCATCTTCATGGTAGCTCTCATTTATCGTTAATGAGTCTTTGCATAAATTCGTATCCACAGGTGATAACATTAGAGTGGTGTTTCATATACGTCTTGTCGTATTCAACTTTCTTCATCGATTTTGGAATATACGTTCTTGATAATGACGGGTTTGATGTAACACTATGGTTGATTTCATTTCGAGTGAAGAAGGAAATATATTCGGTATGAGATTCAATTCACGAATTCATAAAGTAAGAAATCTTACTATTCTTACTTCAATATTATATATAGGTTGGGGATTTTCGCTCTGAATAATTTTAGCTTGATCCTTGTGACGTCATTTCTTCTCTAGTCGTTGCACATATATTCCTTTGTTAGGGTCAAAATAGAGTTTCTTGATAATAATATTCATAGATAACGTAATTGCATTAACTGTTTCGCAGCAGTTCCCTAGAGAGGTTTAACATAATGTTCAAGTGAGGGTAGTTTTACTATTGTGATCGAGTCACGTAGTTCACAGACTATAGTTTTCAAAGATTGGTATCATGAAGCATCTTTGGTTTAATGAAGAATCGTGGTTTTAGTATTTTGACACAAAGAATGGAATTCAAGATCGATCAAGAGAGGTATTTCAAGGGTGTAGTTAACACAGCAAGTCGAGTCATTCAAGGATGTGAGTCACAAGCTACAAACATAACGTTTGCAAATTATCGTTACTAATCGTAGATTTTCATCCTTCAAATGTTTCACTCTGTGGAAGTTACTCAAGAGGTCGTTGTCTTAGGAAATAGCCGTTCTGACTTTTCGTCTCGGATTTGAACATGTTTCAGGATAGCAAATCTAACTGTTCAAGAGTCTCAATATGTCATATCGTCAGCAGACTATAGTATTGGCGAGTACGTTCTCGTTTGCAGGTAATTTGAATCCATTTTACTGTATGTATTTTGGGTGGTGATAATTACTTTTCCATCAATGGTCCAGTTTTAGAGACTATATATATCACGATTATGGAAAGAGTATCTCACATTCTCACATTATGGAAGGAACTTCTCGAACACTTCCTTACACCATAAGATTCGTTGGTCTACTTGGCAGTCATTCTCTTGGTATAAATCCAAAGTTTATGGCTACTGCAGTAGATTTAGGAAGAGAATTGATAAGGCGAAGAATTAGTCTTGCTTATGGAGGAGGCAACGTTGGCCTACAAGGAGCTGTTGCTTCAATAGTCTTCAACAATGGTGGTCTCGTTAGAGGTTTCATTCCTGGGTACATAGCAACACGACGGGTCTACGGACCTACATATGGCGTAGAGCACACAGTTTCCAGCAATTACTACAAATATTTTGAGATGAATCATGCTGTGGAAGCTTTCATTGTTCTTCCCGGAGGAGTTGACACCATGGAAGGTTTGTTCACCTTGATCTCGTGGGCTTCTGAAGGGTTACACAATAGACCCATTGGTCTTTTAAACATTGACGGTTATTTCAATAACCTTCTCAAATTCTTAGACGATGCGGTGAGGCAGAACTTCATGGCTTCCAGTCAGAGGAAACTTTTTATTTCTTCTTTCTCTGTTGACGAGCTTTTAGACAAACTAGAGTTTGCTAAAGCTTTCCCGGGACCTGGGGTTAGTTATGATGAGTTTGTGAATCCTGGGAGATTAGACTTAGAATTGCATTTGTAACATTCCTCATATGATCCAAGTTGTATGTTGAAATGATATTTTCCATAAATATTATTCTAGGCTGTATGACCAGTGCGAGCTATATTTTCTTCATTCTTTAGTCTTTCACTGTTGGTGTCACTGTTTCACATCTTGTTTTGTATTGTTCCACGTCGCGATCTTTCACGTTAATAGCATATACGAACGAGTCAATTTTCTTAACTATTTGCCTTGTCAGCATCACTTTATTTCACTAATGTTTTCGATGATAAGCAATTAAGTTATTATAACAAGGCATCCGTTCATTCAACAAGGTCGAGCTATCTATAGCTTCTAACAAACGGGTTCCTTGAATTTGATCGAACAACTTGTCAGTTCATTGTAAAGGACAGCGATTCTTGGTCGTCAATTTGTTCAAGTTTCTTGATAGGGATTTGTGGGTATCCTGACCGTAAGTCAATCTTAGAGAATACAATGGATTCTCTAAGCTGATCAAATAAGTCATGATACGAGGTAAAGGAGAATGAATTGTTCAACTGACAGTAGTTGATATAGAGTCTCATTGATTCGCGTATGAACAAAATAGGTATTCTCCCAAGGAGGAAACACTTGATCAGGTGATTCTTTGTCAGGAAGTCATTGATGGAAACACGATCAATACAGAGTTACGAATATTGGTCCTTTCTAGGATCAAGATTGACAGAGAATTCAATTTCTCGGAACGGTGAAATATTAGGAAATTCATATCAGAGAGGTGACATACTTTCGGTACGTTACTTCAGTTCAGATGTTTCTTTTCGCGTAGACTTCACACTTCTTCTATTTGAGATGTTTTCGTATATATATTTTCGAGATGAATTCGGTTGGTTTAGATATCAGATTTTCTTTCACCTCTATGAGTTTACCATCATCGGTCTTTAGTTGAGGAATTCTTCATCACAAGTTGTTAACAGCAACGGCGTTCAGTCAGTCAATTCATACTAAGGATAATGTCAATTTCCTTGTATGGTATTTCAACGATGTTTTACAAGGAATTATCTCTTAACGAACGATTTTGATTTATGTGATATAACCACATATTTGCGTCGTAATGAATTAGAAATCAGAATGGAATACTTCAGATAACAGAGTTTATTAATTCTAAACGTTCGTGTTTGAATCAGCGATCAGATCGTCTTGAGTCAGGATCTTTGACCTCAACTTCTCAGATGTTGTTCGTAAAATCAATATTAATCGTTTCTTCAAAGTCGTCTTACTTCTACAAGACGTTCCGGTATAGATCAATTTTGCCATTCGCGATGCGATGCGTACGCTAATAACGTATCAGAAAGTTATACACATTTTGTTTACTCTTTTGTCTCTTCACCGAGTACGAAGGATTGACTTGAGTCTAGCTCGATGTAGTTTTTTTTTTTTGTACTAACAATTATTATCTAATGAGAATTTTAACAAAATCAACATTTACTAAGTAAATTCTCATACCTTTTTCCTGGAGCAGAGGGATGCGAGAGTCGTGGATGTGATTGACATTTTATTTTATTATTATTTTTTAAAAAATAAAATTTCGATCCGAAGATCGGGTTTAAAACCATTTGCTCCGATACCAAACTGTAACACCCTAATCTGTCCAGGTCTGCAGCCCCTTTCAGATTAAAGTATTAACTTGGTAATCGTAAAAATTTAAAACATTTCAAACACTTTTATTTATCACAATAATATTTTTCATAATATAAACAGTACGGAGTTTTCAATATTGCGGAAGCTTAACAATCATAATCACAAACATAATTTATTTATGTTCTTTAATTCAAAACCATCACATCCATTCCGACAATCTCGCCTCCGTCTGCCTCCAGGATCACGTCACTTCATTAACCTGCGTGTAGCAAATAAAACATACTACACGCTCAGCGTTGAAGCTGAGTAAGCATATCTAATGCATCGAACATCCATATAAACTGAATCTAAATTCATAATCAAATCATTTGATATCATGCACATAATGTTCAGTTCAGATAATCAATAATTATTAAAAATTATTCATCATGCATTATTCAACATTTATATTCACATTCAATGTTCATCAGTCATTCATAATAATTGCAATATTCAATTCAATATTCATCATTCAATATTTACTCATATTCAATATTCAATATTCAACAATATCCTTAAACTATTCTTAGTCTAAGGCCAATCACTTTAAATTTGTCAACCCTTAAACGAATTCTAGTTTAAATAATTAAACTATATTCCAGTATAAAATATTCCTAAATAATCCTTAAGCTAGGCCTAGTTTAAGATAAAAGGGTTTTGAAAATCTTAAACTTACCTTCACTTAAGGCCAACCAAAAACCGACAGCGTAGTGTTCACTGTTGGGTGGGTGGTACCCCAAACGAGTAGGTACTCAAGTTTGGTTCTTGGATCCCGTACGTACATTTTAACCCTAGCCACCGGGGTTCATACCCGCAAGGCCTAACTTAAATAGGTATATCTTAGAGGTCTTCTAGATACCTTTCAAATCAACATTAATATGGATATATCTTAGAGGTCTTCTAGATACCCTTAACAATACATTTTATTTTCACAATCATCAATATATTCATTATGATTTAATCATTCACAATTATCATTTTTAATCAGAACATTCATCAAGATTCAATCATCATAATAATCAATCAATAATCATTACCATAATCATCAATCAACATAATATTCAATAACAATTAGCGGCCTAGCTTCGGGTGTTAACACCCTAACTTACCGTCATGCATCACATAACATTTTTATTTGTTAAAAACATCATTTTTGTTATGGTAAATCATTTTTCCAATGATCATAATCAATTGGTGGATTTTAGAGTATATATTTTCCGAATATTTTCGGAACATGATCTGGACTTAAGAAAAATCGATTTTTATTTTTAAAAATAATCAATTAGTACCTAAAAATCGATTTTTATATTTAAAATAATCAATTAATACCTAAAAATCGATTTTTATATTTAAAATAATCCATTAATTGCTAAAAATCGATTTTTATATTTTAAATAATCAATTAATTGCTAAAAATCGATTTTTATATTTTAAATAATCAATTAATTGCTAAAAATCGATTTTTATATTTTAAATAATCCATTAATTACTAAAAATCGATTTTTACAATTTAAATAATCAATTAATTAATTTTAATCGATTTTTACAATATAAATAATCGATTAATTCATAAAAAATCGATTTTTACAATTTAAATAATCCATTAATTCATAATAATCGATTTTTACAATTTAAATAATCAATTAATTCATAATAATCGATTTTTATAATTAAAATAATCGATTAATAACGTTAAATCGATTGTTATGATTAAAATAATCGATTATTATTATTTTTAAATATACTGACTATCTGAACAAATTTTTAATCGATTATTAGGAAGGAAATAATCGATTTTCGGCAACTGTTCATCATCTTCTTCCTCTGTTCAATTTTTAACATTATCATTTTTAATTACCAAACTTCAATTAAATTATATAGGAATGTTCCCCAATGTTCACAGATCATTTTAGAGTCATTAATTTATAGTTTTAACAACAATTTCTTGGTTTATGATTCTTGGTTCTTCAAACATGTCAAACATAAAACTCAACCAAACGACCGTTTATGAACGTAAAAACAATCTATACGAACATTCTAATCACTAGATATATCTACGGGCTTACCTCGAAGGTAAATGAAGGTTTTGAATATTTTCCGGTGAAACTTGCGGCGAACACCACGTCTTGTTCCGGAGACCTCTCACCAAATTGACAGCACCACTGCGTTCTCCACACTCAAGGCTATCTCTCAGAATGAATTTGATGAAGAATGGTGAAGAAATGGTGAAGTTGGGTTTCTTATATAGTAAAAGAATGGAGGAAGAGGCCAAGGTGATGATGTATCCGTTCCTGTTTCGGCGTCTCAGTGGAGGGGGCTGCGATATTTCTTCCATTCCAAACGCAAGTCCCTGATTGGGACTAATTTGGTCCCAGTCGGGGAACACTTTTTGGTCCAACTTTCTCCGAATTGAAATTCGATTGCACCGTTGCGATCAGACAGTTAAACTCTATCTAACGATATAATTTTTATATTTATTCGTTATACTTTTTCCGACATCATATTTTTGGGTGGTTGACTTTGACAGAGTCAAAATTGGTTTAATTGACCTTTATTCAAAAAGGTTCTCACATTTAATTCATATTATTTATTTCCATGATTTATTTCAATAAATCATTTCAAAGTTCACATTATAAACAATTTCTTGATTTATTCTTAATTTGGGTCTGTACTCAGGTTCCCAATCAATATCACACAATAAATCAACATGTTGGATTTATCTCTACGAGATTTATCCCAATTATGTTTATTGGATATCAATATATATTTTATTTCAGCCCAAAGCCCAACAACAATTTATTTTAATCAAAACAAATTTTGTTTAATTGAATATTTAATTCAATAAATTTTAGGGTATATTTTGGGGCGTTACATATATATATATATATATATATATATATATATATATATATATATATATATATATATATATATATATATATATATATATATATATATATAGACACACACACATATATATACATACACACACACACACACACACACACACACACACATATATATATATATATATACATATATATATATATATATATACATACATACATATATATATATATATATATATATATATATATATATATATATATATATATATTTGTATATGGTAGTTAACTTGTGTATAGGGTTTCTCTATTATTTAAGATTCGTATCCTATATATATACCAATATACGAAGGGGTTTGGTCCTCCTTGTTCAATATAGAAAAATAACGTTTCTACAAATATAATGTACTACCTCTGTCCCAGAGTATTTGTCCACTTTCATTTTTATACACCATCCAATGTACTTTTTTAATCCATTTTATCTTGTAATTTGTATATTAAAAAATTATAGAAATTATATATTAATAATCTATATGTTAAGACAAATCAAACAAGATCACACATGACTATATTTAGGCTTACACATTGAGAGAATTTGATGAGTCAAAGTGCTTAGATGAACAGTTCCAAAAGTCAAAACTGGACGAATACTCCGGGACGGAGGGAGTATCTATTACGGAGTATAATATAGTTTATTTTTAAGATATTATTATTTATTTTGGTTAGACCATAGGTGTCCTGGACTTGCTTTTGGCGAAATCCGACAAATCCCTGGTGGGACATATTTTCGGTTTATGGTCGAAAGTCTCTAAACAGCTCGATCTGCGGTGCCAACTGTGCAACTACCTATACCCATTGGTTTTAAGTTATTTTATTATACAGATTTGTTATAAAAAAATTATTTTAAACTAAATTTACTAATAGTCAAAATATGTAATAGTTTAATAAAAAAAGTCAAATTATATATATAAAAAAAGATTGGGACAGAAGGATATATAACTTGCATGCTTGTTATGAAGTATTTTAGCACCTATTCATTATTTTTGCTCTTCCTTATTTGGTTTCAACAAAACTTTTTTTTTAATTACTTCTTTATCCTTTTAATCCGTTGTACATTCTCTATCTTAATTTCAACCACTCGTCCTTCATTATCAATTACTTTTAGTGAAATTTACACTAAATACTACTAAAATATGTCTTTTTCTCAACGTAATACCTAAAAAAATTTATTCCCAAAATAACACTTGAACAATGTCTAGTGGCAGTGAATATTTTCTTGAATAACGTCCAGTGGATATTGAACAGTAGTAATACATTGAGAAAATTAAAATATGTGGTACTACATTGAGAAACACATCGTATTTTAGTACTATATACCCTTACGTTTAAACTTTTTTTTTTCAATTTTAATCACGTTACATCAAATTTATCTTAATCTCCGTGTTTTTCATTTATGCCCATAGTTCCGAGACGGAGGGAGTATTAGCTCTATTATACGGAGCAATAAAGTTTGAAAAGATGACATTCATTTGGGTGGGATACAATTATGTCACATGCCTATACACTCTATAGCGGTTGGAGTAAAAATATGATGCGAGTAGTTTAGATTCATAGAGAAAGAAAACCACAGTATGAACAAATTCATTAATTTCCTTTGGCTTTAAAGTAGGACGACATAGCTTGGGAACGAACGAAAAAAAGAGAGAGAGAATAGAGAGAGGCCATAATATAACTTGAACACATTAATTAATTACGGAGTAATTAATTAATGGGATGGCCAAGGGGCGATCTGGAGTAGTGGTGTTGTCTCCGACCAGCAGAAAAACTGCTACCGTCTACGAAGAACCTTATTGCCGCCGTCGTAGCATCTTCTTGCTTCTTGATCTTCGTCACTTGAATATGGGGAACCAAGCGGCGGCGATCGTGAAAGAGTTGCCCCTGCTCTGCTTTCACCTCCGCCATATCGACAACGCCGCCATTGTTACTTCTTTTCTCTTCCATGTGTGTGTATATATTATATCTATCCTCCCTAGCCTTTTTAATTTGATGACGGTGAACGAATGGACGATTTGTGAATGCCAATCTCTGTATATGAATTGGATATAGGGTATTAGTTGTATACGTATGCGTGACCTTGTGGGTGGATTATTGTTTTAGGGAGGGAAGAGATTTGGTTGGATTTTGTTCTGTTTAGAGGGGAATCAATGTGTATACTTATATACTGTGATATATATCTATATATATATGCAAGCACAGAAATTTGGAAATTATTCACAAAACAAATTAGGAAAAATTATATATATAAAAAAAAAATTGGAAGCTAGCTAGATATCAGAAACGATGATGTCATCTACTGATCCACAAGGTTTTGATTTGGTATGCTAATAAATTTTTCAGTTGCCATTTACGTGAATATGCTCACGGGCGCCACCGCCTCTTTTATACACACACACACATACATATATATATATACATACATGTAGAGTTGTTGATTTCGCTAGGGATCGAACGTGTGATCTGTCATATGGAAGAGTCACCATCATGCCATTACATCATTAGATTTTTGGCTTTCAAACACTATCTAATTATAGTACTAAACAACTAAAGTATTTGATATGCTATAAACTTTAACACAATGTTCTAAAAATGGACCCGACATTGACTCGGACAAAGTAGTGGATCATAGATTGATCGGTCGAACCGGTCAAATGATGGGTCAACGACCTAGTCAAGGATGTTTTTAATAATACTCCCTCCGTCCGGAAATAAAGTTTACGTTTCTCCTTTTCTCCGTCCGAAAATAAAGTTTACATTTCTAATTTTAACCCACACTCTTCCAAAAATACCCTTCACCTTTTTCTAATTTTCTCCTATCCACTCACACTCTCTTATCCGCCCCTTCCTCCTCAGCTCCTCATTTACTCCACCGATATTTGACTCTTCCACTCCTCCAAGTACTTCTTCGCCTCTTCTTCTCCTCACTCATCACCGATCTAGATCTAGATCTGTATACATATTCTCAGTTCATCCATCTCTTCAATGGATTTGTTTGATTATCTATATGAATCATGCATTCCAGAAACCCAATGTGTAGATGGCGCCTACGTCTACAGCTCTGACGACAAGGAGGAGGACGAGGTAATCGTTCACGAGAATAACGAGAACGTTGCCGATGTTGCCCCAGTCAAAGCGAAAGAGGTAATCGACCTTACCTCTGAAAGCGACTCTGTTATTCATCTGGAGAGCGAGGAGGTTGAGGTCATACTTCTTGAAACTGATACTGATGGCACAGAGGGATCTGATATCACTCCAACTGAGAATTCTTCCCAGATCTACTCATGCATGCACCTCCACATTGATATGTTGAACATCTTACTTTCCAGTCCAGACCCTAATTCCTTTCGTTATGTGATGAGTTATTGTGCCTGCGCAATATTTGATGTTGTGATTGTATCATAATGTGATGTTTTCCCAATCTATGATGACTGGATTTATTCTACCTGGTCTGAGAAAGGATTAGGTGCTGTGATGAGCAATTGATGAACTATGGATGTTTCTGAGTACTTATTCTGTGTTCTTATTTTCTGTGAATACTGGATTTTAGTACTGTGATGAAGGATTATGGGCTGATTCTGAGTACTTATAATCTGTTAGTATTTCCTGAAGATATGAAGACATTAATTACTGTGAATAAATATCCTAGGAATAGTAAAATGTACTATGATGAACACTTAGCCATGTGTGGGTGTTTCTGAGTACCTTATATGTGTTCTAAGTTTCCTTAAGTTCAGCAATGATGATGTGGTATAAAGTAAACAAAGGTAAGGTATGCTGGATGTTGTAAATACATATAGAGCAGGTTGTGTAGTTGCCTTGTTCTGAGTACATATATACAAAGGTTCAAGCACTTGCAAAAAACAAAAATATTTTAAGCACTTGAAATTATACTCCCTGCCTACATCCCAAAAACCAAAAGCCCTTCCCCTGCCCAAAAAACCTTTTTGTTGTTCCCATTACATTCAGTTCAGGTCTGAAGAGAGGTATTCATCTTCCTCTTCAGGGTTGAACTGAATTATATCTTCAGGTGTACTCCCATTTCCTTCTCCAAGTAGTCTTGCTGTGTTGACAACTACCTCTGGGTCAATGTGAAGGGACTTAGGCAGTGTCCCAGCCCTTTCCAGTCTGCCTTTGCCCATATGCTGCTGTTTATAATTGTTTCCTCCTTCTTTTTCCATGATTGTAGCCATGACCTGCTGATAACTTAACTAAACTTTATTTAAAGTTTCTGGTTTTAGAGCATCATAAGCCCCTTGAACTGCCTCTAACAATTCCTCAACTGTGTTTGGAGCACACTGTTCTTTTAAGGACTGGATGGCTCTGAAAAACCCAAGATCAAGTACATTTAAATCTGGGGAGTTGGGGGGTTGGTTACCTAAGGTAATGTGGAAACCATTAGTGTTTCCTGCAGCTACAAATTCTGAGTTTAAACCTTGAATGTGTGGCCTAGCATTATCCTGTTGAATATGAATGTTCTTTGATAAATTTCTAGGCCACTTCTCTTGGATAGCTGGAATGACTTTATTTATAAGCATGTCTTTTGTGACTTGTTTGGTAATTGCCTTGATTGGTTTGACTTCCAAGACCCCTTTAGCCCTGTTCTTGCTCCTTCGTTTGGCTTCAACAGTTTCAGTAAAATGAATAATGCCAATTTTTCCATCCAAAGAACAACTCCATTATCATCAATAAGTGGTCTACCAACCACACACAAGAACATGACTTTTGTAATGAACCTTTTTGATTTGCATGTCCTATAGGGGTCAACTTCTTCAGGAAGAAGGTAAAACCTCTGAGATGTTTTGGTCATAAAGAACCACTTCTCATCAATGTGCAATACATTATGAAACGACTTGAATATAGGTTGGTGAGGCATACTCAAAGGTTCTATTTGGTCTAAACAGAATTTCAACCTAGCTTGTTTATTAGCAGCGGTAAGGCATGGTTTGATAGCATTCGTGTGACTCCTAAGCATACCTCTTTTTATCCACTGATGGACAGTGGACTTTGGCTTGCCAATTGCTGCTGCTAATGTTCTGATAGTACCCCGCTTCCGGAGGGGGGTATCTACAATGACATTTACATCCATTTCTGCCCTTTTCCTCCCACAATGACCTGCCATTTTGCTTCTCACATCAATGGCAACCCCCTGCTCTAATTGTTTTTTTACGATGACCCATATCTTGCTAATCGTCTGTCTCGAGACATTAAACTGTGCAGCAAGCGTGTTGATCTGCCCCCTCTGAGCTGAATAGGAACCATCAATATTCTGTTTTGAATTTCGAAGCAAACCTTCACTAATAAGCTGCCTTGTAGTTTTGTCAAGTTTTTTGGAATTCATCTATGGATTTTTGATGAATTTTGCAGGGATCCAAAAACTGAAAAAAAGAACAAAAAAAAGAAGAAAAGAGGCTGTCATAGGCAGGAGGAGAAGAAGAAGAAGATGAGAGAAGAATGAAAGAGCCAAAAGGGGAAAGTGAATGCTTTTATATAACCAGTGGGCAGTGGAGGGATGACTGAATTGTTGGGGGTTTTTTGGGCGGGAAAGGAAAAAATGGAGGCACCTCCAATTTTGTTTGTAATGTGAATGTATTTGAATGGTTTTAATCATTGTTATGTAATGTTTGATTGGATGTAAAACATTGTTTAAATAGTGTTTTCTCCCAACTACAACCAATAGTCTTCTTTTTTTCCTATTCATGACCTGCGCACCATTCATTTCTTTTTCCTTCATTAAGGGCAATTTGGTCATTTCACAGGGTTAGTCAACTTCCCTTAAAAATGACCAACCAAAAGTCAAAATGTAAACATTAATACCGGACGGAGGGAGTAATATTTTATATTATATATTAGATATTCTTAATTTTTTTTATTTTTCCATATAATTTTTGTTATCATTGTGTGTATACTATTTCACACCTATTTTTATTCTATTATCTTTATTCTTATTAAAAAATAATAGTGAATGTCTAACAAACACTTACTCCCTCCGTTCCACAAAACCCTTCTTCTTTCGTTTTTTTGCTTTCCACAAAACACTTCCACTTTCTATTAAAAACCACTTTTACCCTTACTTTTTCATACTCTACCTATCACATCATCCTTTTTCATTAATAACAAAACTATCTCATCTTACTTTTTCCCATCACATCAGGGGCAAAATTGGAAAGTCAACTAAAATTACACTTTCCTTATTTTTCCCCAAAGTCAAAATCGGAAAGGTTTTGTGGAACGGAGGGAGTATATAATAAGGCGATACTCATATTTTCAATAAGTAAATACTAAATAATGTATTCCTTTATACAATTCACATTTTAAAATTTGTATTTAGTTGATTAAAATGATTGGAAAAATAAAAAAAATGTAGCATATTAAATTATAATTAGTAAATATTAATTGATTTCTAATAATAACAATAAATTTTCAGGTATAAAATAAACAGAGTATATATATTTTCGAATAAAGGTTATTTACTTCTCAATGTTTTTGGAACTATTTTAAATATTCACTAGTGCATGTTTTCCCCGTGCTTCGCACGGGTTCGTATATTCTTAGATAAAATATATCTATAAATTTTATATTTCATTTTTAAAAAATGTAAAATTAAAAGTAAATTAGAATATGTATTGAAGTCGATATGCTACACTGCACAACCAATATATAAAACATGTAAGTATATTTTATATACGCGTGTACACATGAAATTTTTTTTTGATGTTTCTTGCGTGTGTACACATAAAATTGTAATATTCTTACGTAAAATATATCTATAAATTTTATATGCCATTTTAATAAAATGTAAAATTAAAAATAAATTCGTGCTTCATAGGGATGGGCACGATCCGTGATGGTCCGCGTTACTACCGGAACCTATCGCGGCATATATATATATATATATATATATATATATATATATATATATATATATATATATATATATATATATATATATATATATATATATATATATATATATATATATATATATATATATTATATATATATATATATATATATATATATATATATATATATATATATATATATATATATATATATATATATATATAATATATATATATATATATATATATATATATATATATATTATATATATATATATATATATATTATATATTATATATATATATATATATAATATATATATATATATATATGAATTTTATATTTCTTTTTTAAAAAATTGAAATTAAAAATTAATTCGTGCTTCGTACGGACTCGTATATTCTTATGTAAAATATATCTACAAATTTTATATTTCATTTTTTTAAAATGGGAAATTAAAAATAAATTTGAATATGTATTAAAGTCGATATGCTACTATTGATATATAAAACATGTAAATATATTTTATACATGTGTGCATACATGAAAAAAAATCTTTTGACCTACTTATAACTGACTCTCTAGATTTCTTATTTCAGAGATCGGTTAATATTTCTCGACTAAATGACTCTCTAGATTTCTTATTTCGGAGATCTGTTAATATTTCTCGACTAAATGGTTGAAGTCATTTCAACCTCGTCTATATCTATTATGTTTGTATACACTTTAATTCACCCAAATATATAATTTTGATTGTTAAATTTGAAATATAATTTTTTTGTTAGTGTTTGAAAAATTAGTTTTTTAAAAATTTCAAACTATTTTTATACACGAAATTTACTAATTTTGAAATAGTCACAAAACATATTTAATATTTACGTAGAAAATAAGTTATCAATTTATCCAAAATATAATAGGATAAACATATGCAAACCTAAATACATTTGTGAATAGAATAAAATCATGAACGTGTCAACTTAAATTAATAATTTTAAAATCAATCATGCACTAAATCAATCCCTACTTGGTATTTTTAAATGATAACATGCATATATTGAAATAAAAAAAATTATTCTAAACTTCTCACAAATTAAATATACTATGTATTTCCTATCGCATATATCTTATAAATATTTATAATAATATAAAAGCAAATTATGTATAAAAATATGTTTTAAAAAAATTATACTTAAAAGTAAAAAGAAATAAACTTGTGTACACACTTTTTTTATTTTTGTGAACATGACCCTTCAATATTCAAATGTTTTTACATTTTTTATATTTAATATCAATAATTAAGCAGCCATATGGTATCCAAGTGGACAAATGAAAAGATGACACCTTTAAAGCCTAGATTATGTGGCGTGACACATGGCGCAACCACATTTAATCCTCTCTACTTTATATATATACATATGATGATAATTAAGCAGCCATATGGTATCCAAGTGGACAAATGAAAAGATGACACCTTTAAAGCCTAGATTATGTGGCGTGACACATGACGCAACCACATTTATTCCGCTCTACTTTATTTTTTATATATATATATATATATATATATATATATATATATATATATATATATATATATATATATATATACACACACACACACACACATATACACACACACATATGATATGGTGAATAAATACAAATGCACACATGCACAAAAAAGTATGTGGGCTGCGGTTTGTAGTTAGTTTTACTTGCATGCCACATGTGTAAAAGAGTAAACACAACACTAATTATATGCCTACATTTTGCAATAAAAAGTGATTAGCTCGCTTGGCAAATAGGGCTAGGTTGGGAAAACCAAAAGCCGCAAACCGAACCGAAACCGATCAAAACGAGCTAGAAAAAAAAACCGAAGCGAAAAAACCGAAACCGAATGTAAAAAAACCGAACCGAACCGTTAGTGTTTGGTTCCGTTTTTGTTTTCACTTTGAAAAACCGAACCGAACCGAATAAACCAAACTTTCATAGATACTTCACTTTTTTTTCTATAAATATATGTGATATGTAGAAAAATCATAGAAATATAAATGCAAATAAATTACTAGTCGATTAAAATTACTTTCTTAACTATTAATTAAACATTTTAGCCATACTATTATAAACTTTTAAAAAATCTAAGAATATAACCACCAATAGCTAATCCAAATAAAGAATTATATTAACATTAAATATTAATACGAGTAATTTACAAATTTACATAAAAAAAATACTTTGATGTTATAATAAAAATGAAAGTATTATACCAAAAAACACAAATTCTTCGTAATTAATTTTACATACGATGTCTTTGGAAGTATTTGGAATCTCCTAAATGTTTGTTGGGTACTCAACACATATTTTTTTATGTAAAATTGAACCGAATGATACAATAACCTTCCGTTTGATTTTTGTTTTTGTGTAAAACTCAAACCAAAAAACCAAACCTAACACAACATATTGTTATTGCTCCATCGAGTTAGTGTTTTTACAATTTTTTAATGCTTATAAATTTCTACTTTGATAAACCTAAAAAACCGAAAAAAACCGTATAAACCGAACCGAATAACCAACGGTTTACATATTTTTTTATGCAAAACCGAACCAAACCGAACCGCCAATTTACCTTCTGTTTTGTATTTGGTTTTGGGTGAAACCGAACCGCAAACACCGAACCCACCCCTATTGGCAAATAGGCATTCCGGTTGGAATGATGGTGTTCCGTTCAATTTCCACTTAGCCCTTGATTTGTACTCCCCTATCCCATTTTAAATTGCTAGTTTACTTTTTTTCTCTGTCCCAAAATAAATTGCTTGTTACTTGTCATCGTAAACTTTTAAGAGTAAAAATATCTAAACTACTTCTGAAATAAGTCACTCTTCTCCACATTATCTTCTCATTCATCGTCATCCCTCTTAAAAACTAATGACAATTTCGAAAAATCAACTCTATTTTTTCTCTTTCTTAAATATGTCCAAAAGTCAAAACAGACGATTTAAAACGGGGCGGAGAAAGTAAATATTAAAAATAATATAAAAGTAGGTTTAGAAGCAAACCCTTGAACCGACCGAGTCACCCCGAATCAGCCGGTTCTCCTGGTCTAACAGTTTTGGGAAAGTCAATCGGAGAGCAGGTTTACCCATCAAATCAGACAAGAATAGTGTTTGGGTCACGACCAAACATGTTGGACCGGCCGGTTGAGTCCAATTTCCATAACACTGCTTTAACTTGATTAAAACCAACCTAACCTATTTTCAACCAAATACCCAATCTAAAAATACTTGATTCTGAACAAAGATTTTGTTAATCCAATCCAATGATGATCACATCTATTAAAAATGGGTCAAACCAGAAACTACTGACCAGGTAAGGTAAGACTTTTTTAAATCATTAACTGTATAATTTAATACCATACGAAATATAAGAGCGTCAAGTAAATTGGCGATTTTAGTTTTAAGATGGAGAGTAGTAATAGTAGTAGTAATAATAATAATAATAGTAATAATAATAATAACAACAACAACAACAACAACAACAATAACAACAACAACAACAACAACCCAGTTAAATCCCACAAGAGTAGGGTCTGGGGAGGGTGTGTGTACGCATACCTTGCCCCTACTTGAAAGTAGAGAGGTTGTTTCCAAAGAGACCCCCGGCTCAACGTCAAAAGTTGCATTGCTTGACTAACTGCTACTTCATTAATTAAAGAAGCGCAGATAGTTTAGAGATCCATTTTGATTTATTCCATCACACCCCAAAGCCAAAAAATGGTGAAATTTTGGCTCCATCGGAGATTATGGAAATAACAACAACAACAACAATAATAATCATAATACCGTCGACGATTAATTGCAGAGTAATAGTCATGACACATTTCATTAAAAAATAAAAAAGAATACTTGCAATTTACTTTAGTTTAATGAGTCCACTTTCATATCCACAGCTTTCTCCCGCCATCAATCCATCCATAAAAAAAACAGTGCTCAAACAAAATTAAAGCACATTCAATCAAGTTCACCGTACTCCATCTACCTATATCTGCAACGGCAAGAGAAACTTATGATATTATGCAGCTTGTTTCAAGGGAAAATTCCAGTTCCAGAAAATAAAGCATTATGTGAAAGGAAAAAAAGAAGAAGAAGAAGCCGTACACTTACAAGGTCTGTGGAGAGGGAGGGGGGGGGGATTGATCCCAGATTTTGCTTCAAGCAATTGGCACCGTGACCCCCAAAAATAATGGACTTTTGGTGAGAGGGTTCCATAGTTATGGGATTGGATTTGTCGGCGGATCGTCCTTCAGACCAGTAAGCAAATCATAATTGATTGACGCAAGCTGAGAGAGGTTCTGGTAGATAAACAAAACAAAAGAGAAGATGTTTACGCAGTTGCAAAAATAAATGTTACTGAAAAAGAATAAATCACAATAATCCGGAAGTCGATGTACTGAAAACTTAGTCATTATTTCTTTGATTTTACAATGTACCCTCACAAACACAACAGAAATATTGGAGTTAAGAAGCACAAGTTGACTGACCAAAGAATCATCATCATTATTATCAGCACCTTATTCAACAAGTACGGGTCAGAAATGAATAGCATAGTGCCAACAGCAAACGCATTAAGGTTTGATAGAATTTAGAATGGGGTAAGGATAACTGGATTGGCCAATAAGACACTTTAGCTGAACCATATTAAAATATTGAATCCAATCGATTACTTAGTTCCACTAAAGAGCTTATATACCGATTCATTTTTTCTTCAAGTTCCGATGTGGGGTACTTTCTCTAACAAGGTTGAAGGGTACAATAAGAAAGTCAACACGATTTTCATCAGACTTAAATATGTGTGCCCGGTCAAACCGGAAAGATAATGGACAGAGGGAGTACATAAAAACAGAATTCTAAGCCTCGCAAATGGCAGTAAGCTTGCTAGATGGCACAAAACACAAAGCCATCAAACTGGGATTGTACGTATGAATAACAACAACAACAACAACAACATTACCCCAATGCCTCAAAGGCTCCCGCCAAGTGCGGGGTAAGGGGGGTGGGATGTACACAACCTGAACCCTATGTTTAAAACATAGTTTGAGATGACACATGATAAACGTCAAAAGTTGCATTGATTAACTGCTATTTCACTATTAAAGAGCCATTTTGCTTTATTCCACCATACCCCAAAGCCTATAAAAAATAGTGAACATTTGGCTCCACCGGAGAGATGATGGAAAATTGTACGTAAGGATATTGTTGGTATATTTCCTGAAGGGGTTAAACGTATGGCGTAACAAAATACTCCCTGCAATGGATTTCTTAATATTGACTAGAAATATAAAGCTAATCCACTTACTATGTGGAATTGTGGAGTACAACTTAAAACCACCAAAATTAGATCAACAACAACAACCCAGTTGAATACCGCAACAGCAGGGTGTGCGGAGGGTGGTGTACGCAGACCTTACCCCCACTAAAAGTAGAGTGGCTGTTTCCAGGAGACCCCTGCTCAAGAGGCTGTGGAGTACAACATAAAACCCCTAAAATTAGATCATGATGAATTTTACATTTGACAAAGGAATTACCTTGAATGAGAAGTTACTGAAAGAATATCTGACAGGAGAACCCGACTCAGATTCTGCAAGGCCCCCGCATTCTTCACCCTGCTTCCCCTTTACCAAAATAAACCTCACTGAAGGCTGAAAAAGAAGCTTTTAACATATCAAGAAACTAAGACACATTGCAAGACCAACCTACCAGTTCGTCATGACGGCTCAAGCAACTACTGCTACCACTTGTGCTACAATTATCACTTGAATAATCAATGTCACTGGTTTCTAGTACACGTTCATCTGAAGCATTCCAAGAGAAGCGACTACTGAAGTAACTGGTATCAAGGGCACTCTCTGAGGTAGGAACAAATGCAGCCTGAATATATACATGAATATGTTAATGTGTGTGTGTGTGAAAAAAGAGTTTTCAGGGTTGTGATTTTAAGATAAGAACAACAACAACAACAACAACCCAGTTAAATCCCACAAGAGTAGGGTCTGGGGAGGGTGTGTGTACGCAGACCTTGCCCCTACTCGAAAGTAGAGAGGCTGTTTCCAAAGAGACCCCCGGCTCAACGTCGAAAGTTGCATTGCTTGACTAACTGCTACTTCATTATTTAAAGAAGCGCAGACAGTTTAGAGATCCATTTTGATTTATTCCATCACACCCCAAAGCCAAAAAATGGTGAAATTTTGGCTCCATCGGAGATAAGAACAAAGTTTCATATTTGATTTAGGGAATTTTCTTAGAGTTCAAACCAAATGGATGCTATACCTTCTGTCTTGCTAGTGTGTCCCAGTTAATATTCATGAAAAATGGATGTTTCTTCACCTACATCAGGAAGGAAATAGTTATTTTCCAATAAACCAAATGATTAGTGTGTACAAACTACGAAGGGAATATGTACCAACTCAATGACAATATAGAGATTAAAGAAGCTATCACCTCAGTTGCTCCTTGGGCTCCAAGCCTTTGGTTAGGATCTTCTGTCAGTAAGCTGCATGGAAATAATGCCTGGGTTAAACTAAAAGTTAATAAGTGAAACACAACTACAAATCATCCTTGACCCTATGTCTAGATGAAGTTAGAACTTAGAACCCTAAGAAATACACTTATGTCCATATTAAGAGGATACTGAAAGGAATCATCATATCAAGGGTATCAAAAGACAATGCTCCTCCATTTTAAAAACGAGTATATAACATCATGTACCCATTTATGTATTTCAATTATATTATACTGAGTATCAAGTTATATCATTTATAGCTAAAGCATCTCCAAACAATTTTTCCCCTACATTTTTAGTTTCAAAAGAGAAATTATTAATAACAGCATTTTTCTAAATTGTTTATACATAGGAGGTCATGCTCAAACGATGGATCATGTTCCAGTCCACCTTGTACCGAAAACAAAAAACTTCCTATCGATAATCTGCATGTTATGGTGTAATTTCAAAGTTAACTATAACAGATCTCAATAAAAACCAAAGGAATGAAACAAATAAAAACTAAGCCCTTACCGATCAATCAAGTCCTGTGCTTCAGCGCTCATTTCTTCGGGGACCAGGGGCCAAGGTATCTTACGATTAAGAATGTTATCAAATATTTCCTAAACAAAATGACATAGGAAAATGTTCAGCAACTTCTTAATGGTGCACAATACAAAATAATACTCCCTCCGTCCCAAATTATTTGTCCTAGTTTAACTTTTGAGCTAACTTTGACCATAAATTGTGAGAAAAGTATATTCAATTATAATGTAAATTTAATAAAATTGGGTTCTTTTAAGATGTAGTTTTGATATATCACATTTTTATAACTGCTATTTATTTAATGTTATATTTTATTTGTAGTCAAAGTTAGCATAAAAGTCAAACTAGGACGAATAATTTGGGACACAGGGAGTATTACTCTAAAAAGGATCTTTGTGTAATAAAGGGTAGTTATAAGAAACACATGCTGTTGTCCATTGAGCACTAGGAAAATCAATAATTGATATATAACATCTTTTGACTTGACTAGTGGTGAGAGATCATATATGAGAAAGCAAAAACTGAGTGTTCAGAACATAGACTATGGATCTAAGGGATGCATGGAGAATGAGATTGCACAGCATTTGCAGTGATATAAGGAAAGAAAGCAACATGAAAGAATATGAAATCCTTGCCTGAGGATGCTCTGCATTGAATGGTGGAATGCCCACAATCAACTCAAAAAGAATAACACCCACAGACCACCAATCAGCTGTGAAACCTGGAATTGTTCAAATAGTATGGGGCAGTGAAAAAATCAGTTTTGTAAGAAAGACCAAAAAAAAACATATGATCTTTTCTACAACAGCCATAACCACTAAATTTAATGGGCCAAAAAACACAAAGATGTGATGATTATGACATGGATTACAGAATGCCTTTGCCTATTGTACGAGAACACATAGGAAGTACTATCTGTTTACGAACGATATATAGTTGTGGATTATATGCGAGGAAACATCAATGAGAAAATATTGTTGTTTCACTTTCTTTTCCACTATGTTTGGTTCATGGAATTAGGAAGGAAATGAAATAAAAATAGTTTTCTCTCATTTTCCTCACCCAAATGGGAGGAACTTTGTTTTCCCTCTAAGTTCATTTTCTTTCTCATTTCCTTTTCCTTCAACTTTTCTTTTCTTTTCCTCTTTAACCAAACAAGAAAAATTATTTCCCATATCACTTTCTTTTCCTTTCCTCTTCAAATTCCTTGAACCAAGCATAGTGTTCAGGAGAGCTGATGAATAAACAATGATATACGGACCATGTCCTGTTCCTAGCAGGATCTCAGGAGCAAGATAATCTGGAGTGCCTACAGCAGAACGCTTTTTAGGTCTTTCATGCTGAGGCTCAGATGAAGATAGCTGAGATTCATCTTCATCCATTATGGATGTTCCACTGACTGCTGGACCAGATAGATCATCCGTGCTATTAATGAGACCCACTTTTGAAAGCCCAAAATCTGTCAGCTGAGCAATTTCAAACCAGTTAATTGTGATAGTAAGCATGGTAATAATTAACTGGTATTGAATGTTTAAGCATTATTATGTAAAGACCATGTAAGTTTTACAAAATAAAAAAAATAAAGAATATAAGGGGTAGATGTAAGGTCTGCATACATTGCCCTTCCAAGCTCCAGAGTGGGATATATCGGGTATTTGGTTAACAAAGTATATTCTTCTCTCATTAATGCTTATACATAGCCTTAAGACTTATGGCAGGAAGCAAGAATCTTAAAAAAAATTACTGTTTTAAAGAGAAAAAATATACGGCCATACGGGATACAAAAAAAATATGTAGACAAGGAACATGATTTTTTTCTTCCCTCTTTTAATTGAAGAAAAAATAGGGCGCATCTGACTTTGGCATCAATCCGATGATAGTCTAACTCAGGTGTGGACAACATTACAGCTCCGAGGCTATGGGGATACAATTTCTGTTAGTTCCTTGTGATGCTCCACTAAGAGTTTTATCCCTTTTTGGCTTTTTTGCAAAAGAATTGATTTTTCATTGTTTAGCTTTTAGCTATTTGGAGTACAGTAGAGGTTTAGCATCTTGTCCGTCATCCCGGTTGTTCCTATGTCATCCTGCTCTGAAGTCACCGTCATGTTGTGGAAAAGATTCTTGCATTAACAGAAATTATGTTTCATGCCTCACATATACGATCTTGGCATGAAGTTCAAAATCTGATTCTACCATGGATTCAAGAGGTTTGATGCAGACATAGATGCTTCACATGCAATCTATGATTTGAAAGCGATCCAGACGTTGAGTACACAACTCATCTGGAATAGAGCTGCGAGCACGTCCTTGGAAAAGGTGCCGAAGGGGTAACATGCCATGTAGATAAGCTTAGAAAGGGTTTCAGTTTGAAGTCTAACTTAGTAAGATTTGTCATTACCTTAGAAGAGGCATTCTATTGTGCGGACCAGTGTAATCTTTATGAAAGTTTAGTGGAGGGTTCTTACATGGACGTGGGCCCCGCAGAGTCGGAGGATTTCTCCGAAATTGTGTAAACAGCTCTGTTTGTATTGTTTATTGCTTTCATATTTTTATGCTCGTGTGTGTTACTGTGTAGATACTGTAGCACGTTGTCTGCCAATCTTGTTGTAGTACTACAGCATCATCATAGGACTTTGCTTGATTGATTCGGTTTGTCCACATTGTTTATTTTACTTAGGTACCCTCTGCACTCTGGATATTTTATGTTTGACAATTCTAAATTTAGGAGATACTCCCTCCGTCCCTGAGTATTTGTTCACATTTGACTTTTTTTGATCAAAATTGGTAAACTTTGACCTCAAATTAAATAAAAATGATATTAGATATTGATACAAAAATAGTTTTATTATATTTATTATATCAAATATTTTCAAAATGTTATTTTATTTAATTAATACTACCACTGTCCCAGCGTATTTGTCCAGTTTGACTTTTTCGAGTCAAACTGGGCAAACTTTAAACATCTATTACTCTCAATTTGTATTGCATATTAGTATGATGAAATACAATCTTGAACATTCTTAGTAAGATAAATATAATTAAATCATTTTTATACTAAAATACATTACAGTTTGAAAGTAATTGAAGCTCAAAGTTCATCTTGTTTGACTCGAAACAGTCAAACTCGACAAATACATTGAGACGGAGGGACTATACAATATATATTTTATTTAATTATAGGTCAAAGGTTGAAAACAGTTCACCAAAAAAATTCAAAACTGGACATACTCGGGGATGGAGGTAGTATCATACATAGGCATGTCCGAACAGTCTTTCACAAACCAAGTAGACTAGTAGCTTTGAGAAGGCACCACCCTCCAGAACGGCTAATTGTACTAGACTGCTAGAGAGGTGCAAGGGGTCTGTACAGCGTAACCGGAACAACCATATGGGACTGGTGGAAGAACGAAGAAGTCCACAAGAAAATGGAGGCCAAGAAGACAGCGAACATGAGTTTTGTGGAAGCTGTAGGAGGAGAAGAAGATTATGGACAGAAAGTTTTAAGAATGCAAAGAAGAAAATTAAGGTAGTGATTACGGCAGTAAAAATTGCAGCTTCGCAAGCATTTCGAAGTGAGACCATGAGAGAAGAGATTGTAGTGACTGACCAAGATAAGAGGGCGGAAGTCACATGATTTGACCAAATGAAATGCGTGAAGGACAAAGGCAGAGTACTGATGGAAGTTGCAGACATAAAATGAAGGTAGCAGTCTTACTTCCATAGACTCTTGCGTAGTTGAGTGAGGAGGGCACAAGAGTATTGTGTTGAGTAACTTAGGGAGTTCAAAGACGTCGGAATTTCTGCTAGCGTAGGCCTATTATACTGAAGGCGGTGGAGTAGGTCACTACTTACTAGCAAGATGGTCAAATGAAATCCTAGTAGAATTTTGGAAGAATGCAGGTATGCACGCAGAGAAGGGGATGTGTGGTGACGGGGCTATTAAGTATTAAATATCTTTTTAAAGACAACTAGCATGTCTGAGGAATGGAGGTGAAGTATGATAATTTTTTTGTGCTACAAGGGCGATATCCAGAACTACAACTATAGTGGCATCAAAATACTCTATCACACATTTAAGGTAATTGAGAAAAGGATGATGAAGAAGGTGACTATTTCTGAGAACCAAACCAACACAGGATCATGCTGGGGTGATCTAATACTGAGGCTATCCACTTTCTTGGAAGGTTGGTGGAGCAATGTAAGGATTGGAAGAGAGATTACCATATGGTGTTTATTGACATGGAAAAAGCGTAAGAAAAAGATCTTGGGGAGGTCTTATGGTGATGTGATACAGTTATTATTATTATTGATTACAGAGTATTATTTTTTATTATTATTATTATTATTATTATTATTATTATTATTATTATTATTATTATTATTATTATTATTATTATTATTATTAACAAATGTATTAGTTTCCTATAATTACATAATAGTCATAGTATCCCATTACTTGTGCTGCTTAAGCCGGGGGTCTCTTGGAAACAACCTCTCTACTTTCAAGTAGGGGCAAGATCTACGTACACACACCGCCTAGACCATACTCTCGTGGGATACAACTGGGTTGTTGTTGTGGTTGTTGTTGTTGATTGTCATAGTTTCCTATTATTATTCTTATCCATCATCTCTGATGGAGCCAAAAATTCACCATTTTTTGGCTTTGGGGTGTGATGGAATAAAGCAAAATGGATCTCTAAACTGTCTGTGCTGCTTTAAGTAATGAAATAGCAGTTAGTCAATCAATGCAACTTTCAAAGCTAAGCTGATGGTCTCTTTGGAAACAGCCTCTCTACTTTGGAAAAGGGGTAAGGTCTTTGTACACGCACCCTCGCCACACCCTACTCTTGTGGGATTCAACAGGGTTGTTGTTGTTGTATCCTATGTCATATAATATTCTTGAAAGATTCTTTTACTTATGTTTCCTAGTATGATTATGGTGGGTCACTTGTAAAAGGCTTTGCCTATTTATGTTTCAAAGCTTATTAATAGAATCATCAATTGGTTGAAGTCAAATCTCTAATTATGAGAAGTTAGTCACAGACTACTCTCTCCTCCTTCCAGCCATATACAAGAAAGGTCGGAGTGTGGGTGCAGCGTATCTTGAAGCAATTAAAATGTGTACCATGGAGCCAAGATTAGACTAGGAATGGTTGGAGGAGACTTATAACGCTCCCTAGTTGAGATGTGATTGAACAAAGAGCCTGCTTTATGTCTCTTTTTCCTGCCTTGGTGATGGACAGATAAACATACCCAAGGGAAGTACCTTGATGCATGCTTTTGCAGACTGTACTCATCGAGAAAGCACATCAACGCGTTAATGAGAAACGGGAGGCTTGGATGGATACTTCAGATTCTGAAGGTTTTAAAATGAGCACGAAAAAGGTCGAGTGTATGAAGTGTAAATTCAGTAACATACCTCACAAGTCAGAAAATGAGGTGAAGATAAAATCTCAATCCATCCCAAGAAGGGTTGTCTAAGGTACCTTGGATCAACCACCCAAGAAAATAGAAAGATTAACAGTAATATAGCTCAATGTAGCTAGTGTTCTTTGACCTTGAGGATGAATTGACGGGATATATATAGGAGGATGTGCCAAGGTGCATGCTATTTGTCGATGCCATATCTTTGATTGATGAGTCACACAATTGAGTTACTGATAACATATAAATTCAAGGTTTGGAGAAAGACCATTGAATCTAAGGGATCTAAAGGGTTGACAGAGAACAAGTGTGCAAGTTCAGTGATGTGCTTCAAGAGTTGGGTGTGAATATGAAGATTGGAGCTCACATTATTCCAAAAAGGGAAAGCTTTGAGTACCTTGGGTTTGTGATTTAAGGGGACGAAGATATTGACGATGATGTTGCGCATAGTATTAGCGCAGGCCGCAGGGTGGATGAAGTGGAGGGTGCTTTAGGATTGGATGGTGCCATCCAGAGTGAAAGGTAAGTTTTAACAAGTACTCCATCTATGCTTTATGCTGTTTGGCTCTATCTACTCATGAAATTTGTTGCCAACACATTGTGTCGCATTTGTGCTTTTATTTCTTGACTTGATGGTCGATGAGAAGCTCCTTCACTGTCCTTCACGGCTAGAGTCAAGGTTTGCATACGTTTTACCTTCCACATACCCTACTCATTAGAATAGACTGGGTTTATTGCTGTTGCATAGCTCATCAGATCACAGCATTTAGAGTCGTGTGCGACAAGAATGTGCCATTGAAACGAAAGAGTAAGGTCTCAAGAGTAGTGGTCAAAATCTATGTTGTGTTTGTATAGGGCAAGGCATTGGCCACTTAATACCACCCACATGCAAAAAATAGAAGTAACAAAGATGAGGATGCTTAGTTTTATTTTCTCTACTAATTTTCTTACTTTTCTTGTACATCAACTCTCAGCTCAGCATCTCAATCAAATATAGTTAATATTTTTGTGGTTTCTGTGCATGGATTGGATACCTTTATTTTCTTCGTGTATTCAACAGAACTGTACATTTATCATTTTGTTTTTTCGTGCTATGGTTACATATTATACACCAATTTTCTCCCTATGTCCCAATTTTTTTTATTGCTTTGTATTATTGTGTGTGAGTGTGTGTGTGTGTAACGCTTGTTTTGTTGGGCGGTAGACTCCAGGTTGCATTTATAGAGCTTGAACATAGGAACTTTGAGTGACAACATTCTTGACTTGGTGAATGTGCTTAGGAAAAGAAAAGTTGACACACACACGCGCACGCACACACAGCATCCATAATGTTTTGGCTCCAAATGATGGTGAAAATCAAAATGGCACATCAAATTGCCATCATTTCTTACTGTCTACGCAGTTTTGTGCAGCAACACATCAAGGATCTAATAGAACCAGCCTATGTGTTCTTTTCTGGTTTCTAACACAAGATTGCATACATCTTGACCTCTCACGCCCCATGGATGTTGGGATTATACTGGGTCTGCTGTGTGCATGTATGTCGTTGGTGCTCCACCCTTAAGGCCAGAAGTCACAGGGCGGATGGTATTGAGTGATAGTGTGTAGTCATGCAGGTGTTGTTGGTAGTATGCTTTTCCACGTCAAACCACGGCATGATTTTAAGAAAGATATTAGCATTAGTTTTATGAAACATTGAATGAAAATCCATCAAAATGAAAGGGGAGAGTCATGGTTTTCATTCATGTAAGGAAAGTCAAAGGAGCTAGTATATTGTGGTTAGGCCAGAAGTCACAGGGCGGATGGTATTGAGTGACAGTGTGTAGTCATGCAGGTGTTGTTGGTAGTATGCTTTGCCACGTCAAACCATGACATGATTTTAAGAAAGATATTAGCATTAGTTTTCTGAAACATTGAATGAAAATCCATCAAAATGAAAGAGGAGAGTCATGGTTTTCATTCATGTAAGGAAAGCCAAAGAAGCTAGTATATTGTAGTTTTCTTCAAATAGGCTATGTTAAAATGTAAAACAATAAAGTAACACGACAGTTCTCATTCATATGCAACTCAAACTCACACCTACATATTTCTATAGACTATTACAATATTGATACAGCAAAAATTAATTTCTAATGACTATAAAGCCAATAAGAATAGGCTTTAAGAAATCTGAAACCTGCACCTAATAATGAGTAGGAATTTATAATACTTCTAAAACAAGGACAACCTTTTATATAACTAACTACAATATATTTCTATTCTCCAACAGAGAAAAATGATTAGTCCACAATCTACATTGGTATTCCTCTCAGCCCCCAAAATGCTTAGTCCACAAACTACATTGATTATAAAGCCAACAAGAATAGGCTTTAAGAAATCTGAAACCTGCACCTAATGAGTAGGAATTCATAATACTTCTAAAACAAAGACAACCTTTAATGCAATTAACTACAATATATTTCTATTCTCTAACAAAGGAAAATGCTTAGTCCACAAACTACATTGGTATTCCTCTCAGCCTCCAATTGTTAATTGGGAAACAAAACGAGTGGGCTTAATAATTTGACACTTAAAACAAAAATGACTTCTCAACTTCAAGTCTTCCACCCACATAAAACAAAAAATGTTAAGATTTGAAAAATCCATTGAAGATTGGGAGGTTGTTGTCCATTACCATGGGAGCTTAATATTATTGACGATGCTCTATCTTCATGCAAATAATAAACCAAGTAAAAATGACACATTAAACTTCCCTTGTTTCTTACTTATGATGTTTTGGGTAGTAAATGCAAAATTGCATCAAGGGACTAACAAAAACACCCTCATGTTTTACACGGGTAAGGCTCTAAGTATCTTGAAATCAAGACTCCAAAGGAGTTGAGAGCTTACTGAGTACGTTGTTGCTCTATTTGAAGATTGGGAGGTTGATCTCTGATTTATTCCCTCCATCTCCAGATCAGCTTCACACTTTCCATTTTTGAATGTCTAGAAATTAAATTTACACTTCTCCATTTTCCCTTTTAAGAAACAAATATGTGAACAACTTCATTTCTCTCTCCCTTTGGAAAGAAGATGATGAAAAGATAACGGAGAAAATGAATTTGATGGAGGAATGGACGGAATATCCCCCTAGAGTTAGTTTTCGGATAATTAAAGGTACCCTAGAGTATGTTTTTAAAATAGATGTTTTTGGAGTATGTTTTCACTTTTCAACAATTCTTAAACTCTGAAGTCAAAATGTTTTTTTCACTTTTCAACAATTCTTAACGGACGATAATCCTTTTCCAACGTTGAATAGTTGTTAACCATTCTCATCAAAATTGAGAACAAGGAAATGAAAGTGAAGCTCTGCCATAGAGTAGGACTACAAATGATGCTTGTTTGAAAGACAATAGGAAAACATAGATACTTCTATAATAGAGTATAAATCTATTAAAACAATGAAATGATTAAATAGGAACACACATCAAATATTAGAGATTTAAATGGTGAAAAAATGCACTAAAGATTTAAATACTACCTTGATGTGGCCATCATGTGCAATCAACAAATTGTCTGGCTTTAAGTCACGATGAACAACCCGCAAGGAGTGTAAATATTCCAAGGCAAGTACCTGGAAACACAATTGCAATTACTAGATTACAGCATTGTTAAAGGTGTCATATGTAGAACGAATACTATAAGGTATACTCTATTTTAATACTGTCCTTACAACTTCGGCTATATATACACGAGCCACATCTTCATCCAAGCATCCAAGGTTTCTCAGTAGTGAATAGAGATCCCCACCATTCAGGTATTCCATCACAAGATACAAATTTTCACGGCAAGTAAATGAATAGAAGAAGCGAACCTAGAATGAATGATATATGATTACATATAAGTCATTGTTTCCGCAGTAAGAGTTAAACATTGCAGCTTGATGTTCTCACCACAAATGGATTGCGGACAGCTATTAAAATGTCGCGTTCTGCTAAAATACTTTCAACTGCATTCTTGCGTATCATATCAGCCTTTTTGAGTACCTATACGAAGTAATTTTGGATGAATTGATATAAAAGATGAAAACCCAGGAGAGTGGAAGCAGTGAATAGACAGAAATCAGACAGCAAACTGCACACAGCAGTATAGAACATCAAGAGAAAAAAAGGAACATTTCACTCAAATCTAGGGACAATGGCTCAAGGACAACAACAATAACAACCCAGTTTGATCCCACAAGAGTAGGGTGTGTGTACACAGACCTTACCCCTACTTGAAAGTAGAGAGGTTGTTTCCAAGAGCACCCCCCCCCCCGCTTGAGTAACACATGCAACATATTGGCACATACTGAGCATGGAAGGCACATAAAGCACATAGCATGGAAAAACTAGCAAAGAGCAAACTAGGGTTAACGAAGGGGAAAAAACAAGTAGAAAGCAGAAAATACGCAGCAAAGGAAGCGCACACAACAAGAGCAAAAACAAGCAATCCGAAAATCCTACCCAATTACCCTAGTGCTCGCTCTCCACATACTCATATCTAAGGTCATATCCTCGGTAAGGGCCTGAAGTCTAAGGTCCTCACTTATCACTTCCTTCCAATTCTTCCTAGGTCTACCCCGTCCCCTACCCCCACCCACCAGCGTAAGTATCTCACATCTCCGCACTGGGGCTGCAATACTCCGTCGCCGCACATGTCCAAATCATTTCAACCTAGCTTCCTGTATCTTGTCCTCAACGGGTGTCACTCCTATCAGTCCTCGAATAATCTCATTCTGCATCCTATCCAATCTCATCAGTCTACTCATGCACCGCAACATCTGCATCTCTGCACCATGCAATTGACGAACGTGGGTCTTCTTAATCACCCAACACTCTGCATTGTAGAACATCCTTTTCATCCTAGTTGAAATCTTCTTGGCATAGAACCCCTGAGGCCAACCTCCACTTTGCCCAAGCCTAACTCCCCATTCGCCTTGATGATCAAACCAAGATACTATAACTTGTCTCTCTTAGGCACTGGGTGGCAATCAATCCTAACCTCCATGATTCTGTCACTCGGCCACTACATAGTCTAAAAGTTTTGGACTCCATGGAATGTCTCCAGAGCTCTAAGTTGTCATTAAGTCCCTCATGGGTCTCATCATGAGCACAATATCATCAACAAAGAGCATGCACCAAGGAACCTCCCCTTGAACACCCTGCGATAGGACACCCATTACGAGAGCAAACAAGAAGGGGCTAAGAGCAGACCCCATGTGTAACCCCACCTCTACAAAAAGAGCCTCAAAGTCACCCCAATAGTTTTTACCCTAGTCCTTGCCCCGCCATACATATATCTAACTCCTTGAATGTAGGCCATCGAAGCTCCTCTAGACTCAAGACACCTCCACAAGATCTCCCTCGGCACCCTGTCATACGCCTTCTCGAGATCAATAAACAACATATGGAGATCCTTCTTCTAAGCCCTATATTCTTCCATCAACCTCCGCAGGAGGTGAATGGCCTCCGTGGTCGGGCGGAAAGTCATGAAACCAAATTGACCCTCTAAAATGCACAACCCCTTCCACAACCTAGCATCAATAACCCGCTCCCAAACCTTCATGGTGTGGCTAAGAAGTTTGATGCCTCTATAATTCTTGCAACTTTGAATATCACCCTTACCTTTGTACAGTGGTACCAACACACTCTCCCTCCACTCATCATGCACCTTAGTTGTCCTAAAAATAACGTTGCAAAGGTTGGTTACCCAAACCAACCCATTGCTGAGAAATGTCATCCGACCCCAAGGCTCTCCCCTTTATCATCTCGCGGATAGCCCTTGCTCTTCCTCCTGGCTAATGCGCTTGCAATATCCAAAATCTCGATGCCTCTCCGACTGCCCCAACTCACCTAGCTCTAGCCTAAGATCTCCTCCTGCAATCAAAAGATCATGGAACTACTCTCCTGAATGGTTGGACACCGATGCAACCTTGAACAACACTGTGATAGCTATCTTTCACACATCTCACCTAATCCAAATACCTGGACTTCTTCTCATGTGCCTTGGCTAGCTGAATAAGCCTCTTATCGTCGCCTAGCTCCTTTATGTCCTTGCAAAGGCGTTCAAAAGCTGCAGTCTTTGCCTTACTGCCTTCTAACTTAGCTTCTTTATCGCCAATCTTATACTCCACTCTAAGAGCTACCCTAACCTCTTCCTTACTACCTTCCACATACCTTTTATATGCCACCTTCTCTTCCACCTTACTGCGAACCAAATAGCACCACCACCAATCACCTTTATGCCGACATCAAGATTTCAGAGACAACAATAATATTTCATAAAAGTAATACTCCCTTTGCCCTGCAATCTTTGTCACTTCCACTATTCACATGGTCAAACTACTCCCTTCCTCCCAAATTTATTTACTTTTTATACGGCCAAACCATATCATAGCTCCTTATGTATTATCATTGATCATTTCTTAAAGTAAAATGGTTATGTCACCTCTTATTTTGTAGAACTTTTAATGCACTCTGTAGTTTTTAAATATATATATATATATATATATATATATATATATATATATATATATATATGTATTATATATATACATTTTATTTTAAAACATTGCACTAATAAATAATAAAATTGAATTGAAAATAACTTCAATTAAACCGCGTAAACTTAAACGAGAAATAATTTTGGGATGGAGGGAGTATATTTTTTTCTTAGTTATTTTCATTGATCATTTCTTAAAATAACAGTCAACTCTTGTTTTTTACAAAGTAGAACTTTAAAGTAATTTTTAAATATATAAAATTTATTTTTGAATTTTTGATCAATATTTAAATAAAATGATTTGAAAACACCGTTTCCCATAAATGACAAACAAAGTGGGTCAGAGTAAGTATATAAGAACTAGTGTTATTAAAACCAAACCAAACCGGCTGATTGGACCGATCAAACTGGAAACCGGACACCATACCAATCCGGTCCAACACCCCAAAACCTGGAAAATCTGGAATGATCCAAAAGGACCCAGAAAAACATGAGAAACCCCGGAAACCGGCTGCCATGCCGGTTCTTTTGCCAGCCCGGGTTTAATAACATTGATAAGAACCAGAGAAATGATTTATGAATTGAACTCAAAATTACTATGTTTCTGCAAAATAGATCAGCTTGTGATTTGTGTCATGCTGGCAAGAGATCAAAATTATATACTCCACTTTATGGAATTGTCCCATCAATTTTTATTTTATATGGATTTTATGATCTAAAAATCCTCGCCTAGCCCGCATGCGCATAACGCCTGGTGCTTTTTAAAACATTGCATGCATAGAAGTTTAGGCATCACTAGGGGATGTTAATACAATGGGGTTTTCCCATGTTCAAATTAATCCACTGTGTGCAAGTGTTAACATCGCGTATGCCCTTTTACAGGTACGAACAAAAAGGTATCATCAATAAAATATATGTTATGTTTGGCAACGGGTTGTTACTTGTTAAACGTTTGGTGGCAGTTGATAGGTGATAGGTGATAGGTGATAGGTGATAAGCAAAGGGATTTCCAACATGGTGGGAGTTGGTAGGTGATAGGTGATAAGCCCAAGGACTACATGGTGGCAGTTGATAGGTGATAAGCAAAGGGATTTCCAACGCCATTTAGTAGAAGAAGCAAAATGGGAAGGTCATGGAAGTCTGAGCAATGATGTGATATGGCAGCTACTTTTAGAAAGGTGGGAAAACAAATCCTTGGAGAAACCAAGGGTCAGTTTAGTTGGGTAGTTGGGTCGGAGGGGAGGGGAGGGAAAATAAACCCCTTCCCTTGCTTGTTTAAAAAAACAGGTGGAGGGGAGAGAATCAAAATTGTTAACTCCCAATCCTTCCCCTCCCCTTATCCTTCCCCTCCAAATCGGGCGGATTGTTTTTTCCTTTGTCCAACATCGCTCGCGCATGTAAAAGCCTGACCGTCATTAGTCGACTTTTTTAGTCGTCTTCTTCCTTCGTCCAAGAGGCCTAGTATAAATACCTGAGCATCGAATTAACCTTCCTCTAGAGCCCTAGTGGACATACCTACCCATCAAAATTCCAAAATCTCACCTTAGTTGTCTTCTTCCTTGGTCAAACAACTGAATTAAAAAAGTGATTGTGTGTGCGGTGGCCCAATTTTTGGTGGTAATCGTAAGGACAGCACCGCTGCCTGTTTGGAAGGATGCTGATGAAGCTAAGGTCCCCTCCCTCTTCCTCTCCGCAACCAAACAAGGGGAGGGGGCTCCCTCCCCATCCCTTCCATCCATCCCCTCTCCTCTCATCCAACCAAACAGGCCCTAAAGGCAATAATGTAAGAGGCAAAATCATGGTGGTAGGATAGTAGTGTGAAAGAGAAGGTAAAGGTAAAGCAGGTTCGTTTGAAGGAGTGGTCGTTATGTCGTAATGTTGAAAGCTGGGAAAAGTATGAGACAGCTAAGACGAAGACAAAAGTGGCAGTAAGTGAAGCAAAAATGAGAGCATATGAAGGGTTTTACCAATCATTGGGTACGAAAGAAGGGGAAACATGTGTTTACAAGATTGTGAAGAGTCGAGAAAGAAGGATGCGGAATTTGGACCAAGTTAAGTGCACTTAAGATAAAGTAGTGAAGTTTTGGTCACTGATGAAAGCATAAACGAGCAGTGGAAGAGCTACTTCAATGATCTGTTTAATGAGGAGCATGCGAATCTCACATGCTCCGATTGGCTACTTACGAGAGAGGAGGACAAAAACTTCAATTATTATCTGAGAATTCGAGAAATTGAAGTTAAGGAGGCCCTATAACGGATGCAGAATAGCAAAGCAGTGAGGCCGGACAATGTCCCGATTGATGTTTGGAAAGGTTTAGGAGGAAAAGTCATTTGGTGGCTACCTAAGCTTTCTAATGAGATTCTATGATCTAAGAAAATACCGAAAGATTTGAGGAAGAGAAATTTGGTCCCTACTTAGAAGAATAAGGGGGATATACAGAATTGTGAAAACTACGGAGGGATCAAGCTCATGACTCATACAATGAAGTTGTGGGAAAGAATGGTTGGACAGAGGTTGAGATAAGAGACTTCGGTGTCAGAGAACCAATTTGGTTTTATGCCAAGTCATACATGAATAGTCATCAACAAAAGTAACAAAGAACCAGAATCCGGGTTTGAATGAAACAACTCAAAAGGAGCACCTTGCCCGTAGATTTATTCTAAGACTCAAACTAACACGATGGTGTTTAGCGAAACGACATGATTCACACTCTAAAACAGAAAGATGTTGAAATTGAGGATAAATTTTCTTTAACAGGGACAAGGATGGATGACCAAGACGATAATGAATCTCGAGAGGTGACTCAATCCCAATACAAGCAGATGCTTTAGGAATGGAAGTGTTGAGAAGATATAGGCCATTAGTCTCACGTCCTTCACCAATAATCTTCTTCATCGTAAGATCGTGAAACACACAATGATCATTGATCATAAAAGAATGTGACAAAGCAATTAAGATCACGAGTAAGTCTACTAAGAGATAACAGATTAAATGAGAAATGGGTTAAACTCAAAACAGAAGACAGATGCATATTTTAAGTTAGGATGACCGAGCCTGACCCAAGGACCTTAGATGTGGAATCGTCAGCAAGGATAACAGGGGAATGAGATGTGTAGGGCTGAGAAGTGGAGAAGACGCTGGGATTACCTGACATATGATCTGTGGCTCCGGAATCAATAACCCACTTGGAGGAAGACGAGACAAGACAAGCATTATCGTTACCTGAATCCGTAATTTCCGTCATAGGAGGAGATGATTGTTGCAGGAACTCCTTGAATTGGATGAATTGAGCATACTCATCAGTTGAAGTTGGGGGATTAGAGTTTTCACCAGAGGCAAAGTGTGCAGCTCGTCCCCTTTGATTAGCACGTTGAAGTTTCCTACAATCACGCCTATAATGTCCCTCTTTGTGACAATAATGACAGATTATAGGCTCTTGATTCTGTGGGGTGCCACTACGAACGAATGACTTATATGGTTGCTTTGCTGACATACTTTGCATCCTCTGACTTATAAGAGCATTCTGGGGTGCACCATCTGAAGGCTCTATGGGTTTCACACTCTCACTACGTTAAACCCGTGAGTTATCATCCTGTAGAGTGGGATCCGAGTCTGCAAGGACCCTTTCTCGGGCAGCCTCAAATCTCGAGGCCAAGCCTGCCAAGAAAGTCATAGTTTCCATCTGCACTCGCTGTTGTTGCTGAGTTTTGCCATCTGGAGTGAAGGGCATTAATGAATTTAAGGCCTCGTATGTCTTCTTGAAGTCCATGAAGTATGCTTGAAGAGATTGATCCTGCTGGTCTGCCCTATAGAATGCCTTACATACGTCATAGTCTCATAGATGCGAGTAAGATTTCCCTTACCTGAATATAGAAATTCCAAATATTCCATTAAGTCTTTAACTGTTTCACAATGACTAACTAACCCAAGCACATCCCCATCAATTGAGTTGCGGATTTGGAGAAATAGTCGAGCATCATCCCTCAACCAGACTTTCTTAGTAGTTGCATCCTTAGGAGGATCATCAGTCATATGATCTTCCTTGTCAGTACTTCGGAGATATAGTTTAATAGTTGTGACCCATTCAAGATAATTAGAAGAATTAAGTTTCCTCTTTGTGATTTTTGACATGACTCGAACAACTTGAGTGATGACACTAGACTTATTACCCATTTCAATGAACTAAAATTTGAACAAAACCTGAACAGCAGAGGAAGACAGAGCAAATCACCCACTGAATGTCCAAACTGAGTCTTCATAGGTGCTTAGATGACTCAGGCGACCCTGAAAATGGTTTTTGACGGTGGATCTGACAAGCAGTGGCGGGGCACGAGGTCTCCAATGGAGGAGAGATGCTCCAGAATTGTTCTCCTGCAACGTGCGAGTCCACCGGAGGTGGCAGTGAAGTCAGGCAAGCACCCCCAGAGGCAGCGTCAAAATGGCAGAAGCCTTTTCTACAAACAATGAACCCTAACCCTAGAGTAACCTGGCTCTGATACCATGTGATTGATACTCAGATACTCAGAGGTTTTCCTCATTATACATAATTACATAATACAAAATGACTATATATACATAAGAAGGGTGCTAATATAAGGAAACTAAGTCTCCCATGTTAATGCCTAAATCACCCATATTAATGGCCAAATCAAAGCCTGCCATATTCTCAAGACTACTAAAATACTAATATTATTACTAATAACAGATATGGTACATGATAGGGCACAATGGCGTCGTTTGATCCATGTAGCCGACCCAACCTGGTGGGAGAACGCTTTGTTGTGGTATCAAAGTCAAAAAAAGATCTTTATATTGTTTTATCTGTGATGAAAAATAGTTCCATAATTTGTAAATTTTATTATTTTTGGTTGTTTCATGAGAAATTAATGGTCAAAAGTTGGGATGACTTTTCCTAAAGGCTCAAGATTAGGGAAAAGGAGTATTAAACAACTTTACTTTTTATTACTCAATTTATAGATTCGTATGAATTAATAATTACACTACATATATTTCATTTATGTAGCTTCGAACTTAATTAGTAAATACTATAGAGTATTTTATTATAAGTTTTGTGCATATTTTTCAGTGAGGTTATTTTCATAATTTGTTGGCATAATATCTTTGCCGATTATATTTTCACCATAATTTTTTATACCCCGTAGTATTTTGTTTAGCCTATAATCGTTTTCATTATGTTTGGTCCAAAATTTGTTTCATTATGTTTTTGTCCTTATCTAAGAAAGAAATAATGCATAAAGTTAACCTCAAAAGCTTGAATTTCAATCTTTTTCTATAGCAGCTTTTTGGGACAAGAAAGATGGTATGAACACTTCTAGTATAAGTTTGACCTGAGTCGGTTATCCAAAAAGATGACCAACCCATGTCAAACATCTCTTTTAATCTAAAAAGTTGTTTCTGAACAATGAACAACAAACTGTCCAAAAGACTTATAGCCATATAGGGGCAATGTCACAAAGCAAAGTAATAGAGCACACATAAAATAAATATAAACCCTATAGCTATCCATGAATACTAATATATGGGCAAACAAGATAAAAGCCTTAGAGGTAAATGAGAAGGAAATGATGACCTAGACTCTCTCTCCCCACAACATAGCATCATCTCCCATATCTATTTCACTACTGCTTTTTATAGAGGGAGACATTTAATATTATATTTATTTCCCTCAAAGGGTGTAAAAGCAATGATTGATGGACATGAGAAGGAATTCATGTGCCTAGTGATACTCCAATCACAAAAAAATGCACATTGACCAGAAAATAGCATCTCTCGAGGAAATCAACAATGCATGTGGTCATGAAAAAAGATTATCAAAACACACAACTTGAACGTATTGTTTAGTACCTTAATAGCAAAAAGATCCCCTGTTGTTCTCTTTTTTGCCAAGAATACCCGGCCGAATGCACCACGACTAATCGGTTTTATAATTTCAAAGTCATCTATAGATGTACGGTCTCTATTGGAATGAACGGGACTGGTTCTCAAGCTAAGTACAACGTCATCTTCAAAAGGAGCATCTTCATCAATGACAGTACTTGTTATATCGATGTTCTCATCATTAACCAGCTCACACATTTGTAAACACTTCTCCCTAGATAGGAAAGATAACCAAACTTGAAAAAAGATATATGGACAAGTCATTATGGTACATCTCATAATGTTAGAAGTATGGTGTTCAAATCACAAGGGCATGATGAGCGATAAAAAGAAGAAATGAAAGTTAACTTACCGAATCAACTTTTCTATGCGGTGTCCAAATGTCTCCACGGTAAGTGCATCCAACTTTCTCCGATCAATGACTACTTTCAAATCTTCAAGGCAAGTGATTAAGTAAGACAATGAGCTACCACCATCCACAGGTGTATTTGCTACACATCTAGCAATATCAGCAAGTTCATTCATCTACAATGTTCACAATATTTGTGTAGTGAACTTAAATTGTCTATATAAAAATACATAAATATAACACCCCCCCCCCTAAAATGATCAGAGAAACATAACAAGGATACCAGATATTGCTCAAACCCTCGATACAGAATACTTTGTGCATCTAATATAGTAACAAACAAGATATTCAAACAAAGGATCAAGCAAGAATTGAACCCAACAGACTAGTTGTAGCTCAAAGTGGGAGGCTAATGTTACAACCCTAGACATAGTAATCCCGAATGCATTAAATGATGCTTTAAGAACAAGAACGCATATATAATCACTGAAGTTTAGAAGATAAAAAGAGGATGCCATCATCATTACTTTCAGAGAATTGGAACATATGAGAGTTTATTTCACCTCTGTTGTCCCTAAAGGAGGGAAAAAGTATTCCAAGTGCCCCACTTTATTTGACTTTCCGCTATGGTTTATCACAAGATGATAACCCTATTCGGAAGTTGATTGTAAGTTGTAGGCTGATTGTGGGTTGTGTTAACTGCTTTGAACAGCTGATTTGTTAAGCGATTTTACAGCTCGTTGTGTTGTCAAAAAAATTATTTTGTAACTTTAGTTGTTTGCAAATAGTTTTTTCCAGATAAAAGTGCATGTACTTTTTTCTAAAAATATTGTCCACACACGGACACACCCATGCACACTGCCCATCTCAGATTTTTGAAATTTGGCTTTTCACATCAACCAAGGGAAACAGTCATTCTCCAAACATTAAATTTAGCATCTCGACCAGTCAAATCAATTGAAAAACGTCAAAAGGGCCAAACCTTAGTTGATCATCCAACTCCCAAACACCCTCCCCAAATATCCACTTTCCTAACTTGAACCCTATTATCTTTTTCTAATTCACCATTTCTTTCTTACTTTGGCCCCACTAAGCCGAACATTTTGGAATGTGAACTACATTTTATTTCTTTTCAATAATTAATGTGCTAAAAGCAAAGTGACCATCTATTTTTGGGCTTAGGGGCTAGGTATTACTAATGACCCACCTACCTGAGAGAGATCTTCATGTTCAGGGTAACAACCTTTCCCAAGCAATGACAAATCTATTTGGCTGGTTCGTGGTGTGAGCAAAGGAGACCTAGGAGTAATACTACCAGCAGAGGATGTTGTCATTCCTTGATCAGACATAGGGCCAAATCGAGTTTTGCATGACATAGATGGTATGTTCTTAAGGTCATCATCAATAGCAGGATAATCCGCTTCTGGTAAACAGTCAAGCATATCTTCAGAGCCTCTGCGAGACCAACCACTGGGATTTGGAGATAATTGATCAGATTCTTCAGTTACAATTAAGTTAGACACTTTTGCACCATCTGGATTTGCAGTAGTGGGTTGAAAATCCTTTTGTGAAAATGACTCCATTAATTTCTCAAGTGTATAAGCAATGCTAATCAGACGCTCATTGACAGTAAGACCCTTTTGATCACAACGATCTGCAATAGTGCATATTCTAGAGTGCTCTTCCACATGCAAAGTGGGAATATCCTCCTCACAAATACGACAGATAATTATGCTTTCATCGGAGAGATTTGGTTGGTCACCCCAATAGCCCCATGAAACTTTGTGCTGGTGCTTGGAAGATCCTGACGAGTGTCCAGAGGACTCTCTGCTAGAAGGGGGCTCTTGATGCTTAGCAGTGGGAAGATCTGAATCTGAAGTCCCTCTCTTGTTGATTCGCAACTTAGAGGCCTCAATATCTTTTTTCTCTTTAACTGGAGTAGACTCTTTGGGTCCTTTCCCTACTGGAGATGGTAATTTCTTCCAAGAAGCCATCCGATCCCTACCGCCTGAAGAATCCAGATTCTTAACAGTCTCAGCTGTTGATGAATGAGAACCCTCTGGCTGAATCACCTGACCTCCCTTCGAATCCAAACCATGCTGCTCCTGACTATAAGATTTTCTTGTAGCAGGCTTCTTCAGAACATTCATGGCAGTGGATAATGTCTGATCCGTTCTCAAGCCTCCAGAAATGTGATTATTCGTAGGATGAAATGATTGACAAAGCTGTGATATAGTTTCATCCTCAGCAAAACTTTCCTTGTGGAACTGTAGCAACCGTGTACACCTTGTGAGTATAAAAAGCATTCGAGTATGCAGCCGCTTCAACGTACCCGCCGGAAGCTCCTGACGCCTATCATCTAACTCCTGAACAATTCCTTCACATTGAAGCCAAAATTCCCCAGATGAAGTCATTGCACATCTTCGAGCTATAATCAGCAAGTCCTCTATAGTTTCTTGCCATTCAGGATGCGCTTCAGCATTCTTTTCTAAAATCCCAATGAGATCAGCCGCAAATATATGAAGATCAGAATCAACTTCCTCCTTGGCTTTGGCAAACTTTGTCCTTATCATCGTTAAGACCTCCTGTAGTTATTAAAAAATTGATCAATTGCTGAAACTAAGAAACTAAACATCCCCAAAATATAAATGATCATACCATCAATTACTAACCTCCAAGTTATTTAAACCTCGAGGCTTCCAAAACGGGAAAGGGCGTACGCCTTTAGAATTCAATTCGTGGGAAAAACTTTTGATATCTGTTGGAAACCTTTTCCTCGGTGCACTAGTCAGACGAAGTATAGCTTGAAAGCGTGGAGATTCAGACTCCTTTGAGTTATCACATTCATAAGATGTCTATAAGATGAAATGTAAAATATTTAACACAACTCTGAAAATATTAAGAATAAAAAAAATGATAGTATAAATGACTAGGAAATCTACTACCTTCAAATCAGGAGTACAAGCATCCATATTCTCTAAACCTCCTGAATGGCCCCTAGATGAATAGAACGTGCCTGTTAAAAAAACATCAAAATGAAACGTTGAAACAAATATCAACTATCTGCTATTAAAAAGTTGAGCAGAACGTAACGGCCAAAATACTCTCCCTTATATAAGGGAGTTCTGTTAAGGTGTGATACATGCAGAGGATTCCAAAAGAAGTCTGGGAAGTTTTAGGTCTCAACAAAACCAAAACCTAAGGAGTTAAGGATGCCAACAAAATCCAGACACACATACACATTCTTCGCAAATAAACCTGTGACATATCCCGGTTCATAACACTATACCATCTGTTGAGGAGTAGTTATGATTTCAAGTAGCAAGCTACTGATTATCATAGGAGACATCATCAAATACTGGCAATTTCACACCAGATACAAAAACGAAGCAACTCCAAGAATAGCTATATAGATGGTGCCGCTCAGCAATCACTACAAACTCAATGTTGTGCTCTTCTCTCATAAATCCAGAAATGGGTTCGGACTTCGAAGGAGAGATTGTCCTTAATCATAACTCGTAAGGGGAACCCCATTCAAGCACACTCCTAACCCGGAAGATGCTACTGGCGAACCCTCCTTTCACCATCATGCACTCCCTCCGTCATTGCTCCTCGCTTGGCCGTTTCAACCTCACCATTGAAAGTGATAACCTTAACTTCCTACATGTTGTCAATGGTCGGCCTTCCCTTCACCACAATTTCGTATGTCTCCTTGCTATAATAGAATCATTGTTTCAATTTTAGCAGTTAAGGATTGGCACAACAGCTACAACCTTCCCCTGCGAAGAAAGCTGCTGAGCAACTAGCGTATGAGGGCCTCATCAATTGTAAAATGCAGAACTACTCTCCAAATACCATTCCTTGCCCATACCGGGATCTTGAAACACAATGCAATTAGCTATCCTTATGCTGTTATATCACCCCAAGAGGGCATTGGCTTTAAAATCCACCCTCTTTGTACGTTTCCTCCATTTAATAAAATTCATTTTTCGTCATTACAAAAAAGTTCAAGATAATGCAAAAATGCTCAGATTAAATAACTGCAAACAGGGCCTAATAAATATATTCCTTTCCACTCAACTAGATACCAATGAAGTACTCATATTTCACGCTCTGTTTGCATTTTTGGTTCTTGTGGAGAATATTCCGTAATTGTTTGTTCATTTCCTAAGTAGAAGCAGGGGTATACTGCTAACAACAACAACCCCAGACCCAGTAAAATCTCACAAAAATGTAGGGTCTAGGGAGATCGTGTAGCTACCTTGCCCCTACTCAAAAGTAGAGAGAATGTTTACAAGAGACCCCTGCTCAGTCAATGTAAACCAACTCTCAAGGAACCAATTCAACCAAAAGCTCAAGCTTATGGTTGTAGGCCCATGAAAGGTTTTATACTTTAACGCATAGGCGGGATTTTATTTTTTTATCGAGCCTTGCACGTAAAAAATAATTTTTAAAAAAAATTGGGTGGCAATGAGGTTTGAACTTGTGACCTCTTGGTCATCAAGGCTCCGATACCATGTCAAAAACCATCTCAAGCAAAAGCTCAAGTTTATGGTTGTAGGCCTATGAAAGGTTTCATACTATAACGCCAAAAGAGAAGAAACAAAGCACGAATGCAATACTTGAACCCAAAAATATTCTTGTTCACTATTCCAGGGTTAAAAATTAATCACTTTCTTTGCTTAATTTCATTACTCATTTGATAGATAATATAGTGTTGTCCCCTCTTATTTTGTAGAACTTTTGATGCCGTTCTTAGATATACTCACTCCGTCCCAAAACTAAAGGCGCGCTATCCAAATTAGGCGACCCAAAATGGTAGACACACTTCCATATTTGGCATTATAAAACAACAAACAACAACCCAGTTAAATCCCACAAGAGTAGGGTCTGGGGAGGGTGTGTGTACGCAGACCTTGCCCCTACTTGAAAGTAGAGAGGCTGTTTCCAAAGAGACCCCCAGCTCAACGTCGAAAGTTGCATTGATGGACTAACTGCTACTTCATTAATTAAAGAAGCGCAGATAGTTTAGAGATCCATTTTGATTTATTCCATCACACCCCAAAGCCAAAAAATGGTGAAATTTTGGCTCCATCGGAGATGATGGAAAGATATTTGGCATTACAAACTCACTAAAAATATTATAATACCCCGACCTTCTCAATCATTTTTTCTACTTTTTCAATCAGTTTTACACTCTTTCCCTTATTCCAACGACCTACTTCTACCTTTTCCAATCACTTTTACACCATCTCTCTTATTCCAACCACCTCACATGAAGGTCACATCGGGGGGAAATTCGAAAGTGAAATCGTGCCTTGTTTTGGGACGAAGGGAGTAAAATTTTTATTTTCTTAATTTTACCTCAATTTTCAAATAAATTGAATTAAAATAAACTAACTCAACCATTGTAGTCCGAAATGAGAAAAATCATTGGGACGAAGGGAGTATATAACAAAATCAAAGATTTTTGGATATGTATGGGTAGGAATGAAAATGGTGAGTATGAAGGAGGTATATGAAGAGTTCCTTTTCGATTGTTTTTATGAAAGAAAATAGAGAAATATGAAGGTCAAAAATGGGAGAATAAAATTAGGAAGGGATAAACCAAGTTAGTTAAGAGATGTGACACAATCTTATCTTAACTTGGAATTAACTCTAAAATTTAAATAAAAATCACTCCTAATTAAATTACTAGAACCTACTCACACTCAAGAGAACCACTCTAAAGAAAAAGAAATTGGGGATTCGGGCAAAATAACATCACACTCTTATAAGAACTAATAAGAGAGCATCATATTTCATTACATTAAACTTCAACAGATTACAAATAGGAGAGGGGATGGGAGGGAAGTATTTCTACACTAATACATCATTATACATGATGGAAGGTATAGTAAAAGTGGAAACATAAAATGGTAACTTTGAAACAACAAAAACTAAAGCAACTTTAGGTAAAGTAACTTTCCCAAAGGTGAAGCATGTTGTGTCTCCTCTTTCTTTCTTCTTGGTTCGGCCCACACACTAAGAAAAAAGTGTGGAAATGCATCTTTACTTTTTATGTTAATAAAGTGGTGGTTCTGGGCTAGCCGGCTAGGGTGGAGGTAGATTCTGCTAAGGCTAATAGGAAGGTGGAAAATCGGCTAAAGATATTATTAGGTGATAGTATTAAGGTAATAGAATAAGGTGGGAAAACATTGGTAATTTAAAGTCAAAAAGGGCTTTTTTCTTTTCTTTCACCTTCGAATTGTTTGGCCAAGGCTAGGACAAAGGGGAAAGACCACTTATTAATTTTATGTGATGTATTTAGTAAGGATTTAATAAGTTTATTGGATTAGGTGGGGGTGGGTTCGGGCCTAAGGGTGTGTTCGGGCAAGACATGTGGAGGCTCGTGGTGTAGAGCCAAGCCCGAGTTTATCATCCTAAACTTCTTCAAAAATGTTTGTAGAGAGATTACCTACATTTAACTAATTAAGCCAAAGAGAAATACATTTCACGATTTAAGATAAAAACTTTCTTCTACATGGGAAATAGACACTTGTTTATAGTGAACAAATGTTTTAAACTAAGTGAAAGAGTAGATTAGATATTCACTGATTATGCTCATTGACTATAGTTTGTGTTTTTCTTTGCGATGCAGAGTATATAGTTGTATTAACTAAGTAAGATCACTTGGGTAAGCAAGTAAGCCACCAGTGCCTTGTATACTAGGCAAGTGATGAGGTGCTTTAGCATCAACCTTTGAAGTTAGTAATCACAAGTAATGCGGCTTGAGAAAGTGTAACTAATTGCAATGGTGGCTGTCTAAAAATACCTGCTTCAGAAGAAGACACGCCATTCTGCAGCCTCGACAGCCCTAGACTGTGAGAGCTTTGGTTCCTGGACTGCGCACTCTCCATTGGCATACATTCCGAATTGCTCCCAATATCCGCCCAACATGATTTCTCAGATGTCCCCTTCTCCTCCTCCTCTCCAGAATTCTTCTTTTCCAAAGATGATGACCCATCCACTCTAACAGTATTCCCAGCAGGCTTGGGCAAGCTACTAACACCCACAGCACTACCCTTATCTCTACTCGCATACCCAAAGAAGCTCTCCTGCAGCAACGGCCCAGATCGAGTCTTAATCTTGTTCAAACCCAAAGAAGATGCTAGAATAGGCGACACAGATACAGCAGTCTGAGGGCCAACATCCTTGACCTCGGCCATACCCAAATTTTTCTGCTTCAAAGAGCCCAATGTTTCTCCTCCTCCTGGTCCAGACATCCCCGAAGAATTCAAACTACCTATTGTGCTCTCTTTCCATTTACCATCTTTCTTCTTATCTCTGAAGCTCGCAGCTAAACTTGAAATCGAAGAGGGAGTAGCAGGAGAGTTGTTCTTGGAAATGGAATTTGACTTCCCCAAGCTCTTATCAGATCGGATCGGGGAATTCGGCCTGACGGATCGCGGGCTATTAGCCGATGCATCTGGGCTGGAAACATCGGGTTTCTTAGAAGAAAAAAGTCGGCCTTTGAACACCATGAGAGAGCTTAATCCGTTCCCTGTGTGCTAAGCTATGGCGTCTCAGTATCTTCTCCAACTTTTATGCATGGTGGACTGGAGTAGTAGTATAGACTGCACAGCTTTTCCATTTTTCAGTTTTCTCACTTTTCTGTTTCCGTGTGTTGACTGGTGATGAACGGGGAGAGGGGGAGGGAGAGGGAAGTGGGTCTGAAATCAAAGAATTCCGAAAAGAGCTACAGTTGTGGGAGGTAGTTTTTGTACGGTGCATTACCTAATTTTCGAACATTTTAATATTCTCTTAGTCCAAAAAAAATTATTCTCCTTGCGCTTTCAAAGACAAAATATGAAATTAAAAAATAAATATTATATATTAAAAATAGATACCAAATGATTGACTGTATTACTTGGGTAAAATATGATTTTTGTCCTTGAAAATATGTGGGTTTTTATTTTTGTCCTCGTAAATTTTTTTAAAATAATTTTTTTAAGCTTGGCAATTTTCTGATGTGGCTCGTAATTATCCTACTCAGTACCCACTTGGACCAATTTATCATCACCCTCCTTAAAAACTCTATCTCTACTTGTCTCTTCTCTTGGATCTTCTCTCATACATTTCGATTAGCCATCTACGCTGTCCTTCCGTTCATCGTTCTCCCTCAGCCTCGCCTTGAAGGTATGACTCTCTTGAAGCAAACATTTTCTTGTAAATCTTCACCCTCGTCCGTCATGAGACAAAGGAGGTTCTGTGATTGCAACGATGAGCTTATGATAGGATGTTTGAGTCGAAATCTAAAAAAATAGATAGAATGTTTTGGAGATGGCGTAATTGGAATTTAAGTCACTATATTTAGGTATTTTGCATAACGGGTTCTAAATTGCATTGTTGTTGTGAGGCTATTTTTACTTTCTATTGTTTTAGCTTAATTTTTAAATGTTACTCACCATCTTTTTAGTCTTGCACCTAAGTTGCTAACTAGAATGTCTTGCAATTTTTTTAAATGGATTGATAAGCTTGATGGTAACATGAAAGAAAAAATTGATGATGTTCCTAGTCACGTGGAAGCAGCCCGTGTTTTTGCTTGAAATTGTCATGATGAAGAGATTCTGGAGTTAAAAAGGAAGGTGTTTAAGTTGGGAAAGAAGTTAGGTGCTGAAAGGGTGAAAGTGAAAGCTTTACTTCCTATCCTCTTTCTCATTTTGGTCATTTTTGTTGTCTAAGTCTGATGTAGTTTGAGGTGTTTTATATGTACACTTCCACTTCATAATAATCATTATTTCCTAGTCTAGTGTAGTTTGCAAACCATGCCCTTTTGATTATATATGATTATGTACTTTGTGAATGATAATGTATTTTGAGTCTGTACAATGTACTTTGAGGTATGCACTTTGCTTATGTATTCTGGATATACATATAGAAGATTAAATAATGTGTAGTCTAGTAGAAAAAAGGGCAAAATTTAAGCCAATCCCATCATTGGTTCGTCATTATCATTTGGTTGTGGCCATTTCTTTATATCAACCTTCAGATGCAATAGTTACCCCTAAAATCATCCCTTGCATAGGACTTGAAATGTTTGGTGCCTAACAAACTCCAATGTCCAGAAATATACCCTAGAACTTATGATGAAATTCTAACAAGTCGTAATTCTGATGTTCGCCAAAATTTATTAAGAATTGAAACTTCAAGCCCAAAATAAGATATTTTAAAGTAGTCTTTTTATGTTCAAGTTTATATTTCAATTGTAGGTCTCGAAGAGAGTGTCCAATGGTGTATTTCGTGTGTGAATTTGAGTTACAAAACTTAGTGACGTGGCTGCCCTAGGAGCGAAAGGACAATAAAGTAAAAGAATAAAATATAAGTATGTCATAGATTCAAAATAATATGTAGTATACTCCCTCCGTCTAAAAATTTCTTTTCCCATTTGACTTGACATGAAGATTAAGAAAGTTAAAAGACTTTCCATGTATTACCTTGATGAGATGGAATAAAGTGAATAGTGTAGATAAAAAATAGGGGTATAATGACATATTCATTAATGATTTTTTTCGAAAATAGGAAAAGAGAAAAGAATTTTAATTTGGACGACCCAAAAAGGAAAGTAAGAAAAGAATTAATGGGTGGAGGGAGTATTCAATATTGTTGTCATTGGGTACCCTCATGAAATGATGACCAACGACATATTGTTTGTTAAGTTTGAAATTATGTATAAAAAATTATGAATAAAATACACGTTGTAGTAGAATATTTAAATACTATAATTATATTATATAATAATAAATTAATAAATTAAACGACCTAAACCAACCAACCTCGCGGGTCCAAACCATATATACACAAGCACATAAACATATACTCCCTCCGTCCCACAAAACTTTTCTCTTTTGTTTTTTCATCCGTCCCAAAAAACCTTTCTCATTTCTATTAAAAAGTCACTTTTACCCTAACTAATTATTAACCTGCCTATTACATTACACTTTTTGATTATTAATTACCCATCATATTCTACTATTACCCATCACATCTAAGGGGCAACATGGTCGGGATGGATGTGTGAATTTGAATTACTATTTTTAAAGACATAATATTATTATGTTTGTAATTGTGATTTATTAAGCTTCCGCAAACATCAAATACTACGTTATTATTCTGAATAATTTATTATGGAATAAAGTTTTAAAAATGTATGAAATATTTGAATGTTTACGAATACAAAGTTTAAGCTGTAGTTCTAAAGGAGCTGCAGACCTGGACGGATTAAGGTGTTACAATTATTGGAATTGATTTTAGCCAAATGATTTTTGAGTTTTTATCTTTGATTTTTGCTTCTGGGAACATTTAAAGGTTTTCCTAACGTTGAGTTTTCAAAAACCATAACCTTTGGTTTTTGGCATTCAGCATTGGTTTTTAGCGCTCATTTCAACCAAGTGATTTTCACTTTTTAATCTTTAGTTTTTAATACTAGGTTTATTTAAAAGGTTCACTAACCGTTGTTTTCCAAAAAAACCACTTTTGGTTTATGGGTTTCGCTCAAAACCCATGATAACCATCCTTCACTTGGTGATCTGTGGTTTTCACCCTAAAGGCTTGATTTTTTAACATTTCAAACTTGGTTTTTTCTTTATATAGAGTAAATAAGTGTTTCCAAGAATTGCTTTTTGATTTGGGAAACTTTGGTTTTTTACATGAGTTTTTAGTTTTTTTGGCCTTCGACAGTCTACTATCAGAAAGTGATATTCGTTTCACTATGTTCAACTCATTTCGTTTCACATAGTGAAACGAATCTCTAGGTACGAAGTCCCTAGAGAACAGAGAATAGAGATTCCTTTCACTATGTTCAACTCATTTCGTTTCACATAGTGTAACGATTCTCTAGGTATGAAGTCCCTAGAGAACAGAGAATAGAGATTCGTTTCACTATGTTCAACTCATTTCGTTGAACGTAGTTAGAAAACTCATTTAGTTCAACGAACAACGAATAGTGAAACGAATATTGGGAGTGAATTCGTACCTATCACTTCGTTCCTCCGAAGCCTAAGTGAATTCCATCTTCATACCCGAAATGCATCTGAATCGAAGTGTAGGAAATCCAGTTCCAGCATCATCCTAAACCATCAGAACTTCAGAGAAGCTTAATAGTCCACTATCAGAATGTGACAATCGACTATCAGCCAGTTTTTAGCCAGAATTCAGTAACTTCAGAGGGACTTGATAATCGACTATCACAGTTACTATTGCCCTCCAATGGATAGTTTTTTGGTTTTTTGGACAAGGAATATTTTGATAATGGATTATTTACTTATGAAAATCGACTATAATAGTGTTTTTTCAAAATATTTGTCCGGGCCTTCTTAGACTATTGTGCAATGGCTAACCCCTCATTTCAGCGTATAAAAAGGCACCTTAACCTCTCATTTTACACACAATCTTCATCATCTCAGTGGTGCTGTCATCGCATTCATTACATGCATTTTTCATAGCGTATGAGAGCCATATTCTTGAAGAAATTGTCGTGTTCTTGCAGATCCCGTACGTACGTTTTTACCCAGGCCATCGAATATTCTTAGTTAATTATTGCCGCAAGGTCTATCTCTAATCTATCTTAGAGGTTTTCTAGATAGTATTAGAAACCAACATCAACATGGATATATCTTAGAGTTCTTCTGGATATCCTTAACAATACTCATCATTTTCATAATCATCAATATATATTCATTTTTAAGTCATGGTTCAATCATTCATAATTATCTAATCAGAATATTAATCAAGGGTTAATTATCATTATCATCAATCAATATTATTCATCATAATCATCAATCCACCCCTTAGGATCGATCATCTGCAGGCTATTTTTGCAGGTTACTGTTCATCTTCTTCTTCCTCGGGTCCAATTTTGAAAATACCATTTTTAGTCACCAAACTTCAATTAAACTATATAGAATTATTCTCCAAGGTTCATAGATCATTTTGGTATCATTAGTTTGTAGTTTTAACATCAAATTCAAGGTTTATGATTCTTGGTTACGTTCTTCAAGCATGTCAAACACAAAACTCAACCAAATGACCATTTATGAATGTAGAAACGATCTATAAAAACATTCTAGTTGTTGGCCTTGAATGTCGTACCCCGTAACCGTTTTGATGTTCCAAATAAGTCTTCTAATGCTACTAACGTCATTTGTAGAAAGAAATCAAACACCAAACCTCTATTAACTTGATTAGCATCACCGAGATGTACTCCTACGGGTTTATAAATAATTGTGTAAAGGTAATGATATATTTAATGATTTACTTATGCCCTTTCACTCAAAATATTATTTCTAAAATGTCAAAAATATTCTAAGTTGGGGTTATTTCGAAAACGAACATAGAAATCATGTTTTGGAAAACATTACAAGTCCAACGGTACCCTGCTACCGTGTACACGGTACCAGGGTACTGCCGGTAACCAGGTGAACGTACCGCTGTACGTTTCACTTGGGTGGTACACGGTACCCCCTACCTCGGTAGGCTGCGGAACGGTAGACCTTACCGTTTGACCTAGGTTCCGCCAGATCCAATGGAAAATCATGGGCCTCACGGTACCCCTGGCGGTAGGCTATACTGTGGTCACGGTACCTAGGTAGCGGACGGTCTACCCCTACCGTGAAGGGTATCGGATCCGTTGTAATCACTGTAGCTGATTTTCAATTTAAGTTTAAATTACCCCAAATCATTCCTCAATGATCTTCAATGTTAAAAACCCATTTTTTAACCTTCCAAACTCCTATATAAATCTCTCTAAGTCTCATTTATGATACAACAACTTTCCAACTAAATCTAAAGCCTACTTCTTTATTCTTGAGTGTATCTTAAAGCTTTGTTCATATTTTTCTTACTCTTTTGAGTATAAATCTTTCATTATTTTTTATACACTCACACAAGGGAATTTGTTATTTATTATTTTATATCTTGTCTATAGGCTTTTGTTGTTCTTGATTTAATATTTCGTTCTTCTCCTACCCAACTCGTATTGGTTTTCATTTGGTAGAGAAGTAACAACAATCTTTCATTGTTTTGTAAAAGGTATGGATAGCCTTTAAATCCTCGTTGTAAGGTTGAAGATGGCCTCTAAGTTTTCGGTTGTAAACGGTTGAGATAGCCGTTGTAAAATCTCATTTGCTTATTGGCAAGGGTTGTTTGCCAAACCTTGTTTGAGTCTTCTTAGTGAAGCCAAACAAGTTAGTGGAGGTTAAATCCTTGGGGAGGAGCCTCGAGGTACTGGAGTAGGGAGTTCCCGAACCAGTATAAAATCGATTGTGTCGTATTTTTCTCTTTCATTCTTTTCTTGCTCCTTTTCCGCTACTACTTTGCGCCTAAATTTTTTAGTAGTTTTTTAGTTTGCGAAAAACTTTCAAACACCTAATTCACCCCCCTCTTAGGGTGTAACGGACTTTCAATTGGTATCAGAGCAGGAAGTTTAATCCTTTCAAAATCATCTTTCAATTCTTTTTACGACACATGGATTCAAATGTGTGGATGTTGAAACCTCCACCATTTGGAGCAGCCTATATTCTCACGAACTTCTTTTGAGAAAAATCAAGGAAGAAGAACAGGTTTCCATTGTGAAGAAGACCATGGCACTCAAGGTTGATGACCACCCGGAAAGCGAGGGAGAAAGTGACGAGAAACTTGCCATGTCCAAAAGATACAAGAAGTTCATGAAATGGAATAAGGGCGAATCCTCAAAGAGATTTCCACCAAAGAAAGGTAAATCTAATCAAATAACTTGTTACGAATGTGGAAATGTAGGACATATTAAACCGGAATGCCCAAAGCTCAAAAAGAAGGAAGAGGTTAAAAGGGGAAGAAGAATGCATTGAATATCACTTGGGATGATTTAAATTCGGACGAAAGTGATAGTGACCAAAGCCAAGAAGAAAACGCAAATGGTTGCTTAATGGCCTCAAACGATAAAGAAGAGGTTAGTTCCCAAAACTCATTCACTTATTTTGAAAGTGAATTTACTTTTGATGAGTTAAAGCAAGCATTTGATGAATGCCAAGAGGACCTTTTTCGAACCATTAGGGAGAAAAAGGAACTCAAAGTGGCTCTTGAAACTTCTCGAAATGAAAAAAAAAGATTTAAAACTTAATCTTGAGAAACTTCAAAACCAAAATGAAGAATTTCAAAAGAAAATTGAAATTTTAATTAAAGAAAAGGACAAGGCCAAACGAGTGGCTTTGGAAATGTTTTATGATAGCTATAGCTCAATGAAGATATAGGATAACCAACCAAAACTAACGAAAGAAGGTATTGGTTATGGGGCACCCACATATTTGATGAGCATAGCTAAAAACCATTTTAATACATCAAAAACTACCCAATCAAACAAAGCCTCAACTTCCAAATAAAAAATAAGAACTTGTCATTATTGCATGCAAGCTAACCATATTGTGACAAAGTGTCCTGATAAATAGTTAGTTGAAATGCATAAATTAAAATCGGTCAAGAAGGGTTCTAACCGGTCGGAATCCAAGAATATTAGATATCAAAAGAAACCCTTTTTGCAGGAAAATAAAAAAATGATGGTGGATACTATTTCTTTTATTATGATGAATAATAATAGTCCATATACCACTTCCGGAACCAACCAAGACAAAACCCGTATATCGACATAGGGTATTTGTCGATTGGAACCCCAAACCTAAGTCAAAAGTAAATTCCTCTTTGACTAGGTGAAAAACACCACTTGGATTGTGGATAGTGGATGTTCAAGGCACATGATCGGAACAAGAGCGTGGTTCACAAATCTCAAGGAGAAAAGTCATGGACACGTAACTCTTGGAGACAAATCCCGGAAGAAGGTCATTGGTAAAGGTACGATAGGTATTTCAAGTGATTTTTTAATAAATGATATTTATCTTGTTGATGGCCTAAAGTTTAATTTAATTAACAGAATCCAACTTTGTGACAATGGCCACAAAATTGAGTTTAATGCAAATTCTTGCATTTTATATGGCCAAAACAAAGATGAAATCATTTTTGAGGCTAAAAGGGGTGGAAACTTATACAAGTTCAATTCCAATGACTTGAGCAACTCAAAAATCACTTGTCTTACTACTTCACTTGATTTCAACATTATGGCATCGTAGACTAGGTCATGATAGATATGATCTTTTGAGAAAACTTTACTCAAAAGAACTTGTTCTTGGGCTACCAAAGATGAGCAACCCCCTTCTCGTTTTTGTGATGCTTGCTCTCTCGGAAACCTACATAAAGCATCATTTAAACCCATTAAAATAGTTTTAACATCAAGGCCACTTGAACTATTGCATATGGATTTATTTGGGCCCGCAGATGTTCAAAGCTTGGGTGGAGCTAGTTTTACTTTTGTCATAGTAAATGATTTTTCTCGTTATACTTGGACTATATTACTTGCCAATAAAGATGATGCTTTTAATGTGTTTGTTAAATTGTGCAAGAAAATTTAAAACGAGAAAGGTCATACTATAACCTCTATTAGAAGTGATAGAGGTGGAGAATACCGAAATACCAACTTTGAAACATATTGTGATGAACACAGTATTTCTCACAGCTTCTCGGCCCCAAGGACACCTCAACAAAATGGAGTTGTTGAAAGGAAGAATAGGACGTTACAAGAGATGTCAAGGATCATGCTAAATGAACACAACTTTCCTCAATACTTTTGGGGAGAAGCGGTCAACACAACATGCTACGTTCTAAACTGGGTATTACTTAGACCTATTATAAGAAAAACCCCTTATGAACTTTGGAAGGTAGAAAACCAAACATTGCTTATTTCAAAGTGTTTGGTTGTAAATGCTATATTTTGAATACCAAGGATCACCTAGAAAATTTGAGCCTAAATCAAATGAAGGAATCTTCCTTGGATATTCAACAAATAGTAGAGCCTGTAGGGTGTATAATAAATCAAATAATAAAGTAGAAGAATCTATGCATGTAAAATTTGATGAAACCAATCCCTTCGGCTCGAGTAAGGGAATTGCAAGTTCTAATGAAGAAGACGGGGAGGAAGAATCCCTGGAAATTCCTGCACAAGAAGAAGAAAATGAAGAAAAGGAACTTCCAAAGGCATACAAGCACTTGAAGAATCATCCAAGAGACAATATCATTGGAGATATTAAAAAGGGAGTTAGAACTAGGAACAATTACAATCTTTGTGCACACTATGAGTTCATTAGCCAATTTGAACCTAAGAACGTAGAAGATGCACTAAAAGATAGTGATTGGATTATATCCATGCAACTAGAGCTTAAGCAAATTGAATGCAACAAGGTTTGGGAACTAGTCGAAAGACCGGAAAACCGACCCATTGTGGGCACCAAATGGGTCTTTAGAAACAAGCTTGATGAAAATGGTATTATTATCACCAATAAAAGTCGACTTGTTGCTAAGGGATATATCCAAGTTGAAGGACTTGACTATGACAAAAATTTTGCTCCGGTTGCTAGGCTTGAATCTATTCGAATGTTATTAGCTTTTGCAAGTGCTCTTAACTTCTAACTCTTTCAAATGGATGCAAAAAGTGCTTTTCTGAATGGGTGCTTTTTTGAACAACCTTCCGGCTTTGAAAATCCTGATGTTCCAAATTACGTTTTTAAACTTCATAAGGCCCTTTATGGACTAAAACAAACTCCTAGAGCTTGGTATGAGCAACTTACCGAACATCTAGTCTCCCATGGATTTGCAAAAGGAAAGATCGATTCCACACTTTTTATCAAAACAAAAGGAAAAGATCTCATCATTGTGCAAATTTATGTTGATGGTATTATTTTTGGGTCAACTAATGAAGCTTTATGTAATGAATTTTCATGAATTATGACAAGTGAATTTGAAATGAGCATGATGGGTGAGTTGAATTTCTTCCTTGGACTTCAAATTAAGCAACTTGAAGATGACATTTTCATTAGTCAAACCAAATATGCCAAAGAACTAGTCAAGAAATTCAACCTTGAAGACTCAAAGACATACCTGACTCCAATGAGCACATCCTTGAAGCTTGATAGCGACGAAAGCGGAAAACCCGTAAGTGAAAAGGTATATCGAGGTATGATTGGTAGTTTGCTTTCCCTGACTGCATCTAGACCCGATATAATGTTTTCTGTTTTCCTTTGTGCTCGTTTCCAATCATCACCCAAAGAACCACATCTAAACGTTGTCAAACGAATAATTCGATATGTCAAGGGGACAACCAATATGGGTTTATGGTATCCCAAGAATACGAATTTAAGCTTGATAGGTTTTAGTGATGCGGACTTTGGAGGGTGTCGCATTGATCGGAAAAGCACAAGTGGCACATGTTAATTCATAGGTCATGCACTAGTGTATTGGTCATCTAAGAAACAACACTTCGTCGCCCTATCCACCGCCGAAGCAGAATATGTGGCTATGGGTAGTTGTGTTGCTCAAATTTTATGGATGATGCAAACACTTAGTGACTTTAACCTAAAATTTTCAAAAGTGCCTATCTTTTGTGACAATTCGAGTGCAATAAATATTTCCAAAAATCCCATGTTGCATTCTAGGACTAAACATATAGAAATAAGACATCATTTCATTCGTGATTGTGTTACAAAAGGTGATATTCAAATTGAATATGTCAATACACTTGAACAACGTGCCGACACTTTTACAAAACCCTTAGATGAAAAACAATTTTTACATATTGTTCGGGAAATAGGAATGCTTGAATTAAAGTGAATTTAAGGTTCTTATAATCCCATTACAACTTATACAACAATTGATCAAGTCCAAATGCTCAAAACACGCGTCTAGAGGTCGATGCAAAATAGGAACAGAGACACGGTACCCCTAGCGGTACCCCATACCGTTTGCACGGTAGGGGCTACCGTTTCCACGGTACCTTGATACCATTTGTACACAGAAACCGCCAGAGGGGATGCGTTTTTTGACAACCTACGGTAGCAATGCACGGTACGCCATACCGTTGGCACAGTACCAAGGTACCGACCATCGCATCGGGGTCAACGTTTTTAAAACCCTAAAATCACTTCATTTCTTCCGGTCTCTGTTGGATTTGGTGCCCTTATGGCCAACTGCTGTTGTAATATCTTAGATATTTTTTATCATGTAAAGGCAGATGTAATAAGTTTACAAACATCTCATGCTAATGTAAACTCTTAATTGCATTCCTAGAATTATATTATAAGATGTTTATCACAATGAGTCTTCTGATGTTGAGACTAACATCTTGTCACTTAGTATAATTCTAAACGGTCTATAGTCGAAGCATTAACGAGAGTGGGATATCGTTAATGCGTGTGAGACTAGTGAGAGGTAGATGTTTGACCTAGTCTCTTGGTCAATGACGGAGTATTTGCATCTACTCTCGGGAAGATATTATCGTTAATAATAGGATGCCAGACCTGACCCACCTTAAGGACATTACCTAGACTTTTAGTTTATGCTCTAAGTGTCCTTAATGCGACTATTGGTATAACGATCCTTAGACTTGAAGTATTACGTTCTTCGAATGCGTGAACCCGTATGCTTTGATTCATTGTCCTAAGCCGTATGAAATAAGGATGGTACATAGGCTTTGTATTGGGCATGCCGCTGCACATATTTGAAAACGTAGATTACGTACAAAGAATTTGTCACTACTACTCAAGTAGAATAATATCTTGTAGGGGCCCACTGATAAGTATGACTGAGGAAATGCATGGCCATCCCATGCTCAGATGAGTTTAGACATAAACAAGGTTGGAGTTTTTTTCTTCAACTCCAAGCCGCCGTGTACTCAGACCTTGTTCATGAATTTTATTCATCTCTGAAGTATTATAAACGTGAAACCACTATTACCGTCGTTGTTGCTGGCAAAACCTTCGAATTCAACACCGAAAATCTCTCCGAATGGTTCCACCTTAAGCGTCAAGGCATCACCTCTTATTGCAAAAAGGGGTGGATTTCCGATTCCCAAGACTTTAACATGGATTTTTGCCTCCGTGTTCTCAACAACTTTGCCCTTGATCATGTTTTTGAGGATCCGGATTATATCCTTCACCGGCCCGAAGTCCAAAATTTGACCGTAAATAGGTTCATTCTCCTAAAAATCCTCAAGGAGAACATCATTCCCGTTCTTAACAAGGACAAACAAGTCAGGATTTCTGAATGCACACTCCTCTGCTTCCTCCTAACCCACAAGAAAATCAATCTTCCATCTATTATCATTCAACACATGTACGAGAGCTCGGGTCGCCTAAACAAACCCTACGGCATGCTCCTTACTCTTATCTTTGCCAAACGAGGCATTCTTGAGGTTCGTCCTTCCCGCGTTCGCTTTCTTGACGCGGAATGCCTTGGGTATTGTGGACTTGTGAAGATTGGGGAGGTTTACTACATGAAGCGGGAATTCCAAAACCTTGATGCAGAAATGCGAGCGGAATATGGCCCTCGGCGCTCTATGTCATCCTTGGCTTCTAGCTCTCAAGCACGCGAAGCCGAAGCAAATAACCACACGAAGGTACTCGTTTGTGCTCCTCGGGTCAAACGTTCAAATTCTGCCTCTCATGCTTCCTCGGCCTCCCTCTTGCATCGCCATTCAGACATGGATTCCTCCTCCAAGAATCCATTCAAAAGTTCAAGAAGTTCATCCTCAAGAGTGTAGTTGCATCGATGAAGAAACTTCAAGAGAGCCTCAATGATCTCTCTGTTTGGATGAAGAAGATGGAAGACTGTGAGGAGCGCCGAAAGCAAAAAGAGGATCGTGCTTCTAGACGCACCTAAGTATTGAGCATTTGACAAACATGATCAAACATTGTCTTCTTTGTGTTTAAAAAGCCATTATGTTTTGCTTTAAGTTTCAAAACTCTTTGTTATGTCTTATGCTTCAAACTCGTATTGATGCACTTTTATGATTCAAACTCCTTTGTTATGTTATGCTTGTGGTGTGATTGTGTTGCACTATGGATATTGTATCATTCTTGTGCTTTGGTGAATGCCTATGAAATTGAATATGTGTTTTCCTACCCCACCTTTTTGAATGTTGCCAAAAGGAGGAGAAATTTTAGGCTTTCATGTGCATACTTTTAGGGGGAGTTTTGACAAAATCTTAAGTGCATCAACTTAGGGGGAGTCTTTTGAAATCAAATATACTTTCATGATATGTTTGTGCGTTTGTTTATCATATTCGAAAGCCTTATTTGTCAACATAAAAAAGGGGGAGATTGTTGGCCTTGAATGCTGTACCCCGTAACCGTTTTGATGTGCCAAATAAGTCTTCTAATGCTACTAACGTCATTTTTAGGAAGAAATCAAACGTCAAACCTCTATTAACGTGATTAGCATCACCGAGATGTACTCCTACGGGTTTAGAAATAATTGTGTAAAGGTAATGATATATTTAATGATTTACTTACGCCCTTTCACTCAAAATATTATTTCTAAAATGTCAAACATATTCTAAGTTGGGGTTATTTTGAAAACGAACATAAAAATCATGTTTTGGAAAACATTACAGGTCCAACGGTACCTGGCTACCGTGTACACGGTACCATGGTATTTCCGGTAACCAGGTGAACGTACCGTTGTATGTTTCACTTGGGTGGTACACGTTACGGTACCCCCTACCGTGGTCATGGTACCAGGGTACCGTCGGTAGGCTGCGGAACGGTAGACCTTACGGTTTGACCCCAGGTTCCGCCAGATCCAAAGGAAAATCATGGGCTTCACGGTACCCCTGGCGGTAGGCTATACCATGGTCACGGTACCTACGTACCGGATGGTACTACCCCTACCGTTAAGGGTACCGGATCCGTTGTAATCACTGTAGCTGATTTTCAATTTAAATTTAATTTACCCCAAATCATTCCCCAACGGTCTTCAACGTTAAAAACCCATTTTTTAACCTTCCAAACTTCTATATAAACTCCCTCTAAGTCTCATTTATGATACAACTACTTCCCAACTAAATCTAAAGCCTACTTCTTTATTTCTTGAGTGTTTCTTAAAGCTTTGTTCATATTTTTCTTACTCTTTTCAGTATAAAGCTTTCATTCTTTTTTATACACTCACACACAAGGGCATTTTTTATTCATTATTTTATATCTTGCTTATAGGCTTTTGTTGTTGTTGATTTAATATTTTGTTGTTCTCTTACCCAACTCGTATTGGTTATCATTTGATAGAGAAGTAACAACAATCTTTCATTGTTTTGTAAAAGGTGTGGATAACGTTTAAATCCCCATTGTAAGGTTGAAGATAGCCTCTAAATCTTCGGTTGTAAACGGTTGAGATAGCTGTTGTAAAATCTCATTTGCTTATTGGCAAGAGTTGTTTGCCAAACCTCGTTTGAGTCTTCTTAGTGAAGCCAAACAAGTTAGTGGAGGTTAAATCCTTGGGGAGGAGCCTTGAGGAACTAGAGTAGGGAGTTCTCGAACCAGTATAAAATCTATTGTGTTGTATTTTTCTCTTTCATTCTTTTCTTGCTCCTTTTCCGCTACTACTTTGCGCCTAAGTTTTTTAGTTTGCGAAAAACTTTCAAACACCCTAATTCACCCCCTCTTAGGGTGTAACCAACTTTCACTAGTCACTAGATATATCTACGAGCTTACCTCGAAGCGTAATAAGGGTTTTGGAAATTTTCCAGCAAAACATCTGTCGGCAATTACTCTTAGCTCCAGCGGCCTCGATGGAAACTAACTATTGCAGAATGCACTCCACACTCTCAAGAACATTATGACACTAAGTTTATTCACTTTGGTTGAGAAATTAGAAGATTGGGTTCTTCTTTTACGTAGTAATTGATTCGCAATAGGTTGAGTGGAGGAGGAGGCGTAATTCCCTGATTAGGACTAATTTGGTCTCAGTCGGGATACACTTTTTGTTCTGACTTTCTCCGAATTGAGATCTGTTTGCATCGTCGTGATCGGACAGTTAAACTTTATCTAACGATATAATTTTATATTTATTTGCAACACTTTTTCCGACATCATATTTTTGGATGTTTGACTTTGACAGAGTCAAAATTGATTTAATTGACCTTTATTCAAAAAGGTTCTCACATTCAATTCATATCATTTATTCTCATGAAGAATTCATTTCAAAATTCTCATCATAAACAAATTCTTTTTTTATTCTTGTTTTGGGTCTGTACTCTGATTTTTAATCAAGATAACATAAATAGTCAACATATTGGATTTATCTCCGTGCGATTTATCTAGATTGTGATATTGGATATCAAAACACATTTCATTTCGGTGCAAAGCCCATTAATGATTTATTTTAATCAAAAAAAAATTGATTAATTGAATAATTATTCATTAATATTTTAGGGTATGTTTTGGGCGTTACAATAACCAACGTCGAAAACCAAGCATCGATAGTGGAACACCGATAATCGGGGGTTATAGTTTTTGGTTGGGAAATGACCAGGGATTTTGGAAATTTAAAACCATTTATGAAAAACATCATAAAAATGGTTTCATGATTTTGTAAAATTTATTTTCACTTTCAAGAACCAAGACTTGATTCGATTTTCAGTTTTTTATCACAATAGAACGGACTCAACTAAGTCTTCAAATCTTGATCTTGTTCTTGATTCTCTTGCGTCTTGTTCCATTCCTTTCTTCGCGACTTCAATTATTCAACAAAATTCTTCATGAAAGACATGGGTGAGTAAGAACTTCTCCATGAAAGACTTGGGTGATGCAAGCTATGCTCTTGGAATTAGGATCTATAGGGATAGATCTAGGAAGCTGATTGGCTTAAGTCAAAGTACATACATTGATAAGATTCTCAAACGATTTCACATGGAAGAGTCTAAGAGTGGGAACTTGCCATTTATCCAAGGAATTAGTCTTTTCAGGACTTAAGGACCTTACACGGAGGAAGAGGAGAAACACATGGAAAATGTTCCATATGTGTCTGCCATTAGATCGATCATGTATGCCATGATATGTACAAGACCTGACATCGCCTATGCACGTAGTATCACAAGTAGATACCAATCCAATCCTGGTGACAGTCATTGGATGGTTGTGAAGACCATCTTTAAGTACTTACGAAGAACTAAGGATGCCTTCTTAGTCTACGAATAGAAAGAGCTCAGAGTAATTGGTTATACTGATGCAAGCTTCCAGACGGACAGGGATGACTTTAAGTCATAGGCAGGCTATATATATAGACACACACACACACACATACATACATATACATACTGATGGCTATAAACCACCGAGAATATCAAATAATATAAGTTTTAGAGAGAGAATGCAAAGTAGGAGTATATAAAATTAGAATTCGGATCCATTACAATGAGGGGTGCCACCCCTTTTATAGGGGGTACAATACATTAAGTCAAAGCCCTCTGATCGAGGCTCGTCGTTTAGCGGACATCACCTGTCCCTTAGTTTTGTCCCTTTCATCCTATCGCTTTCATCAAGTCTTTGTCGCACGTCGTTTTCTTCACGTCATTGTCGCGGGGGTCGGGCTCGGCTTGGTTGGCCGAGCTGAGCAGGAGGGACGAGCGGAGCCCTGAGCCGAGCAGAGCGGACGAGCGGAGCCCTGATCCGAGCAGAGACGTCCAAGCCCAATACTTAGGAGATTTTATGCTGATGTTAGTCCTAGGATGACGTGGGGTTATTCGCCATCAGAAGCCCCCCACTCTTCGGGTTCCGTGGCAACTAGCAGCGGAGCGCGTGAGAGTAGAAGACATTGTGGATGGTCAGATCACGGGCCCACGCTTAGCTTGGCGGACGGGTGGCGACGCTTGGAGTTCCCATCGAGCGGTTGTGACGCTTCGCTTCCTAAAATGGCGGCCCGTCATGACACCTATTTGGCCCATCATCACTTAGGCCCAACTTTAGTATAAATAGCCCCAAGGGTTCCTTCATTCTCACACATTCTAGAGAGAGGAAATCTTAGGGTTTGCGTCGCCGCTCGTTGCTTCCCGTCTCACACATTCTCCGTCGTTCCGCGCTGCCGTTTGTTGCTTCCCGATTTTCTCCAGTGACGCCCATTCGAGGTCAGTCCCTCTGCCCTGCTACTTCATGTCCGTCGAGTCTTCCTCTCTCCGCGCGTCCGAAGCCGAGCACGTGCTCGGGCTCGGCAATCATGGTTCCGTGGCTCAGGACGACCGAGCAGAGCAGTTGGGTTCCCCGTCCATTGAGGAGATCGCAGCTGTCGAGGTGCCCGGGGTAACTGAGCCCCGCCTCCAGAAACGCACCTTGCTCGTGGACTCTCTCATCTGCGGGTGCAAGTGCGACTTGTCGGGTGACGAGTTTCTCAAGGCGGTGCGCTACGCCGGCCCCCTCGTGACCGTCCGTCGCCCTACCCCGGAGGAGTCGGTCTTCGACGTTCCTCTGGGCTACTTCGCCATCCACCTCAAGTCCTTTGAGAGCGGCTTCCGCTTCCCCCTAGAGTCCTTGGTGATCGACTTTTTCAAGTACTTTGACTTCCTCCCGTGCCAATTGGTACCAAACTCGCACCAATACTTTGCGGGGTTCTTGATCTGCTGTCGGGAGATGGGCGTGGGGGCCGACCTTGAGCGCCTATTGACTCTATTCCGAGTGGCAAAGTCCTCCGGGTCGGATGGGGGCTCTTTCACCTCCCTCTGTCAGCGGCAAGAGAGACTCTTCAAGACCAAGAAAGAATCTAACAAGACTTGGAAGTCCAAGTTTGTCTTCGTCTCCGTGGGGTCAGCTTCCCCTTTCCGAGACGCGCCCCTCAGTTCTTTCCGTTGGCGATCCAAACCCTTCGCTTCCTCTAAGGCCATTGCTGACACGGACAAGTTGTGTTTGGGCGGCCCCTACGAGTCCGGGTCCTTAGTGAAGACCGAGGCTCTCGTCGAGCTCGGGTTCGTCTCAAATGACCAGGACAAGCCCAAGCACCGGGTCGTCCAAAGTCAGCTCGAGGAGGGCCCCTCAGGTTTTCCCCGTTCACCTCCTTAGCGAACTCGCGCTCCACTCGCAATTTGTTCCGGGGTTTCGAACTTATCTCTTATTTTCCTTACAGGTGAAATCATGATTTCCGCGGCCGACCAGAAGAAGCTCTTCAAGTCTAAGCTGCGCGCGGAATCCAGCCAAGATCGGCCTCCGCACCCAACCCCCACACCGTCCGCTGAGTGCACCCAGCCTAACAAGAAACGCAAGGACGTGTGTTCTACGCGGGAGGCGGCCTCGCTGAGCGGGACGAAGTTCCCATCTTCACGCTCGGTGGACTACGGGAACCCGGCCTTCGTGAAAGTGGCGTTTCCCCCCAAGCCTTTGTTCTTGCACGGGGACTATGAGCCTCGCCGTTTCCTACAGAGCTTCATCCCTCCACCGGACCGGATCAAGATTTGTTCGGCCGCCACGGAGGACCTCACATCCACACTCATGCTTGAACTAGGCTCGGTAAGTGTTCTTCGTTCCAGCCCGGGTGCTTTTCCTGCCCGTCACTTTGATAGATTCTAACAAATTTTACTGAAATTTCACCGTTGTTGTAGGCGGCCATGCGCATCCCAGAGCTGGTGGAGCGCTTGGAGTGGTACGTGGCGGAGAAGGTCAAGGGCGAAGAGGAGCTTCAAAGGCTACAGGGGCACGTGGCCGACCTAGAGGGGAAGCTCGCCGAGGCGGAGGAGCGGGCTTAGGCTTCGGAGCAGGCTCGTATCGCTGCTGAGGAGAAGGCGCGCCGCCTCGAGGAGGAAAGCGAGCACGCGATCGAGGCCTTCCACACCACCCCCGCGTTCGAGGAGGCGGCTCTCTCCCGCATGGACGATCTCTTGAAGATCTAGGCTCAAACTCCTGATGGCAAGCGCCTTCTCATTAAAGAGGGGCAGGGCAACTACTCCTTGGGTTTGCACCGGGCTCAAGAAGTCTTGCTAGAGCGGATCAGAGATGGCAAGGAACTCCCGAAGCCGTGCGAGAACCCTGAGGAGTTTGACTCCGCTATTTACTACTCCGAGGATGAGGATGCTGCTGGCGGGGGTGAGGACACCGCCGGTAACTGAGAGCGGCTGGGCCCATTGTTGAACTCCTCCCTTCTTCATTTTCAATGTAATGTTTTCGTGTTTGAACGATGTGTTTTGCATTGCGCGACTACTATCTCCGATCCTTCATGATTTGTGATGCCTTCGTTGTTTCGCTTTGATCCTTAAATGCTTATTCCCGAGTGAATGTTGGTGAGTGAATGTCGGTTTCGCCGAAGTGTGTGGGCTCGCCTTAGCGAAGCCGTGCTCGGGCTCGCGCCAGCAAGGCCGTGCTCGGGCTCGTACCAGCGAGGACGTGTTCGAGACCTTCATCTGGGAAAAATATCCAGGTATGGTCTGCGCTCGGCCTTCCTCCCGAGAAGGAGCGTCGGGCGCGAGTGTTTGAGACCTTCATCCAGGAAAAACATCCGGATACGGTTTGCACTCGGCCTTCCTTCCGAGGAGGAGCGCCGAGCGCGAGTGTTTGAGACCTTCATCCGGGGAAAACATCCAGGTATGGTCTGCGCTCGGCCTTCCATCCGAGGAGGAGCGTCGAGCGCGAGCGTTTGAGACCTTCATCTGGGAAAAACATCTGGGTATGGTCTGCGCTCGGCCTTCCTTCCGAGGAGGAGCGCCGCGCGCGAGGGTTTTAGACCTTTATCCGGGAAAAACATCCGGGTATGGTCTGCGCTCAGCCTTCCTTCCGAGGAGGAGCGCCGAGCGCGAGTGTTTGAGACCTTCATCCGGGAAAAACATCCGGGTATGGTCTGCGCTCGGCCTTCCATCCGAGGAGGAGCACCGAGCGCGAGTGTTTGACCTTCCTCCGGGAAACACATCCGGTTATGGTCGGCGCTCAGCCTTCCTTCCGAGGAGGAGCGCCGAGCGCGAGTGACCTTCATCCGGGAAAAAACTTCCAAGAATGGTCTTAGCAGGCTCTGTTCACAAAAAACATCATTTCATTGCGTTCAATCAAAGGGTTTACGGGTTCCCTTTTGGGGCCCGTGTACATCCGTATGAAGGCCGCTTCTTGTCTTTCATGCACGAGGTGGAGCTCGGCTGCTAGGGCTTCCTCATTGTGCTCGGGGTCAAAGACCTCCTCCCGGTGGGTTGCGATGGAGATCTCTGTGGGTGCCCTTGCCTCAAATCCGTAGCATAGGGCGAAGGGAGTTTCCCCGGTTGCCCTTCGGGGCGTGGTCCGGTATGTCCATAGGATGTAGGGCAACTCTTCTGCCCACTCCCCTCCTCAAGCTTCTAACTTCTGCTTCAGCCCGTCGACTATCGTTCGGTTGGCGTTCTTGACCTGCCCGTTTGTCTGTGGGTACCCAACCGACGCATAGCTATGCTTGATACCCCAACTTTCAAGGAAGTGGTTGAAGGGCTTGGACTCGAATTGTGTCCCATTGTCTGTGATTATGTGCTCGGGTACGCCGAAGCGACAGATGACTTGCTTTGCGAGAAACTTCTGGCATTGAGCTCCGGTGATGCTCGCCAATGGGGCTGCCTCCGCCCACTTGGTGAAGTAGTCGATGGCTACAATGACGTACCTTACGTTCCCTGTACCTCTAGGAAGCGCACCCACGAGGTCCACCCCCACCGCGCGAACGGGATAGCTGTGCTGATGGGGGTATAGTTTGTTGAAGGCCTCCGTGGTGAAAGGTAACCATGCAAGGATAGGCAGCGGAATACAAAATTTTTAACATCCTAACATGATTATCTTGCCCAGAATCACGTACTAAAACTTATAGTAAGTAAGAATTCATACCTTTCTCCGTAAGCGGTAAAAACGAAGAAGTCGTAGGAAGAGCGTTGAAAGTGCAAACGTAACCGTTCAAGCATCCGGTCTCCAACTTTGACACACGAACAACGCCGGAGTCTACCACAATCTTTATGCTAGTAAAGATTATAGTAGTATAATATATAAAGATTAAATTTTGGGATAATAATAATCTTATATATTTCTATAGAAGATATTTCCAATAATATTTAGAAAATATTATAGATATTTTCTATACACAAAATGATATTAATGGAACATAAAAGAAATTTTCTCTCACAAGAAAATTATGACCGAACAACACCATAAAAATTGAAATCATCATGAAAGGCTAATGGTGTGGTGTTTTAAATAAAAACAAAGATGCTCCATTATTTTTGTCATTAGCTAAATGAAAAAATTAATTAGTCCACAAATTATCAATCAAGCAAATTAAAACCAATTTGTCAACCTTTAAGATGATATGGCCGAAAGTTTGATTGTAAAAAGTGAGAAGGATTCTTGAAATTTTTCTCCACTTAAATGTTCAAAGTGTATTTTATTTGACACCAAAAATTAATATAAAATTAATTTTAAATCAAATAAAATACCCATATCATTTTTAAACAAGTACTAAATATACTTCAAATAGTTTATGTCAAAATAATTATTTTCATAATTAAAATGACATACCAAAATAAAATATTCAATATATAATATATTTATATATATATTTCGGCTTTATCATATATATATATTAAATATATATATATATATAAACCGTATATATAATATATATTATACTCCAAAATATTTTATTTTACTAATTTTACAAATATACAAATTACTTATTATCCCATTGTTTAATCCTACTCCTTAAATTGTCCAAAGTGTGTGACCCGTATAGGCACTTATAAAGCTGGCCACAGTATTGGCTCTGCACCAATACTATAAGCAATAAGCGGTATCTAGCAACACATTATTGCCCCCTGATTATAAGTTAAGACGTTTGCACCGTCAAAACCTTTCCATGACTCAGACTCCGTGTAACTGTATCCCTTTGTCTCAATGTCTAAACTTAATGCAAGGGATTAATAAAATCCAACTTGTATCCATTAAGTCATTCACTGATTTATCAAGTCTGACTAATAGGAACAGACGTCATAAAAGCATCTCAGCATGGCCATGCAATTTCCTTAGTCATAACTTATCAGTGGGCCCCATAAGACATTAATCTCTTTAAAAAGAGTAGTGACAAATCCTATGTACGTAATCTACGTTTCTGAATACGCACTGCGGCATACCCACAACAAAGCCTGTATACCATCCTTATTTCATATGGCTTAGGACAATGCATCAAAGTATGCGGGTTCACATATGCAGAAAACATAATACTTCAAGTCGAAGGATAGTTACACTCGTGGTCGCGCTAAAGATGCTTAGAACATTAACTAAAAGTTCAAGCAACATCTTTAGGATGGGTCAGTCCGGCATCCTATTATCTCCAAATAATATCTGCCCATGTGCGGATGCGAACACACTGTCATTGACTATGAGACTAAGTCAAACATCCAACACACACTAGTCTCACATGCATTAACGATATCCTACTCTCGTTAATACTCGACTATGGACATTTAGATAAATATTTATTTCAAGATGTTAGTCTCATCAGCAGAAAAATACTATCTGATAAACATCTTTAAATATAAATCTAGGAATATAATATTTGTTTACATTAGCATGAGATGTGTAAACATATTATATCTGCCTATACATGATAGAATAATGATAAACAGTTGGCCATCAGGGCACAACTCCAACAATCTCCCACTTGCACTATGGCCAATCTGGCATCGGTCGAATGCCCATGGACCTGGTGTGACCCTCATGCTTTAGCTTTCCTAAAGGCTTGGTCAAGGGATCGGCTATGTTGTCGTCAGTATCTACTTTGCAAATCATCACATCTCCTCTATCTACGATTTCTCGTATGATGTGATAGCGTCGTACAATGTGTTTGGTTTTCTGGTGAGATCGCGGTTCCTTTGCCTGTGCAATGGCCCCAGTGTTGTCACAAAACAACGAGATAGGGTCATTAATACTAGGAACCACTCCAAGTTCAGTAATGAACTTCTTGATCCAAACAGCTTCTTTTGCTGCCTCGGCGGCAGCTATGTACTTAGCCTCTGTAGTCGAATCGGCGGTTGTATCCTCCTTGAAGCTCTTCCAGCTAAAAGCTCCGCCATTCAGGCAAAACAAATATCCTGCTTGTGATTTTGAATCGTCTTTGTCGGTTTGGAAGCTAGCATCAGTGTAACCGACCACCTTTAGCTCTTCGTTCTTGAATTCTTTGAATTTGTCAAAGCATTCCGATTTGTGTTTCATGAGATACACATATCCATATCTACTAAGGTCGTCAGTAAATGTAACGAAGTAAGAATAACCACCTCTAGCTACAGTGCTAATTGGACCACACACATCGGAGTGTATGAGGCCCAATAAGTCACTCGCCCTTTCACCGTGACCAGTGAATGGAGCCTTTGTCATTTTACCAAGTAAACAAGATTTACATACATCATATGACTGGAAGTCAAATGAATCAAGTACACCAGAACGATGTAACTTAGATATGCGTTTCTCGTTAATGTGGCCCAAACGACAATGCCAAAGGTACGCGAGATTCAAACTGTTAGGTTTGTTTCTCTTAATATCTACGTTATATATTGTGGTATCCATGTCAAGGACATAGAGACCGTTGGTCATTTTTGCACTTGCATAAAATATATCATTTCTAAAGACAGAAAGAGTTTTGTCTTTTACAACGAATGAAAATCCTGCTTTGTCAAGGCAGGATACAGAAATGATGTTTCTGCTCATACTAGGTACAAACAGACAATTATTCAAATGCAATATTAGACCACTAGGTAGAGATAAACTATAGGTTCCGACGGCCAATGCATAGACGAGTGCGCCATTGCCGACTTTTAGTTGTATCTCTCCCTCCGTCAATTGTCTACATTCATGCAAGTTTTGCATAGAAGTACAGATGTGAGAACCACATCCAGTATACATCACCCAAGAGGTGATATCAGACATATTGACTTCGATAACGTAAATACCTGAGTTTTTGGGTTGACCCTGGTAAATGTCTCTTAAGCATTGTATCATAGGACGCACTTCCATGTCCGCGTGGAGCCTTTGGAGCTCTGCGGTCATACTGGCCATAATGATACACTTTACATCTCGCGCGTCGTCCTCATACTTCTTGAAGGAAGTGAGTTCGGACGCACGAGCATTAGCATCAGGGGTCTTGGGAGGATCCGTTTCGAGGATGTAGAGTTTCCTCTCACAGTTAAGAACGATTCGGAGGTTCATCTCCCAGTCAAGAAAGTTGGTCCCGGATAACTTGTTGTTTTCCAGGATGTAACGCAGGTTGAAAGGGTTGTTGTTGTTTGCCATCTACAGAAAATTTTGCAAACTAGGTTATCTATCATGTTTAATAATTAATTAGGCCTTTAATTAATTATCTCCCACTATTTTTAACAAATCAATAACCCTCGATATTGATTCGGTGATTTCCGGCGAAACCTCTAGTGCGCCAAGATCCATATTTCATTATCTTGTGTTCCGCTTGGGCGTTACTCCACAAGACAACTATTTAGGTAGGAACATAGTTCCAACTGATGAGCCGGGCTCTCAGCTCTTGGTCTGGTGTTAGGCGAACAATATTACTACAATCGGACCAGGACACCTTTTCACCGTACTTGTAATTGGCTGAGGCACGTCTTACAAGCAGACTACTTTGGTTAGGAACAGAGTTCCAATTAAATCATAAAGATCCAACTCCTGGCTGGATGAGTGAGTAAAATCATCCGACTTGTCATTGATGACCCCAACTTACTGCCTCTGAGTCGTCCATCCATTTGACCGAGACTCAGTTAAGTCTAACCCAACGTGCGACAGCGACCACGCTATGGCGATTCCCGTAACCAGCTTAACATACACCGTACTTTGCTCTGCTGAGGCTGAGTACATGACAGTGCACATTAGCCGGATAGGTGTCGGGCGTCAGAAGGCAACAGACTTAATATTCGTGAGGGATTTATAATTTCGATCTCACCTATCGACATGGCCGCGCACATGTCCATTACTAGCGTTCAACATACATTCAACATGCATTCACAAAACGTAGTAAATAAACGTGTAATGATTGTGGCCCCTAAAAGAAAAATAAAACGATAGCTCCCACTGGCTTCCGGGCACTTGGACTTCGGGCTATCTCCATTCTTTTAGATTTCTTCAAACGTTCTTCAAATCTTTTCGTCTTCTAACCACCACGTGAGAAAAGAATCCTCGGTTGAGGTAAGAGAGAGAAATAGATTTACAACAAGAGTTTATGAGATAAGGCACGACACGCAGGCCGTATTATAATAAAATAAACTATAGCCATAATCATCCACCATGCATATCATACCTCCACACAAGCAATAGAGATATACATACAACGGGTGAACCGCGCTCACCCCAGACAGTTCTAGAAAGATACTACGACAGTAAATATTTTCTAAAACTCATAAAATTAAATTAGATGTCCAAATAAATCTAATAAAATTTTATAAAAAGCATTTTATGCATTCTGGTTATTCTTCCAGCATAAAAAAAATATTCAGAATATTCCAAAAGACCAAAATGCCCCTTTTGCAAAATTATATTAAAAAAGGCCATTAAAATTTTGAAACAATTTTTCAAAAATCATTAAAATTAAATTTCAACTTCCAGTAGTTATTTTTAACATTTATAAACCTGGAAATAAAATTTCCAAAATTTATAAATCATTATTTCCAAAATATATTAGTTAAATCTCAATAAGTTATAAAAAGCCATTTAAATTGATTTCGAAAATATTAAATTAAAAAAATTTAATATTTTGAAAAAAATTCTTTTTCTTACTGAGATATAACTTTCCAAAATATATATTAGTCATTTATGTAATTAAAATACAAATATATAAATATATATAATATTTCGGTAATAAAACCGAGTACATATATAAATATATATTTATTTAATTACTAACTAATATTACTTTGAACAATATATTTATCAACAACCTTATTCAACTTAGAAATAATATTTCCAAGTTTAACAAAGTTCATTTTGAATTTTCCCATATTTATTTTCGGTTTTCACCTAAATAAATACAATAAATTCAAAATAGGAAATAATACATTCAAAAATTACAATATAATTTTATCAATCATAAAATGATGTTTTATGTCCAAATAAAATTATATTTACTATTTCTAAAATATATATAAATATATATTTCGAAAAATCAAAATATATATATTTATTAATATATTACAAGTAGAAATAAAATAAATAAATTTAAAATTCATTTTCAATGATTTATTTAAGTCCAATACTTATTCCAAGACTAAATAAAATCATTTTACCAATTTTTGAATTTTAATAACTACCAAGTTAAAACTTTGACTTTTAAAATTTTAAAAGTCAAACGTAAAACTATAGTTTTGTACGTTGGCTCCGATACCACTGAAAGGTAATCATGCAAGGATAGGCAGCGGAATACAAAATTTTTAACATCCTAACATGATTATCTTGCCTAGAATCACGTGCTAAAACTTATAGTAAGTAAGAATTCATACCTTTCTCCGTAAGCGGTAAAAACGAAGAAGTCGTAGGAAGAGCGTTGAAAGTGCAAACGTAACCGTTCAAGCATCCGGTCTCCAACTTTGACACACGAACAACGCCGGAGTCTACCACAATCTTTATGCTAGTAAAGATTATAGTAGTATAATATATAAAGATTAAAATTTGGGATAATAATAATCTTGTATATTTCTATAGAAGATATTTCCAATAATATTTAGAAAATATTATAGATATTTTCTATACACAAAATGATATTAATGGAACATAATAGAAATTTTCTCTCACAAGAAAATTATGACCGAACAACACCATAAAAATTGAAATCATCATGAAAGGCTAATGGTGTGGTGTTTTAAATAAAAACAAAGATGCTCCTCCAGGTCTTCTTCCCTTGTGTTGGGAAGTGGCAGCGTGTTCAGCGTGGGGACCGGGCGGAGCTTTGCCAGCTCCGGCGCCGGGCACGTTCCCACCCATGGCGGAAAGTGCCGCAACGGCTTCCTGGAGCTGCTCCGTGGTCACCCCCAAGCCGAACAATGCCTGGACCGCATCCGGAGTCGGAGCGATACCACCTGTGCCATTGCCGCTGCCCGGCGCGTTCTCCTCGCCACCGACGTGGCAGGTGGTGGGGACGTTGCTCCTTGTCTGCACCACTCTCACTTTCGGGAGTTAACCTATGAGTATGTTCCTTTCCTCTCAATGAAAGCACCAATTTGATGGCTAAAAACCACCGAGAATATCAAATAATATAAGTTTTAGAGAGAGAGAATGCAAAGTAGGAGTATATCGAATTAGAATTCGGATCCATTACAATGAGGGGTTCCACCCCTTTTATAGGGGGTACAATACATTAAGTCAAAGCCCTCTGATCGAGGCTCGTCGTTTAGCGGACATCACCTATCCCTTGGTCTTGTCCCTTTCATCCTATCGCTTTCATTAAGTCTTTGTCGCACGTCGTTTTCTTCACGTCATTGTCGCGGGGGTCGGGCTCGGCTTGGTTGGCCGAGCCGAGCAGGAGGGACGAGCGAAGCCCTGAGCCGAGCAGAGTGGACGAGCGGAGCCCTGAGCTGAGCAGAGACGTCCAAGCCCGATACTTAGGAGATTTTATGCTGATGTCAGTCCTAGGATAACGTGGGGTTATTCCCCATCACATACATACGTGGTTCCCCCTGTAGAGATGATCACAGGGTTGATTAGCGAACCACACCACCCGGGTTCAATTCCAGAAGAGGCAAATTTGGAGGTATTTTTAGGAGTTAAACGTGCTGGCATGGGAGTAGCAAAAATGATGGGTGACCCCCTGGGAAGTAGATTTGGGCTTATGGGGTTGGGCTTTAGATTGGGCTTTCTATAGTGGGCTATCTACCTCGAGTGTTAACGGGCCCCGGGGTAGTCATGAGGTTAACGGACCTCAGGCCACTTGCTTATATATATATATATATATATATATATTAAGAGACTAAATTGTTTTGTTCTTTTAATTCCTTACTCCAAATATTTTATATTTTAAGAAAATATTCTTGAGAAAATTATTAGAATAATATTTCTCTAGAAGACCATTCAAAGTTCGTGTGTACCTACTAGAGGTCATATACTTTTGTGGCTAAGGCTCTTGGACCAATCCCGTCAGCCACACGTCGTTACATGTTCGTCAAGAAAGGTATATCTCTAACAAGAACTCATAGATTTTGTAAGAGATCTTGGGTGGATCTACGTTTGGACGTCAAAAGTTTTATATTTCCGCTACCCCATCGAAGCGTAGTTCCGTTCATTATCATCATCAGGAGTGGAGGGACAGGAAGAAATAAATCAATCTTAAAACATTTTCAAAAAATATTAAGCAATCAGACAAAAAATACTAGTTGCCAAAAAAAGTAGATTACGAATACAATGTTTTTTTTGGATTCAGTAGAGTCAAATTGAAACAAAACAACATTAAATTAGAAATAAAGTAATTACTCCATTACGCATTGAACAAACAAAAAAAGGCAGGATCGCAAACCTAATTAAAGAATACAGAGTATAATAGCTTTTCGAAGAAACTAAAACGCAGAAGAGGGTAGATACGATCGAAGACCAGAGAGTGAAACTACTTTCCAAGCATCGGCAAGTGTAGAAGGAGATGCCGGAGTAGCTGCCTACGCCTGACGTGGTAGCTGGCTACCATATGGATGGTACTGTGCTACCGTCTGGTGTCAAGAAAAGTTGCAGAAATAGAGCACGACCCAATCTTGAGTTCATCCGGTGTTTATAATGTTTATAGAGATTATTAACACACCAATCACGTAAATTAGAGTAAGAAAACGTACCTGGCCTTCCTCGATCAATCAATTCCAATAACATCATATATTTTTAATGAAACATAATTCAAATTATAATCTAATAGTTCACATAATCATTCATATGAGACTGTGAACGTGAATTTCAAACCTATACTAGTAATCCAGCATTAGATGTCCACGTACTACCTCGATTATTAGACGAATAAATAGATAAAATGCTAAAAATCAGGCACTCATGAATTTCGGTGACGATCGCCGAAAGCGATGGTGTTTCCCAGCGGCAGGTGCTGACGATACGCGGCATCGGCGCTGGTGCAATAGAGCAGTAGTGGCACACTGTCCTTTCCCCCCATCTCGTTTGGCTGTGACGTGTTACACCGTAACTCTTTATTTTTTTCCTTTGTTTTTCTTTTCGTCGATCTATTTTGTTCTTTTCCTTACGCAATAAAGATGCTCTGTGTATACTTTAATTCCCCCCCCCCCCCTATAATACTTTCTCCCACCTGTATATATATGTATACTAGTATTCTACCCCGTGCTTCGCACGGACTTGTGTAATCTCACGTAAAATATAACTATAAAATTCAAAACTTTATTTAAACAATAAATAAAAATGAATTACACAAAATTTTTATCAATACATTTTTAAATATGATATCTTAATGTATGTGTGTATAAGAAAATAAAATTTTATTAACAAGAAAATAGTACAAAAGGATGTGAGGTCCAAACCAAGTCCCCTCAAGGTGAAAAAAAACCATAACAAAAGATTAAGAACTTTTTTAAAAAAGTACTAAGGGAAAAGACCAAGTAGATAGAAAACAAAATCATAATCAACTAATAAATAATACTACAATCATTGCAAATTATCAAAGGAGATCAACACTGCAGCATTATTACAAAACAAACTCAGCATCCAAGTCAGTGTAGAATTGCAGCCTAACTAATTTGCTGAAAACGAAACCAAAAACAACCAATATCAAATTTCAATGCATCAAAACTCTCTAGGAAGAATAGGTAAGTAAGCAAGTTAGAAATAACATAGATAGCACCAAAAATTGCTTTCCTCTCATTGAGTATTTCCAATGCTTCTATGGGAGAATCATTGGAAGTGTTGTCATCAACATTAAAATGATTGTAGAAAATCGGTATGTCATTTGGAAGATCTTTTTCTTCCAATGCATTCAGCCGATGAACCATACTTTGTGTAAATACTAAAACGAGTTTGATTCTTCATCTCCTATTTTTCCTTCTTCTTGGTCCCTAATAAAGGCAAAGATGTGAACTGATTTTGAACAAATTATGCTGCGATGGAGAAAGTAAGCTTCATTGCTTAGAAGCCTTTATCCAATCATACATGTTGAAATCCTCATCCACTTGAAATTGCTCTGTCTTCTGCATCCTCCTGATCAGAATAACCAATATATATACATATATGCTTCATATTTATAACATGGATCTTATATAAGGCTTATAAGCAATAATTAACAATATGGGGGTTTAACTAATTTCATAAAAAAGGATGAACAACATAGGACTTCGTGCGTATCTGAGAAGAGGTAAATAAATCTCTAATATCAAGTGATTAATAGGAAGTGAGATTTATCTCAAGTATAATTAGTATGAGTATATGACACGACTTATGAATTCTTAAAACTTAATTTAAAAAATAAGCTTCAACTTATTAAAGAATGAATCAACATAGGGAATGAGAACCATGCAATTTTACTTTATATTAAATTACGCAAAAAACAATGAGAACTAATTATAGGAAAAACAATATAGTTATAGAAAAAATGAGTGTGTTTCATGAGATTCAAAGATATGTAAAAAGAATTGCGACCATATGGGTAGTTAATCACGTCATAATGGTTAAATGAAGATTATAAGTCTCTATGGAGTATATGCACAATTGGTTAATGACTCGAGGGAGTGGTCCAAATGAAAATTCTATAGACAATAAATGATTTACCTCCATCCCTAGTAATGTCGTCCACAATGAAATTAAATAGTAAAAATGAGAGTAAGTAGAGTGAACTGAATCTCTATGAAGCATACTTACATCAAAGTATGTTGCGTATAAAACACACAGCATGTCCAGAAACACGTAGAGAACATTTAATCAAGCTCTAAGGTTATACTAATATATAACAGAAGTCAATTTCATGATGCTTTAAGCCATCTTTTTGCATAATTTCATCAGTTTTATGAATATTTTTGGCTATACGTGAAGGGAAGTATGTTTTAAGTGGAACTTCAGCAAGTCTCTGGACTCATTCCTCTTAGTGTTTCAACATTAAATGAAGAAAAAAGAGAGAAAATGATGTATGTCTGGAATGTACTTAATTTCTCTTTTCATACTTGTATCTTTCCTACTTACTTCCTATTTCGTTCTTTTTATCCAACAAAGCATAAATGACATGAAATTACTGGTTGAAATGAAACAAAGAGTGTTCCAGATGTAGTTTTATCTCTTTTTCAAGAATTTTTAGTGAGTATATAGATGGGATTGAATAAAAGTATATGTCGATTAAGATTCATTATGCATAGCTTGGATATATGTTGCAAAGTTGTGTGTATCTTATTCCTTCTGCAAGGGAAACAAAATATTAATAAGGGTAATGAACAGATATTTGAAAAAGTGTGAATTAATCTCCTTTAATCATGGGAGGCCCGAAGGGCGTGCAAAGTGGCCAACCGCACAGGGCACCTTAAAACTTAGGGCACTATATTTTTAAATTTGTTAATAATTTTAAAGCAAAAATATTCTAAAAATATAAAATAAGGCACAAAATGTAAATTTTGGACCGGGCCAATTTTATTTTTTCATTTTTCGAGCTGGCCCTGCCTTTAATGATTAGACCCATGTGTCATTGCTCTAGAATGAACATGCTAGGGAAAAAATGGAAAACTTAAATTGTTGATATTGACCATTCCTCTAGAGTTATACTATACTATCTATGGTTATTGCATAAGTTTTCATTACATGAGATCATGTTGTATATAAAATTTATTGTTCTTATTTCTTACGGGGTAGTAGTTTTTCTAATTAGTTTCGGATTATTGAGAAGATAAGAGTACCTGTAGCGGCAGTTGGTAGCTAGCTACAAAAAATTAAAGCAGGCCTCAGACTTTGTTCTGCCACTGGTGTTGTTCTAGTAAAGCCAATCTCGATGGCTTCCAATTCCATGCTGTATTTTTTGTTAGAGTTGTGCCCTGATGGCCAACTGTTTATCGTTATTCTATCATGTATAGGCAGATATAATATGTTTACACATCTCATGCTAAATTGAGAGTTTTAATTTTCTCTTACTAAACATTTGAGGTTTTAGAGTACTGGTAGTATGTTCAACTCACAACCATATATTATGGTAAAGAGCACATGCAGATACAGTTAAATTGAATAGGTTATTGAAAAAGTATCATAGAAAAAAGATTTTAACAAAATATCCTTTTCAAAAAAGATGAAGAATCTAGGCTAGTACCCATACATATCTCTACCCTACCCATCAATGTCAAAAAGTAAAACAGTTTGCAATCTAAACTTAAATTCAAATAAAAATCACAAATTAAAAAACCCCAAGGGAATGTAGGTTGAGGTGTATTTCAAATGCAACAGACATGGGTTTGTTAGAAGTAGAAGAAAGAGGTGACCTTGGTCTTTGACATACTCAGAGAGTGTTCTGCCGCCAGAACATTGAGCAAGTTCAGTGAACCCAAAGTTCTCACACTCTTTTATGAACGCCGACCACTAGTTTGTTCATCTTCCTCATCCGGTTCAGCTGGCTGACTAGTTAAAGCACTGATAAAATGGGAGTCTGTTCAGTTCATATTAATTGCAGCCATCTCAAAATGTTACAGTCCAAATCAAACGCCACATAGATGCGACTTGTCAACACCAAAACCAAGCTCAGAACATGTGTCCCACAGAACATGTTTTTATTTGGTTTTTTCCCACCGACCTTGTCAACAAAGTGAAAGCAAGTATACCAGTTTCATATAAAGATGGCGCACACTTATATATTCACCTAAAAATTGGAAGACTAAAACTGAAATCAATCAACAAACTAACTTTGCAAACATGATTACCTAGTTAAAAAAAAGTACCCAAATAAAAGACTATCAAAATTTGTCTCTGATTAGTTTAGGAATTAAAAGGTGGGAACTTTAGGGATTTCACTGCCTTTCTTTTGTTCTTGAAAACAAAGTTTTTCATAATGTCCTCAACCTCATCAGCCAATCTTAAAACGTGTAAAGAAAAATGGAGTTGGTTTAGGGAAGCAGATCATCCAAGAATTTGAGGTGGTTAAGGGAAGCGGCCATCCTTGACAGAAGAGTTGGATAATTAAATTTAATTAAATCAACACAGTAGAATAAATTCTCTTAAACATACTCTCTTTTAATATGAATATAGAGAATTTGATGTTAAAAGACAAATGATCACAAATTATTATCACACCTAATTGTAGAAAAATAAAATCATCAATCGATTATCTCAAAATATTGATGATATGAGTTTTAACTTTACATGATCAAGTTATTTTAATTTTCTTTAAAGTCCAAACGGTTTAATTATAAATACAAAAATATTAAGAGTATCCCACATCGGAAAAGTGTGAGGAAAATAATCGGTATATAAGCTCTTGAGTTGAACTAGCTAATTGATTGGATTCAATCTTTTAATATGGTTCAGCCCAAGTGTCTTATTGCCCAACCCAGTTGTTCATACCCCATCCTAAATTTTATCATGGTATCGGGGCAGGTTTTGGCCCACCTCGTTTGTCAAGGTGTCCGTCTAGACGTTCATTCCTAGCGGCTGTTAGTCTTTAGCCCAGTTGTCCATATGGAGTATGTACTCAACGGCCTGTGGCCCGTTTAACACGATTGCTCGTCTGGAAGTCCATACCCAGCGTCTCGTGGTCCTTTAGGTGTTGGCGCTCAAAAAAAAGTCAAGGGAATGGGAGTTCATTTGCAAGTGGTCAACCGGTTAGATTCAAAATGGCCCGGTTGTCCACTTGAGGGAGAGTGTTAAGAGTATCCCACATCGGAAAAGTGTGAGGAAAATAATCGGTATATAAGCTCTTGAGTTGAATTAACTAATTGATTGGATTCAATCTTTTAATGTGGTTCAGCCCAAGTGTCTTATTGCCCGATCCAGTTGTTCATACCTCATCCTAAATTTTATCAATAAATAAAGAAAGAAAACACAGTATTAATGTCAAACAATAACAATGGAAAACAAAATTTGCTAGAATTGTTACATATAGCAAATCTTCTAGGCATTAGACATAATTGTTAGTTCCAAATTGTGTTGGCATTATTTTTTGGCAAAAGAATAGATTTACCTAGAATTATTTTAGATGTTTTATTTAGACTTAGAGTCCTAGCATGTGAAGGAAGAGAAAGAGGAAAGAGCTTGAAGAGAGAATTCTAATCCTACTTGAATTCTAATCCTACATGTTTTACTATTCTTGAGGAGGAAGACATGGTTGAGACTCCTAAGCACACTCTAACAAGATTAATATACTCCATATATTATCTTCTCCATCCCTTAGAGTTTGGTGGCAGAAAAATACGAAACAACTGAAGAAAATCCGAAAAAAAGAAAAACAAGGTGCAGAGTTTGATAGGGCAAATATTCTGGACAGCCTGCACGGATTTGATCATCCCCGAAGATCCGACCGTTGGATTTTTCTGAAATTTTCGGAGGGTGTTCCCAACACATAGGGCTTGAACGTGTTCAAATTTCACGTCAATCGGAGTTAAGGATCTTCTGTTATCAAAGTTACAATCTGCATATTGCCGCTGATTTTTTGCAGAAAACGCAGCTATTGTTTTGTTGATGATCGGAGTACCAAATCTTGTCCGATCGTGCTGAACTTTTAGGAGGAGTCTAAGGACTTGTGGAGATTCAATCTGAACAGTGGAGATCGAATTCCAACGGTTCAATCTCGATTTATGAGCTTCGGATCAGCCTGCATATTTTTGTAGATCAAGGAGAATCTTTATTTGAAGGGGTACTAGAATCTGCGTCCTTGAAGAAGATCTTTGAGAAGGTGTAACAAGCCATGGAGATAGATGCAAACCGAGTTTGTCGTCAAGTCATTCGTAAGTAGACAAATCAATACATTAGAAGGTTCTGTTGTGATCGATTGTGTAATTCTTACGGTGATTTAGTGGAAGGGCTATTACACGGACGTGGGCCTTGCAGACGTAGAAGAATTTGCTCCGAACTGCGTGAACAATTCTGGTGTCTTGCTTGCTGTTTTTTACTTTGTAATCTACGTGTGTGCTTGTGACAGAGAAGGTGTTATAGCACTCTGTCCGTCATCTGTTACTCTGATAATGCTGCAGCATCTTCTCTGCATCATAGCTGGTTGATTTGTTTGCATAGCTCTTAATTGGTGATTTCCGCTACTCCCCCACGAACTTACAAATGGTATCAGATCTTGGCAAGCTTAAGTTATTAGCTTGATTGATCTATCACCATGGGAGATAATCAAGAAGGTGCTAATGTTTTTAGACCTCCACTATTATGCGGCCATGATTATACTTTTTGGAAGTGCCGAATGAGAGCCTTTCTCAAGTCTCTTGGTGGACAGGTTTGGAGAAGCATAGAGGTTGGATGGTCAGCTCCTACTATGACCAATGCAGATGGAGAACTAATTCAGAAACCTTATGAAAGATTTAGCAAGAAAGAAAAGGATGTTGTAGAATCGAATGATCAGGCTTTGACTGCAATCTTTGGAGCGGTTGACAGAAATCAGTTCCGTCTTATCTCAAATTGCACAGAGGCAAGAGAGCGTGGGACATTTTGCTTATTACTCATGAAGGCACTACAACAGTCAAGACAGCCAAACTCCAGATCGTGATGTCTAAAATTCAAAATCTTAAGATGGAGGATACTGGGTCTATCACAAATTTTCAGGGGCGAGTTAGAGAGTTGGCAAATGAGGCTGAAAGGCTTGGTGAACCAATTACAGAACACAAGCTGGTGTTGAAAGTTCTACGTTCTCTTCTAGAAAAATACTCCATGGATGTCAAAGCTATTAGACAAACACAATCTCTAAATACTATGTCTCTTGACGAGCTGATGGGGAACTTAGAAACCATTGAGTTGGAGATGCATGAAGATCTACGACGTAAAAAGCAGCATGTCATTCTCATTGAAACAGAGAAGCAGTGTGTTAAAGACAGTGCTGGAACATGCTGTGCTTTTCCAACTTTTCACAGTGTTGACGGTGACTCTGATGGTGACGTGGATCCAAAGGAGATGCTTACAATTGTTGAAGAACAATTTCAAGAGTCTCTACGGGCCAACAAGAAAAAATGTTTGGAAAATGATAGTCTCAAACGTGTACTTGCTGAATCAAAACGCGATGTGGAACAACTCATTAAAGAGTTACAGAGATGCAAAGGTAAAGTTACGACAGAGGATGACCCAGAGGATGATACAGAAGATGGCACAGAGGTTGACACAGCAGAAGAGCTAGCTATTCTCCAAAGGAAGTGGGTAGAACTTCTTCTAGCCAACAAGAAAACTATCTTGGAGAACCATCATCTTGTTGCTGAGCAAAATAGACTCAAAGAGGATATTTCAGAATTAGAAAAGAAGATTGAAGACTTAGAAGGGCAATAATCGGATCTCAAGTATGAATTAAATCAACTCAAAAACTTTCACAAGTGGATGAGGAGTGCTGGAGAAAAACCTATTGAGGAACAAGTCATTATTTCAAAATTTTTTGGAGACAAGACGGGTCTCGGATTTTCAAGTTCCGAAAGCAACAAGACCCCACTTGACTTGTTTGTTGATCAAAGAAAGGAAGTTGCTCAAAAAGCCCCACAAAGAAGAAAACTAGAAGCTGCCAAATCTGCTGGAACATCTTCTGCCAAACCCGCTGAAGCATCTCCTGTAGCTTTTGTTGGTACATCTTATGCAGTACCCTGTGTAAAAAGGCAACGAGTTGTGACACAATCTAGTATAAGAAGACACAAGGATCATTATGCTAAATCTGAAAGGTATTCTTATACTAATACCTATGCTAATTATGTTTGCTTTTGCCGTGGAAAAAGGGGACACATTCAGAGGAAATGCAAAAATTTTAAAGAGCAAAGATATAGAACAAAGAATGTGATAACAAGGATGATTTGGGTACCTAAGAATCAGTACAAAACATGTGATAATCCTTGTGTGAAGGATGTTGCTTCTGATCAATTCCATGTTGGTAGTGCAAGCTTGCATCAAGAAGAAAAGAAAATGGATTGTTGTGCTGTTAAGAGTGCTGAATCATCTCATACGTGTGATGAAGTGACACCTCCTAGTCATGAGAGTGTGAAGTTTATGACTATAAAAAAACGGGCATTGGGCATGTGTAAAAGAGCTTTTGATGGGAATCGGTTTGGCATACTCAGATCTTGCTTGGGTCTCTGCACACTCATCTCTGCCTGATTTAGAGGATGCTCTAAGAGGTGTTTCATCTCCAGCGTGGAATACCTTAGAGCATAGATGTTTTTGCTAGTTGTATACATGTCTATTTATTCTTGCAGATTATTACATTTTCAGATGGATCCTCCGAGGGGGAGTCGCTCAATATGGCTCAGGTTGATGTGACAAAGTCTAGGTCTATTTTGATATTCATTATTGTAATGCTCAAGCTCGCTTGAATGTTACTCTTCTCTTTTTGCCCCAATATTCTTAATAAAACTTTGGCATTTTTTATGCAAAAAAGGGGGAGAAGAGGTTCAAAACAGCTGAGATTCGTTTTTGTCAAAAAATTGCCAAAGGGGGAGATTGTTAGTTCCAAATTGTGATGGCATTATTTTTTGACAAAAGAATAGATTTACCTAGAATTATTTTAGATGTTTTATTTAGACTTAGAGTCCTAACATGTGAAGGAAGAGAAAGAGGAAAGAGCTTGAAGAGAGAATTCTAATCCTACTTGAAGTCTAATCCTACATGGTTTACTATTCTTGAGGACGAAGGCATGGTTGAGACTCCTAAGCACACTCTAATAAGATTAATATACTCCATATATTATCTTCTCCATCCCTTAGAGTTTGGTGGCAGAAGAATACGAAACAACTGAAGAAAATCTGAAAAAAGAAAAACAAGGTGCAGAGTTTGATAGGGCAAATATTCTGGACAGCCTGCAAATATTCCGACCGTTGGATTATACTGAAATTTTTGGAGGGTGTTCCCAACACATAGGGCTTGAACGTGTTCAAATTGCACGTCAATTGGAGTTACGGATCTTTTGTTATCAAAGTTACAATCTGCATATTGCCCCTGATATTTTGCAGAAAACGCAGCTATCGTTTTGTCGATGATCGGAGTACCAAATCTTGTTCGATCGTGCTGAAATTTTATGAAGCGTCTAAGGACTCGTGGACCTTTAATATGAACGGTGGAGATCGAATTCCAACGGTTCAATCTCGATTTATGAGCTTCGGATCAGCCTGCATATTTTTGTAGATCAAGAAAAATCTTTATTTGAAGGGGTACTAGAATCTACGTCCTTGAAGAAGATCTTTGAGAAGGTGTAACAAGCCATGGAGATAGACGCAAACCGAGTTTGTCGTCAAGTCATTTTTAAGTAGATAAATCAATACATTAGAAGGTTCTGTTGTGATTGATTGTGTAATTCTTACGGTGATTTAGTGGAAGGGCTATTACACGGACATGGGCCTTGCAGACGTAGAAGAATTTGCTCCGAACTGGGTGAACAATTCTGGTGTCTTGCTTGTTGTTTTTTACTTTATATTCTACGTGTGTGCTTGTGACAGAGAAGGTGTTATAGCACTCTGTCAGTCATCTGTTACCCTGATAGTGCTGCATCATCTTCTCTGCAGCATAGCTGGTTGATTTGTTTGCATAGCTCTTAATTGGTGATTTCTGCTGCACCCCACGAACTTACAATAATGATTTTGTTCCACTGGCGTCCTTAATTGGCTTCCGGAAATCAATTGTTGTCCATGAGCAGGGCTATATTTATTTTTTAATTGAAAAGTATTTTATTAAAATATAAAAAAATTGTACAATAATGGTGAAAAGGAACTGAAACATTCCATGAATCAAAACACAAACTTAACAAAAAGAGTTGTTAAAGTAAACCCAATTTCTAAAGAGCAATACAAAACCATCAAGAGACAATAAAAAATTGGCAAGACTATGTAAAACATATGTGCAAACCCCTTTAGTTGTCATATGTAAAACCCATTTGAAAATCAACAAATTGTATAAAGAAATCCCTAATAATTGGATTTAAAAATCCCGAAGTTGCAGGCATGATATAGAACCATTTCTGATTACATATTCAATAAAAACCTATTGGCAAGGTTATGTGAAACGTATGTGAAAACCATTCTAGTAGTCATTTGTAAACCCCATCTAAAAAATTAACAATTTGAATAAAGAAAATCCTTAAGAATTTGATTTAAAAATCCCCAACTTGCAAGCATAATATAGAATCTTTCTTGATTACATATAAATAAAAACCTAAAAATAGGAATTCAATAAAAATAAAATAGAGAAGAAATAGATTTTGGAGATACCCTAATCAGTGGTGGCGAACGGACAACTATAGAGGGTGAGAGGCGGCTGGAAACTAGGAAGGCAAGCCGGCGACAATTTTTTTCAAAAATTTTGGTCGGAATTGACGATCCTAAGATATGTGCCGGTCGATTGGAGGCGAAACGACAATGAGAATGGAGGATTGAAAAAAAGTTGGTGAGTCAGTAAATGCCCAAATAAGCAGAAAATATCCTATGTGGCATCCTATGTGGTGTGACACATGGCAGCGTCACAACCAAAGAACTCTACTTTATATATATATATTCCCTCTTTTCCATATCTTTCTTCCCACTTTCCGTTTTGGGATGATGTCCCACTTGTTTCTTCTCATTTCCTTATTTAGCAAATTTTTTCTACCAAAAAGACTAAATTAGCCCTCCTTTATTTCTTTTGTTTGACGCCAGCTACTCTCCCCACCCTTCTTGTTTGTCACCCCCTCCCCACTTCCTCTTCATCTTCCTCACCCAACCCCTCTTCTTTTTCTTCTTCCCCACTCTGCACCCCTGGTTCTTAGTGTTCATTCCACCTCATGTATTCTTCTTCGTCAGCCCCACCCCTCTCTTTTTCTTCTTCACTCCCTCCTCCCCTCTTCACAAGGTGGTGGTTGCGACGCTCAGGTGGCGGCACCCAGGTGGTGGCGCACTTGACAAGAGGGTTTCAGATCCAAGTCGTTCCGCAGAAAATATCAATTCCTTCTTTCTTCAATTCGGGTGTTGAAGGTGGTAGGTTTGGTGGTGAGGCAGTGGGTGGTAAAAATTCTAGATTTGATTTTTGATTTTTGATTTATTCTTCATCTTCTTCTTTTCATCTCAAACCTAGATTTAATTTCTTGGGTGGGATGAAATTTGCCTTCGATTTCATTTTTTGAAGAAGAATATGAAGAGATTTGATTTTGTTGAAGAAGAAGATGAATAGATTTGATTTTTCTTGAAGACTAAGATGAAGAGTTTTGATTTTTTTGTTAAAGAAGTACATGAAAAAAATTGATTTTATTGAGATGAAGAGATTTAAGGGACACTGCTAAGGGCTACTAGTTTGAGACGAAATTAGAAGGATAAAGGAAATGGCTACAGGGCGCGCAATACATGAAAGGGCAAAATAGGAAAGTCTATACACTTTTCACTTTACATTAAAACCCGTGCCAAGTCAAAACGAGAAGTTTCAACTTGGACGAAGGGAGTATATACTAGTACTAGTATTTCGACCCTTGCCATACACGGGGTCGAACAAATTTTTTTGTCAATTCTAAAAACAATTAATGCAATATTTTTTCTAGAATAAAGAAAATATACTTCTCGCATGATTTTTAATACCATTGAAAAACCAAAGTGGAATAAATAATATTTAAGGAATTGAATGTGTACACAACAAAAAAAATTCAATGCCAAAATTTCTGAAAGACTTCAGGGTATAGAACATTTTTAGTATGGTTGCAAGCGTTCTCATTGTCATCTAGGACCAATATTTTTAATCATGTATTTTCTTTTCACTCGTGGAAAAGCAACATAAAGCTGACCATTAGTGAACACCAACTTGGTTAAAAATAATCTAACAAATGACAATATTTGACCTTGACTTTTGTTGATAGTCATAGAAAAATGTAAAACTATTGGAAATTGTATTCTCTAGAACTTTAGGGTAGTCGTTTATCAGATGGTATCAAATTCATCCAGGGTATGTAAACTTTTTCCCCCACTCGATTTCTCGAAACCACAATAACACTAATAACGTTCTTTCGCAGCTTGTCAATAATTAATCTTATACGACTACACAGTCCAGATGTTTGGTCAATGTTTCTTAATAACATAATTGGTACCCCTTTCTTAAAACTACTTGTGGTTTGGAATCCCCGTTCATTTGATTTCATTCAAAAACTCAACTGTTTTCCAATCGCCATTAACACCTACATTTGAATCTGTCTGGCATGAAGAATTTGAACTCAAGTGCACCATTTCATCTTCAGGAATGAGTTATAGGACAAATCCGTTTACCATTTCTACAACTTCGAGCGTTGGTGCCAATAGTGCCTTGTCCTAAAAAAAGAATAACGTTTCTTATTCTCCAATAGATTCAGATTAGTGAAGTTCACTATACTCTTGAGGGGAGAACTCATGTATAGAATCAAGAATTCAGGCAAAATTTCAACGTCAATTGTTCCATCAATCACTTGTCCAAGCTTTCTATCTCAGATTTTAATTATTCAATAAAAAAGCTTGTGTGTCTCTATATCTGCGCAAGAGGATGTAGCTGAATGCAATCTCATATTCTTCGTCAACATATAAACTTTACCATACAACCACAATATTTAAGAATTGATGGTAGCACCTACATTATTCTCTCTCGAAGCTCTGGGTAAAACAGGAAGAATTTGTTGAAAATAACCTCTGAGTACAGCCGTTTTCCATTTGAATGGTTCATTTATGCAGTTTATATTAGAGAACCTCATTACATCTCTCATTGTATGATCCAATGCCTCAAAAGTAAATTTATTCATCATACATGCTTCATCCCATACAATTAGACTTGCTTGTTGGATTAGTTTTGCTTTTGGGCTCCCTTGTTTGATGGCACATGTTAAGCACTCAGATAGCGCCAGAAGAATTGAGAATCTCGAGTGTGTTGTCCTTTCCCCAGGCAAAAGCAAAGCTGCAATCACACTTGATGCGACATTCAAGAGAACCTTACCATTTGACCTCAGAGAAGTAGATTGTAACACCACAAAATATGGCCTAAAATTTATTATAAAACAAAAGTAGTTTTTATCCAATAAGGAATATTTGTACGTTTGACTAAAAATAAATGGATTTTAAAAATAATAACTTTTTGTTAAAATCTTATTTTTATGGATATGTCTCGAAGAGACAAATCCAACGGTACATTTTATGAACCAATCTGATTTATAGATTTCAAGCTATGACGATTTTAAATATTAAAATTTGTAACTTTGACCGATAAAATAAACTCAATTCAAAAGAGATTTCATAAGATTAGAAATCTTAATTTTTGACACTTGACAACACCATATTTATCATTTGGACTAAATTCATATATTTTTATATCATTTATATTATTAAATTAATTTATGACTGAGATAGACCCGAACACAGAAAAAAATAAAAGTTCTTAGAAAAATAATTTGATTACGTCAAAATTCTAGTTTTGACAGTCTGACTCCAAAAACATAATCCGTTTTCAATTCGGAACAGTTTGGGCGAAAAAGCGCGTACCGTTTTACTCAGTTTAACAGTTACGGAGTAAGAAAATATTTTAAAATCCCTACTCAATCACGTATTCAGCCCATGATCTCCACTAGCCACCTCAATCTTCACAAAGTCACCCCAAATTTCCCATCCTACACTAAAAATCAAAAGAAAAATATAATAAACAAAGAAAAGCTATACTATATCACCATCATCATCATCTCTTATCATCCACACACACAACACTCCTCTGTCCTCCCATTCTCTCTCTGTCGGCCAAGCATCAAGAAAGGGGAAAGAAAGTTTTATCTCCATTGTTGTGCCAAGGAAGGAGAAGCAAGCAAGAAACCATCCAATGTTTCCAAATGTTTAGCTCAAAAACGCAGCAGCCACTTTGAGGTAAAAACTGAAATTTTCCATGCATTATCTCAAAATACTTTCTGAGTAGAGGTTGTAGCCCCAGACGATACGAATCCAGCCCAACAAACGGCTCGCGATTTCGTTAAGTAACGAAGGAGATATGGCCAAAATACCGGGACTGCGCCAGTGGTGGCGAGCTCCTCGGGTTGGCTATGTTTCCTCACCATATCCATGTTGTTTCATTCCAAACACTTACCATAAACTCTCTAACGATTATTAGGAACATCCGGAAGGTATCGTGGAGAAGGTTCGGTGTTGGAATATTGAAGTTAATGAGTTAATCGTCGAAATCATGTTCATCGACATACCCGAAATTCTGGACAGCAACTATCCCTTGACTTCAGGTCTGATTTACGCTATCTTACATATGTTAAAAGGAAATACTTTCTATACGAAAGTTGTAGCCTTACATCTTAGGAATCCACAGAATCAAACGGTTTGCAATTTGGTGAAGAAACGATGGAGATATGCCCAAATTACCGCAGGTTCTCCAGTTGTGACGGAAATGACAAAGTTGGCAAATTACGATGTTGTTTCCACTCCCGCTCATCCGTAAGGTTTCGGCCGATAATTTCCAGGTCTGTACTTTTGCGTTAGACTTGTCGAATCATTCATCACATACGTACATGAACTTATATGTTAATCCATATGTTTAAATCATCCCAAATTATATATGTGATGCATATATAAGTCATCTATATGTTAAGACCAAAATGCACCAAATCCATAAAGTTAATATACACATAAGTAAATATAAACTTTGGGAATCGACCCAATAATATGTATATTTCAATCAGAGGTGTTTAAAAGACTTAAAGAAGTATTTTGGACACTCAAAATATTAAGAGAAAGTTTCGCAGACCCAAACGGTCGACCGTCGTATTAAACATCAAAACGGACTACTACTGTCGATAGAACGGTCGACCGCCGTAGCCAAACGGTCGACCGCCGAAGCTCAGCCAAACGCGGCCACACTGAAGCAGTCAACAACGGTCGACTGCCGGTCAACCACGGTCGATCGTCACGGTGATCCGTCAAATCCGACCTGATGAAGATCAAGGTCGACCGTCCCGCCAAACGGTCAACCGTTCCGAGCCCCGTAGCTTAATTAAATGATATTTTTATCAGATTTCACCCAAATAAAATAAAGTATATTTATCCATTCATATTATTTACAAATTGTTCATATCATATGACTCATATCATCACACATATTTTAGCATATCATATCATATGCATGCGTAAGAGATCATGCGTAATTGCGTCTCTTATAGCGTGGTTGTGCGGGACTTAGTAGTCCGACAACCCTGACCGGGCTTAGTGTACGTACATGGTATTCAGACTTTCGAGTACCACCCCTATTTTTCTAGTCTCCCTCGTGAGACTAAGAAGGACATGAGTTCGTCGTACCAAATGGGTGAATCTCATAGTTGCAAGGTCATTCCTTGTTGACTTAGAATCATACAGCATGAAGTCATCACCAAGTAAAATCATCATGACTATGTGTAACATCAATTACGCATCATGTAATCCTCATCAAGAACAATTATATTGATTACATAGGTGTCATGTAATCATCATCAAGAACAATCAAATTGATTAAATTAAATGTGCCATAATCATGCAATTATTATCAAATATTTATCATCATGATTCATCAAATTGACCATATGATATAAAGTGTCATATCAGGAATATTGTTATACATTTTTGTGGACATATATATACGTATATGTCTATGAATTATTCAACAATTCTAGCGTAGTACCACTCAGCGGTTTCGCTGAGCGTGTAGTTTGTATTTTTCGTTGACTACACGTAGGTAACAAGAAGACAATGGTGGAACCTTTTCCGGAGGGCATTGAGTCAGAGGAGATGCAAGGATGGCAGGCAATGTTTGGTCAACAGATTTTAAAATGTGTCATGATTTGATTATTATTGTACTTCCGCATTACTCTGAAAATATTTTTAAATGGGTCGCGATCCAGAGTCTGTAAATTTAATATTTTTAAGTAATTGTCATATTCAAATGTCAAGTGAAATTTTTATTTAACTCTCGTTTCACCTTAATTCGTGTAATTCCGGGTTATACGGATTGGGGTGTTACATTTTGGTATCAGAGCAAAACGATTTTCGGATCATTGAGTCAATATTTTCAAAGTCCTGCATCCACATCCTCCACGACATCTCTGCCCTGGGAAGGTAATCAACAAGTAAGTTACTATGGCATAACACACAATCTTAACTCATTGAAAATTTGCTTCGTTTGAGTTGCTAGTATCCTCATAGACTCGATTACAACAAAGTTTAGATTGCCTCGAAATGTTCTTCAGCGATCACAGTCGACATCAGAAGATCAAAAAAAGGACTGTAAACTCGACAAGCGCGACATATACGTATGTCATAGTACGCAAATGGCTAAGTGAATAATGTGAATCAACTTCCCTCTACCCGAAGGATACGTTGAAGAAAGAACTTTCTCCAATAGGAAGTGAACGAATTCTCCAAAAGGTAAATCTGTCGTTTTCTAAAAGCATGAATAGAACCTCACAAACCAGATCGAATACGACATATGTATCGAATCTGAAACACCTTCTAGGAGTGAATCTACATACAAATATTAAGATAACTGACTCGTTCGTATACCCTATTCACGTGAAAGGTCGCAACAAGATGACAGTACAAAACAAGATGTGAAACTGTCACATCAATAGAGAAAGACTCGAAGATAAAGAAAAGGATTAATATTTACATGGTACATATTGATGTTAGAAATAAATACTCTTCTGAAATGCACTGGTCATGCAGCTTAGAACGATATTTATGACTAACAGATAATGTACATGGATAATATTATATTACAGATGCAACTCTAAGTCTAATCTTCCAGGATTTGCAAACTCTTCATAACTGGCACCAGGACCTGGGAAAGCATTAGCAAACTCTACCTTGTCCAAAAGCTAATCAACAAAGAAAGAAGAAATAAAAAGTTTCCTCTGATTCAAAGCCATGAAGTTCTGTCTCACCGCATCATCTAGAAACTTGATTAGGTTATTCAAATAACCATCAATGTTCAAAAGACCAATGGGTTTACTGTGTAACCCTTCGGATGCCCATGAGATCAAAGTGGATAAACCCTCCATAGTGTCAATTCCTCCAGGAAGTACAATGAAGGCTTCCACAATATGATTCATCTCGAAATACTTATAGTAATTGCTGGAGACGGTGTACTCCACACCATATGTTGGTCCATAGACCCCTCGTGTTGCTATATACCCTGGTATGAAACCTCTGACTCTACCACCATTATTATAGACTGTTGAAGCTACAGCTCCTTGAAGGCCAACGTTGCCTCCTCCGTAGGTAAGCCTGATTTTTCGCCTTACCAATTCACTTCCTAGATCAACCGCTGTAGCCATGAACCTTGGATTGCTACCAAGAGCATGACTACCAAGTAGACCAACGAATCTTATGGTATTAGAAAGAGCTCGAGAAGTTCCTTCCATAATGTGAGAATGTGAGACGCTCTTGCCACAATTTGGTATATATAGACTCTGAAACTGGACCATTGATGGAAAAGTAATTATCACTAGTCTAAAAACGTACAGGAAAGTGGATTTGCTCCAGACAAGAATGTACTCGCCAATACTACAGTCTGCTGACGACATGACATATTGAGACTCATGAATAGTTAGGCTCGTTGTCCTGAAATACATTCAAATCCGAGGCGAAAAGTCAAAATGACTACTTCCCTAGAGAATGACTCTTTGAGTAATTTCCAAAGGGCGAAACATTGAGTGGTAATTCGCAAATGTTATCTTTGTATCTTGTGACTCGCATCCTTGAAATACTAAAACTTGTTGTGTTAATTACACACTTGAAGCATCTCACTTGATCAATCTTGAAAAGATTGAATTCCATTTTCTGTATCAAATCATTGAAGAACTTGTTGTAACTCATGACTCTCCCTCAAACCCAAGAAGATGTTTTATGATACCGATCTTCAAAAACCATACTCTGTAACGATTGATGTGACTACGTTATCTATGAAAATTATTATCAATGATGATCAAGCAACTCTGCTTTAACCCTAACAAAGGAACATATGTGCAACAACTAGAAAGGAAAAGTTGTCATTTGTGTGGTGAATATGACCACACTGAAGGTAAATGTGATCTCCACTTAAGTCAATTGGGCGGACCACCAAGAGAAACCACGCATGTGTCTATAGAATCCCAAACATATTAGAATATGACTATGTGTATAATTTGTCATGTTTTTAGTAATAAGTAATTTAACTATTGTGTGATGAATATTAGTGATATGACGAATACACTAATATTATAATTTTCGAGCACGAAGCTCTATCATAATTATTGAGAAAGTTGGAAATCCCAAGGCAATTCTGGAATCATGAATCAGAAAATCAGTATTCAAGAATGACTACATATCATATTGATAATACAAACAGTGACAAAATAACAAGTGTTATCCAATACGTTCATCCAATCATTACAATGTGATAAAAAAAACATATATTATTGTTATACATAAGTGTGATATGCATGTTTACGGTTATAGGCATGCATAAGCCATGTGAAATCAGATTGTTGACATTACGTTAGTCAGAATAACTCCATTAAGGATCGCTAATGAAAGTTCAAGTTTTGAAACTATAATTACATATTCATCTAAGAAACCTAGAATGATGACTATGGTAATAGTCATTTCCCAAAATACCGTTATGTAAAAAAAAACGTCAAACCTCGAAATAATTCGTTCCAGCTTGTAAATAACGAAGCGTAATTTGTGAAACCAACATTCCAGACAAACTCGTTTGAGGATGATTCTAGAAGAATTTCAAAAAAAAAACGGAAAATTTTGCAAGTTACCCCACATTCACGAAACATTTTGTAAATAACTCCTCATTCACGAAATGCAACCCATATAAGAACTTCTGAAAACTCCTACACCACGACAAGAGCAAGTCTAAGAGTATATTCGAATCAAGTTTTCATGAAAGAAATCTAAACACGTTACATCTATCATCCGCGTATATCCTTTCTCAAAAGAGAAAATGTCATACTCATGACACTCAACAAAAGAAAGAGAAAACAAATTCTCAAAATTAGTGTTTTACAAAAACAATGGAATTTATGATTCTGTACATCATAATTTAAATGACTTCTCACCTAGGGAAATTTCGGGGATGAAATTTCTTTAAGGGGGGAAGAAATGTAACGCCACAAAATATGGCCTAAAATTTATTATAAAACAAAAGTAGTTTTTATCCAATAAGGAATATTTGTACGTTTGACTAAAAATAAATGGATTTTAAAAATAATAACTTTTTGTTAAAATCTTGTTTTTATGGATATGTCTCGAAGAGACAAATCCAATGGTACATTTTATGAACCAATCTGATTTATAGATTTCAAGCTATGACGATTTTAAATATTAAAATTTGTAATTTTGACCCATAAAATAAACTCAATTCAAAAGAGATTTCATAAGATTAGAAATCTTAATTTTTGACACTTGACAACACCATATTTATCATTTGGATTAAATTCATATATTTTTATATCATTTATATTATTAAATTAATTTATGACTGAGATAGACCCGAACACAGAAAAAAAATAAAAGTTCTTAGAAAAATATTTTGATTACGTCAAAATTCTAGTTTTGACAGTCTGACTCCAAAAACATAATCCGTTTTCAATTCGGAACAGTTTGGGCGAAAAAGCGCGTACCGTTTTACTTAGTTTAACAGTTACGGAGTAAGAAAATATTTTAAAATCCCTACTCAATCACGTATTCAGCCCATGATCTCCACTAGCCACCTCAATCTTCACCAAGTCACCCCAAATTTCCCATCCTACACTAAAAGTCAAAAGAAAAATATAATATACAAAGAAAAGCTATACTATATCACCATCATCATCATCTCTTATCATCCACACACACAACACTCCTCTCTCCTCCCATTCTCTCTCTGTCGGCCAAGCATCAAGAAAGGGGAAAGAAAGTTTTATCTCCATTGTTGTGTCAAGGAAGGAGAAGCAAGCAAGAAACCATCCAAAGTTTCCAAATGTTTAGCTCAAAAACGCAGCAGCCACTTTGAGGTAAAAACTGAAATTTTCCATCCATTATCTCGAAATACTTTCTGAGTAAAGGTTGTAGCCCCGGACGATACGAATCCAGCCCAACAAACGGCTCGAGATTTCGTTAAGTAACGAAGGAGATATGGCCAAAACATATCTGGACAGCATATCCATGTTGGGACTGCGCCAGTGGTGGCGAGCTCCTCGGGTTGGCTATGTTTCCTCACCATATCCATGTTGTTTCATTCCAAACACTTACCATAAACTCTCTAACGATTATTAGGAACATCCGGAAGGTATCGTGGAGAAGGTTCGGTGTTGGAATATTGAAGTTAATGAGTTAATCGTCGAAATCATGTTCATCGACATACCCGAAATTCTGGACAGCAACTATCCCTTGACTTCAGGTCTGATTTACGCTATCTTACATATGTTAAAACGAAAAACTTTCTATACGAAAGTTGTATCCTTACATCTTAGGAATCCACAGAATCAAACGGTTTGCAATTTGGTGAAGAAACGATGGAGATATGCCCAAATTACCGCAGGTTCTCCAGTTGTGACGGAAATGACAAAGTTGGCAAATTACGATGTTGTTTCCACTCCCGCTCATCCGTAAGGTTTCGGCCGATGATTTCCAGGTCTATACTTTTGCGTTAGACTTGTCGAATCATTCATCACATACGTACATGAACTTATATGTTAATCCATATGTTTAAATCATCCCAAATTATATATGTGATGCATATATAAGTCATCTATATGTTAAGACCAAAATGCACCAAATCCATAAAGTTAATATACACATAAGTAAATATAAACTTTGGGAATCGACCCAATAATATGTATTTTTCAATCAGAGGTGTTTAAAAGACTTAAAGAAGTATTTTGGACACTCAAAATTTTAAGAGAAAGTTTCGCAGACCCAAACGGTCGAAGCAAACGGTCGACCGTCGTATTAAACATCAAAACGGACTACTACTGTCGATAGAACGGTCGACCGCCATAGCCAAACGGTCGACCGCCGAAGCTCACATAAACACAGCCACACTGAAGCAGTCAACAACGGTCGACTGCCGGTCAACCACGGTCGATCGTCACGGTGATCCGTCAAATCCGACCTGATGAAGATCAAGGTCGACCGTCCCGTCAAACGGTCAACCGTTCCGAGCCCCGTAGCTTAATTAAATGATATTTTTATCAGATTTCACCCAAATAAAATAAAGTATATTTATCCATTCATATTATTTACAAATTGTTCATATCATATGACTCATATCATCACACATATTGTAGCATATCATATCATATGCATGCGTAAGAGATCATGCGTAATTGCGTCTCTTATAGCGTGGTTGTGCGGGACTTAGTAGTCCGACAACCCTGACTGGGCTTAGTGTACGTACATGGTATTCAGACTTTCGAGTACCACCCCTATTTTTCTAGTCTCCCTCGTGATACTAAGAAGGACATGAGTTCGTCGTACCAAATGGGCGAATCTCATAGTTGCAAGGTCATTCCTTGTTGACTTAGAATCATACAGCATGAAGTCATCATCAAGTAAAATCATCATGACTATGTGTAACATCAATTACGCATCATGTAATCCTCATCAAGAACAATTATATTGATTACATAGGTGTCATGTAATCATCATCAAGAACAATCAAATTGATTAAATTAAATGTGCCATAATCATGCAATTATTATCAAATATTTATCATCATGATTCATCAAATTGACCATATGATATAAAGTGTCATATCAGGAATATTGTTATACATTTTTGTGGACATATATATACGTATATGTCTATGAATTATTCAACAATTCTAGCGTAGTACCACTCAGCGGTTTTGCTGAGCGTGTAGTTTGTATTTTTCGTTGACTACACGTAGGTAACAAGAAGACAATACACAAAAAAGAATCAGGTAGTATTTGAGTAGATTGTTTATAATATCATATACGTATAATTAGTTAATACACAAAGACATTTGTCGTATGATTACCTTCATAGAAATTAATAGCACATGTTATTGAATATAGATCAATTCTCTTCTATCTATTATGCACTTAAAAGCGTGATGAACTGGGTGTACAATTATTCCCAGATTGATTTATATTTTTTTTAGGAAAAATGTAATGGAAATATTTAATTTTTAATTTGAAATAAAGAATTACCATTTGTCACATCACAGAGTATATTCTTTCTCAAACGGGTTCAATTATGCGAGGTTATAACCGATGACGATGTCTCTCCATCTCTATATGTAATTTATATCATAAAAAAAGTGTACCAATATATATTTTATGGATAAGTAAAACTTTTATTCAAACTTCTTTTACGCATGAATTATAAAATTTATTCATTAATTTTTATACATGATAGCTTTTTAAAAATAAAAGCCTTGGTCCATAATTCCTTTTTTATGTGTAATAAAATGTAAAAAGAAAACCCACTAAAAATTTGACTACACAAAAATAAAAAAAACGAGGATTTAAGGTTGGTTCCTAAACGATGTTGATAATAATAATAACAAAAATAACTAAGATAATAATAATAATAGTAATAATAGTAATTATATTATTATTATTACTATTATTTATATAAATTAATATTTAAAACATTAGTTACCAATTTCATAAAAATAAAAAAAAATATATAAAAAGAAAAGAACTTTTAATTGCATATTTATTTAATAGAACATTAAATATTTTTTGTATATAGTAAAAACATGTTCTAACTCTAATAAAAATTATGCCTCATTTTAAAATCAGTATTTTCCATTTTTAAATTATTATTTCCAGTTAATATTTTTGGAAAAATTATCATATTTGTGTCACAGAGTTTGTAAAAATTTTTAGTTTGAATGTTTTAATAAATTGAGAACCTTCTTTGGTCATTAATAAATATAATTTTAAATAAAAAATTATATACTAATTTTATATATTAAAATTAAATTTTAACTTAGCCAAATCATATTAAATTATCATTATAAATAGATATATTTTTTTTCATAATTTGTAGCCAAAGTTTGTAAAAATTGACTAATAAAGTTAAAGTCCCAACACCTACATCTGCATCTACATGGCACAAAGAATCAGAACTCAAATACTCTTTTTACTCGTGCATTGCACGATAAGCAATTTATTTTAAAATATTTCTTTGCCTCATAATTTTTTTATAGTTTGAATATTTGAATAAACTGAGAACCTTCTTTGGTCGTTAATAAATGTAATTTCAAATAAACAAATAACATATGAATTTGATATATTAAAAGTTTTATTTTGAATTATTCAAATCATATTAAATTATCATTATAATTAAATTTATTTTTTTCATAATTTGTAGCAAAAATTTGTAAACATTGACTAACAAAGTCAAAGTTTGAAGTTTTTAGGTGACATAGTGTTGGGAAATTTCCCTCCTACATGGAGGAAGTGTTCAATTTTAATTGGACAACACATTATATCTCTCTTTTGTTTTGGGCTTATTTTTTGTGTGTAAAGTTTTAGCCCAAATATTTTATGGTGGCCCATATACTAAATAAATGAAAAGAAAAAAAAAAGAGAGAAAGGGATAAGGGAGAAAGAAAGAAAAAGAAGAGGTGAAGAATGGGCAGTAGCTAACGCAGGAAGAGAGAAGAAAAAAAGGATTTCCGCCACTCTCTACAGCAGCAACTTTTCACCTCTGGATCGAAGGCCAAACGAAGTCCGATCGTGCTCAAATTTTAGTATGTTGTTCCTCACATACTCCTCTTCAAATCCAACGGTCAGATTCTCATTTTGATGCCCGGAAGGCTGTTTTCTAGCTGCGTTTTCAGACCTGCGTTTTTGGGAGTTTTTACTCCATTTTATGTTGAATTGTTGATTGTTGTTGTTCCAAGGTTGCTCCTTGATGATTTTGTATGCCTCTAGTGTTTACTAGAGAGGAGAACTTGTTGTACCCACTTGGTTCTTGGTGATTAGTGGAAGTTTGGGTGCCGTTGTTGAGCGGCCGTGGTTTTCTCCCCGATTTGGGGTTTCCACGTAAATCGTGTGTTCTTTATTTTATTTCCGTTGCTATTTATTTGTGGTGGTGGTGCTGATTTCTAGAGTATATTGTGCTTTGTTGTTCATCTTATTAATTTGGGGAAAAGATTTTATACGCTTCCGTTGTGTTTTGTTCCGTTCTTCCCCAACACATAGAAAGTATAAAATATGAGAATATGATATAATAAAATTTGATATACGAAGTTAAATTAAAGCTAATATATAAATTCAACGTGACATTTATTCTCCTCGTCCCAAATTTTTTACTTGATTTAACTTTCACCATAAATTTTTAAATTGTTAAATGAAAAAAATATGATATTGTGAAACAAAATTGTGTTACTACTTCCCAACACATCAAGCTAAATTCTATGATACTTAGTCAGAGTATAGTATTAAATTAAGATATTAAAGAAAACACAAAAAATTAGTTAAAAAAGAATACCTCTGAATCTTTATTTCACGATAATCATGGTGATGGTGGTGATGCTATTCCAGAGTCACTACCACATTCAGAGTCACCACCACCTCAGTTGAGAAGATCCACCAGAGTCAGAAAACCTTCCACGAGACTTTCGGAGGATGATTTTGTGTTAGTCACAGATGGAGGAGAGCCAGAGACATATGATGAGGCTATGTCACATGTGCACCGCGAGAAGTGGTACGATGCCATGCAAGATGAGATGACGTCCTTGCATGAGAACCACACATATGAGCTTGTAGAGTTGCCTAAAGGCCAGAGAGCACTGAAGAACAAGTGGGTATACAGATTGAAGTGTGATGAGAGTAGCTCACAACCAAGGTACAAGGCAAGATTAGTTGTGAAGGGTTTCAGTCAGAAGAAGGGCATAGATTTTGATGAGATATTTTCTCCAGTTGTGAAGATGACGTCTATTCGAGTTATACTTGGCTTAGCTGCGAGCATGGATTTGGAGATTGAGCAACTTGATGTGAAGACAGCATTTCTTCATGGTGATCTTGATAAGGAAATCTACATGGAGCAACCTGAAGGCTTCCAGGTTAAGGGAAAGGAGAACTTAGTTTGCCGTTTGAAGAAAAGTTTGTATGGTCTGAAGCAAGCACCTCGGCAGTGGTATAAGAAGTTTGAGTCTTTTATGGTTGATCATGGCTTCCACAAAACACACGCTGATCATTGTGTGTTTGTGAAGAATTACTCCGAAGGTGACTTTCTTATTCTCCTTTTATATGTTGATGATATGTTGATTGTTGGACAGGACACCAAGAAGATTGCTAGCTTGAAGAAGTCATTGAGTAAGTCCTTTGCAATGAAGGACTTAGGCCCTGCTAAAGAGATTTTAGCCATGAGGATCACGCGGGATAGAAAGAACAAGAAACTTTGGCTATCCCAAGAGAGATACATTGAGAAGGTGCTTGGTAGATTCAACATGAGCAATGCTAAACCCGTGAGCTCTCCACTTGCAAGCCACATGAAGTTTAGTATGGACCATTGCCCTACAAGTGAGAAAGAAAAGCAAGAGATGAACAAGGTGCCTTATGCTTCAGCCGTGGGTAGTTTGATGTATGCCATGGTATGTACGAGACCAGATATTGCTCATTCAGTTGGGGTTGTTAGCCGCTACATGTCGAATCCGGGTAAAGAGCACTGGGCAGCCGTGAAATGGATTCTCAGATATCTTAGAGGTACCTCCAGAATTTGTTTATGTTTTGGTATTGGACAACCTGTGTTAGATGGGTACACAGATGCAGATATGTCTGGAGATGTTGATACTGCAAAGTCTACCTCGGGATACTTAATGACATTTGCTGGAGCTGCAGTTTCATGGCAATCAAGATTGCAGAAGTGTGTTGCTTTGTCCACTACTGAGGCAGAGTATATAGCAGCTGTTGAGGCAGGCAAGGAGTTGTTATGGATGAGGAATTTTCTTGAGGAGCTTGGTTTGGAACAAGAAAATTATCTTCTTCATTGTGATTCACAAAGTACCATCCACCTTGCCAAGAATGCCGCATTTCATTCTCGAACCAAACACATTAAGAGAAGGTATCATTGGATTCGAGAAGCCGTGGAGGACAAGTCTTTTGAACTTGTGAAGATTCACACAAGTGAGAATTGCTCGGATATGTTGACCAAGACATTACCGAAGGAGAAACTCGTGTTTTGTCGAGAGAAGGTATCATTGTTGATTGTTGTTGTTCCAAGGTTGCTCCTTGATGATTTTGTATGCCTCCAGTGTTTACTAGAGAGGAGAACTTGTTGTACCCACTTGGTTCTTGGTGATTAGTGGAAGTTTGGGTGCCGTTGTTGAGCGGCCGTGGTTTTCTCCCCGATTTGGGGTTTCCACGTAAATCGTGTGTTCTTTATTTTATTTCCGTTGCTATTTATTTGTGGTGGTGGTGCTGATTTCTAGAGTATATTGTGCTTTGTTGTTCATCTTATTAATTTGGGGAAAAGATTTTATACGCTTCCGTTGTGTTTTGTTCCGTTCTTCCCCAACACATAGAAAGTATAAAATATGAGAATATGATATAATAAAATTTGATATACGAAGTTAAATTAAAGCTAATATATAAATTCAACGTGACATTTATTCTCCTCGTCCCAAATTTTTTACTTGATTTAACTTTCACCATAAATTTTTAAATTGTTAAATGAAAAAAATATGATTGGAATTTTGTTATTGGAGAGTGATCTTGTGAGTCACATGTCCATCATTAAAACACTAATTATTTTTGTTGATGAAAAGTATAGAAAATAATACTCTTATATGGTGCATGGAAATATATTCTCCTTTGACTCAAACAATATAAAAAATATTGGAAATTAAAATATTCTCTCTGTCCTACAAAAAGAAATCATAGTTTTCTTATTTGAATGTTCCAAAAATAGATGATATACATACCTTCCCAAAATTATTTAAATTTATATTGTGAAACAAAATTGTGTTACTACTTCCCAACACATCAAGCTAAATTCTATGATACTTAGTCAGAGTATAGTATTAAATTAAGATATTAAAGAAAACACAAAAAATTAGTTAAAAAAGAATACCTCTGAATCTATATTTCACGTAAAGATACTACTGATGTGAAATATCTACACAACAACCACAAACAAATCTACCTGGTATTGTCAGAATATAAATAACTGTTCCTGGGCCACAACCACAAGCTTGAACTTTTGGTTGAATGAGTTCCTTGATATGGTATCGGAGCTTAGTTGACTAAGAGGTCACGAGTTCGAAACTCAGCGCCACCCAGTTTAAAAAAATATAAGATTTCACGTGCAAGGCTCGAAAAAAGACTACCCCTACACGTGAGGGGGCGTGTCAGAATATAAGTAACTGTTCCTGGGCCACAACCACAAACTTGAGCTTTTGGTTGAATGGGTTCCTTGACAGTTACAAAGATGAAAATAGTGGTATGTTTCTTCACACCTCAATTATTGTATATTTTTTTGTAGTTTTCTTCCTTTCCATTATTTCCATGTAATTCAAGGAATACGAATCGCCGTTGACTTGAGAATTTTTAAGAATCGCCAATCGCCGTTGACTTGAGAAATGTATTTCCATGTAGTTTTCATCCTTTCAATTATCTTTGGTACTTGACAAATTTGTGTTTAAAATTGTCGCAAATATTTTATTGAATGCAGGTTTGAAAGATCCTTAAACAAAAAGAAATTGACATTGATGGGCCGATATCCGGTGGATGGCCCAATTGAACCAGTTAATAGATTTTGGGTCAAGTGCACAGGAAAAACCTAGGCCCGGGCCGGCCCACGAGTCGAAGCCCGATCAACTCCAGCCCAAAAACAGCTGGCGGAGCCAACCCAGAGGAGAAGACGGAGCTGAATGGCGAAAACGAAGCCAGAAAAAGTGGATCGCGCCAATGACGGAACGGACACCCGTTGATTATGTATTACCTTAATTGTCTAGAATCCATGTATAAATAGAAGGGATTCAAGCTAAATCAAGCTAATAGAACACACATACTTCTCGAGTTCTTATTCTTAATTCATTACTTACGATCCGTTCCACGGAATCGGATCATTTGGAGGGTTTATTGCCCATCAAATTGATGCTCTCGTTGAGAGCACGAGAATCATACTTAGAGAAAACCTTCCAGGAAGACAATGGTGCAGACACGCGGCAATGCCAATGCCGGAACCGGAGCCCCCCATCAGGGCGAAAACAGCGCTACCGGAGGCCGGCACCCTCCTATCAGTACGACAGAGGCGGAGGCCCTCATTCAGAGGGTTGTGATAACGGCTGAGCAGTTCAAGGAGGTGTTGGCGGCACTGTTGCCAATCGCGAGGTTGTGGTAGAAAACGCGACGGGGGTACTCGTAGGCGAGAAGGATGGACCTGCGGGCTCACAGGGGAAGAAGAAAAAGGTGAGGCGATCCCAAGAGAAGAAGGCGACCAAGCCTAATGGGAAAGCCAGGATGGAAGATGCGCTGTCCAGATTGGACGAGGAAGACGAATCATCCTCTTTTGAGCGGGCGTCTGCCTTTGATCGCTTGGGAGACCCCAAGGCCAAGAAGCCCCGAACCTCCGCGTTTGATCAACTGCGAGACACGCGGTCGGCCCGCAAGGGCGACCTGAGGGAGACGCTCAAGGAAAGGAGAGGAGAATCCATTGCGACCTCCAAGATCGGCTCGGAGGAGCGACGAAAGGCAGTCGAGGACAAGGAGACAGTTGAGTTGTGGAGGATGTATGAGCGATTGGAGAAGCGGCTGGACGCCCAGAACCCCTATTGCCAGGCAGTCTTTAGTGAGGTAACGCCCTTCTCCAGGAGGATAATGTCCTGCCCTCTCCCGGACAACTTTAAGACCCCACAGGCCAAAGCGTACAGGGGGACGACTGATCCTCAGGATCACCTTGCTCGCTTTGGGGCAAACGTGGTCATGTATGCCTACCCTGGCGACACTAAAAGGGCAAGCTTGTGAATGGTTCCACAAGCTGCCCAAGGGATCGATAGACAAGTGGAGCGATCTGGCTCACAAGTTCTTGGAGCACTTCGCGTCCAGCCGGAGGCAAAAACTCCCCTTCTCGCATCTGCTTAATGTGAAAATCCAGAAGGGGGAGCAACTCCGGGAATTCATCAATAGGTGGGAGAAGGAGGCTAGGGACGTCCAGGGAGCGGACGACCAGGCCCTGATTGCTATGCTCCAAGCGGCACTCCCCCAAGGGGATGTGCGCAAGGAGCTGCGACGAAACCCACTCTCGACCTATCAGGAGATGCTGGCCAGAGCTAAGTACCTGGCGTTGGAAGAGGAGGATGACGAGCCACCCGTCCGGAAGGAAAAGAAAAGTGGACCATCGGTGGCAGAAGGAAAGAAGAGGAAAGACTACGGTAGTGGGCCTAACCCTACCAGATATCAGGCGAGCAGGCATCCTGTTTATGCGGTACAGTCCTTACCTGCCCCTCCTCGCGGTCGGGAAAGCTATGGCATGCAAGACGCACCCAAATATTGCGAGTACCACCGTAACAGCACCCACAACACGTCGAAGTGCGTTACGTTAAAAAGGAAATGGACCAATTGATCACCAGAGGGCCGCCTCCTCGGCTGGAGCGACCATCGTCAGGTAATCGGACCTGGAGGAGACCAGCAGCCCCCGCCGCAGCGATCACAGCAGGGGAAGGGCAGGAGGACGGACGACGTCATCTGGGGAGAGATAGTGACGACCTGGATGAGGAAGAACGGCAGGGCCACCGGCACCTAGGGTGTCGGTTCATTATGGGAGGCAACACCGGTGGGGACTCGGCGTCCTCACGAAGGAAATGGAAGAATATGGTGCATCTGGCCGAGGTGCGAAGACCACCGCTACCCAAGCGGAAGAGGAAGGAGCCACTGGTCTTCACGGATGAAGACTATTGGTCGATACTGGCAGTTCGGTCAACATTATGTACAACAACACTTTTAGGGAGCTTGGGTTGTCCCGGAGCGATCTGAAGCCGATCCGTACACCGCTGTCAGGGTTTATGGGAGACACTATTGAAGCAGAAGGGACCATCACGGTGAATGCTAGGGTAGGAGACGGCACCCACCGACTCTGGCGACCAAGAGCCAGGCACGGGTCGATGAGAATGTGAGCACGATCTGTGCTGCAATCCAGAAGGAAGAGGGGCGACCTCGAGCCGAACCAGCGGAGGAAGTCGAAGAAGTCATCTTGGATCCGGCCAAGCCAGAGGAGAAGATAAAGGTAGGTAAAACCTTACCACACAGATTAAAGGAGCAACTGTTAGAGGTCCTTCAAGCATTCAAGGTGCTATTCACTTGGGGCCCAGAGGACATGCCCGGGGTCGACTCGAAGATCATCTGCCATAGGTTGGCAGTGGACCCGACCCACAAGCCAATTAAGCAGAAGAAGCGTTTTGTTTCCTCAGAAAGGAGAGAGTTTGTCACCAAGCAGGTGACAACCCTGCAGTCCATTGGACACATCCGGGAGGTCCGCTACCCGGAATGGTTGGTGAACGTAGTCCTCACACCCAAAGGGAATACCTGGCGGATGTGCGTCGATTACACCGACTTAAACAAAGCTTGCCCAATGGATCCTTTCCCTCTCCCCAACATTGATCAGTTGGTGGACGAGACGGCAGGGTGTGAACTGATGAGCTTTATGGATGCATTCAGTGGATACCATCAGATTAAGATGGCTGCAGCGGATGAAGAGAAGACCGCTTTCATCACCCCCAATGGGGTGTATTGTTACAAGGTAATGCCCTTTGGCTTGAAGAATGTCGGCGCGACCTACGCACGGATGGTCAACAAACTGTTCGCGCCGGTGTTGGGGATATGTATGGAAGCGTATGTGGACGATATGATCGTCAAATCAAAGCAGATGGGGTTCCAAGCCCAAGATCTGGAAAAGGTTTTTAAGATCATGAAGAAGTTCCAGCTCCACCTTAACCCCAAGAAGTGTACATTTGGGGTTCAAGGGGGCAAGTTTCTAGGGCATATGGTCAGTCGAAGGGGGATTGAGCCCAACCCGGAGAAGGTGAAGGCAATTTTAGAGATGGAGCCGCCACGGAACGTGAAGGAGGTCCAGCAGCTTACGGGAAGGATCGCTGCTCTCAGTCGCTTCTTATCGAAGATAGCTGATCGAGCGGCACCCTTCTTTCAGACCATCAAGAAAAGCAAAGGGTTTGTCTAGACCGAAGAATGTAAACGGTCCTTCGAAGGATTGAAGGCATACCTCCTCTCCTCGCTAGTGCTTTCGAAGCCAGAGCCCGGATAGACTCTATTCCTGTACTTGGGAATCTCTCCTCGAGCTGTGAGCTCGGTGCTTGTGAGGGAGGAGGAGGGCACAGAGCGACCGGTGTACTATGTGGCCCGGGTGTTGCGGGGGGCAGAGCTTAGGTATACAAAAATGGAAAAAACCATCTTTGCGGTGGTATGCACGGTGAAGAAGCTCACCCCATATTTTCAGCCCCACCCGGTCCACGTGTTATCCCAGATTCCAATCGGAACCCTCCTCCGAAGTCTGAATGCCCCTTCACGAGTTAGCAAATGGGGAGTGTTTCTGGGATCTTTCCAGATAGAATTCAAGCCACGACCAGCGATCAAGGGGCAGGCCTTGGCGGATTTTGTAGTAGAATGCACTGCAAGGGAAGTGGAATCCAACGGAGAAGAACCCGAAGGAAACTGGTGGACTATATACACCGACGGCTCGTCCGTGACTGATGCTTCGGGGGGAGGCGTCGTGGCAATATCACCGGAAGGATTCAAGGCCTACTACTCCGTAAGGTTCCGGTTCAAGGTCTCAAACAACGAGGCTGAATATGAGGCGCTGCTTTGCGGTTTGAGGCTGGCAGCGTCGTTAAAAGCTGAACGGATCCAGGTCCGGTGTGATTCCAAGCTGATAGTAGGACATGTCACGGGGGAGTTTGAGGCCAAGGATGAGCGAATGAAGAAGTACAGAGACGTTGTTCTGGAATTACTTAAGGCGTTCGGGGCATACCGGATGGAGCAGTTCCCTCGAGAAGAAAATGCCGAGGCGGACATCCTGTCAAAGCTTGGTCCGGACTCCCCAGATCATATCAGAGCGATGACCAAGGAAGAATAATTACTCGAGCCAAGCATCAGTCCCAGACAGGTTCTGGTCGTGACACTCAAAGAGCCAGACTGGATCGATGAGATAACCATGTACATCCTTGATGGGTCGCTACCTACCGACCCGGTTGCTGCTAAGGTAGTCAGACAACGCGCACCTAGCTACACGCTGGAGTGCGGTCGTTTGTACAAGCGATCGTACAATAGTACATTGTTGAGGTGCTTAAGGATGGACGAAGCACAGAAACTGATGGAGGAAATCCACGAAGGGATATGCTCAGCTCACCAAGGAGCCTTCACAATGTCCAGAAAGATAACCTTGCAGGGGTATTTCTGGCCTACGATCAACAGTGATTGTGCAGAGTACGTACGTAAGTGCAAGGTCTGCGAGGAGTTTCAGAAGGTACCAGGTCGACCAGCGACGAATTACACCCCGATCAGCACTGCCATTCCCTTTGCTCGGTGGGGTATTGACCTAGTCGGCATCCTGCCCAGAGGAGCAGGGAACAATATGTACCTGGTGGTCGCAATCGACTACTTTACCAAATGGGTCGAGGCCGCCCTAGTACCGACCATCACTGAAGAGCAAATGAGGAAATTTGTGTCCAAGCAAATCTTGTGCCGCTTTGGGGTGCCCCAGCAGATCATCACTGATAACGGAACCCAGTTCGAGGCTAAGGGGTTCAATGAGTTTCTACAAAGTTGGGGCATAAAGCACGGTTACGCTGTGGTTGGGTACCCCTAGACCAATGGGCAGGTCGAGAACACTAACTGTGCCATTGTGGATGGCCTGAAGAAGAAGATAATGGAGTGTAAAAGCGCCTGGGTGGAGGAGTTGCCATACATCTTATGGACTTACAGAACCACTCCAAGAAAATCTACAGGTGAAACTTCGTTCGCGCTCACATATGGGTTTGAGGCAAGGGCCCCGGCTGAGACCTCGTTGCTAAGCTATAGAGTGGAGACATTTGACGCCCAGGAGAATGAAGAGAACCTAAGGGCGGAACTGCATCTCATAGATGAGCGAAGAGAAAGGGCGTATATACGGGCAGAGAATTATCGTCGGCAAGTTAAGTCGTACCATGACCAAAGGGTGCGACCAAGGCATTTCGGAATAGGCGACTAGGTCCTACGAAAAAGGGAGGTCAGCCGGCCAACCGAAAGAGGGAAGTTTGCCAAGAGTTTTGAAGGGCCATACATCATAAAGGAAATGTTGGCCGATGGAACGTTTAGACTACAAACACCAGCGGGAGGCGACGTCCCGCGGGTGTGGAATGCAGCCAATCTTATCAAATTTTATCAGTAGATTGTACTCCTGCCATGTTTCCCTTTTGAATTTAATGAGTTCATCATTCTGGCACTTCTCTTCTAGAATTTCATCATTCAAAAAAAAAAGAAAGCGACCAAAGGGATTGCTAAATAGAGCTACGTGGTGATTCGCACTAAGACACCCACCAGGGGATGAAGTGCCGAACCCTGTTGGCAACCAAGTCTAAAGGTTATCAGAGAGCGCTCGCTCCACCGTCGCCGAGGCGACCAGGGGACAGCGCGACTAACAAGAGGATGACGCCGTGGCGAGAAAGCCTAAGAAAACGGCTAAGTCCAGGACATAAGACCTGCTGGTCGCAGGAACGACCTGAGGACTTTGGAAATGTGGCGACGCCATAGGAGAAAAGATGCCTCAAAAATGGCTAAGTCAAAAGAAGTTGGGTGTTCTCTAACTAAGGTTTGAGGAGGCCTAAAAAGAAGAAGATGGGACCTGCAAGTGAGCTGGGAACATCGAAACACACTTATGAAAATGTTTATTACATTTCAAGAATGATCTTTTACATCTACACATCCAATACAATTGAGAAAAAAAGGGGAAAATCCAGAACTTTGTGCGGCTGAAGCCTAGAAAGGATGAAGAAACTAGGGGAAAAGGCAAGTTTGAAGGGTAGTTCTGCGGCTGTATAGGGCGAAAGGACTCCGATCACCGGCCATCCAGAGCGACCACCTTCCTTCTCCAACTCGGAGCAGAGATGGTCGCTCCTGGGCCGCAACAAAACCGCCCGTCCTTCTCCTACAAGGAAGGGAAGAGGGGCGACTCTCTTTTCTGTGAGCCCCAATCGTCATCACCTAGATGAGGATGCAGACCCTGAGGCCGCACGAGCTACTCCGGATCGCCTGGGAGCCTTCCGGGGGGCGAGCGACCAGCAGGGTGTGGGATGGAAGAACCCAGTTCTTCCCCCACCACCACCTCATCTTTAGGTCGCATCAGCGAGTTGGTGCGACTCTCGCTAGTCCACCGCTCCAGACTTGTGTAATACGCTCCCTCATGCTCCAAAATAGGCAAGTGCTCATTCTGCACGCTCTCCCAAGCCATGCATTGCAACGAATAGAGTGGGCATGGGGCGTCCCAGTCAATTCGCCCGTTGGGCAGACGGTTGGCTGAAAGAGCCTTGTACGCCTCGCTGAAATCATCGTAGGGATTTGGCGGTATTGGCGGTGGTTTAACCGAGGGCCATTTCCGACGGGGCAACCGGCGGCAAAATTCATAGGGGTCTAGCCCCCTAGTCATTGGAGTTAACTGATTTGGGGGAAGAGGTAGGTTCCGGCGAAGAAGGAGCCGGCCTGTCGGAGAGATTCCGAGAAGCGGGGATTCCTTCAGACATGACAAAAACGGAGGAAAGGAAAGTATTTGATGATGGAATTGAGTAAAGAATGGGGGGGCTATAAATAGCCCTGGGCGAAGAAACCGAAGGGACGGATGAGTCCCAAGGCAGCTGAATCGATAAAGTAACTTCGAGCCACGCGAGGGTCTAATCAAAGATTGTGAAGGGCAGTGGGCCAGTTGGGCGGCACGCTGGCCAATCCCGAAGCTGGGCCTGGACATGCAGTTAGGCCAGGGTCGAAAGTTGGGCCCAAACCATGTTAATGAGCTAAACTAAATTAAGGAGCATAGTAATCAAGTACAGAAAAAGGAAAGCGCATGATGATCAAGACGAGTCAAATATCACATCCAACATGAGAATATTGCATCGAAACATCAAGGCATTCCGAAAAATCATAAGTCTTTACATTGCTGAAGGGCAGAATAAAAGCAGCAAGAAGAGGGGAGACAGGGGAGTTAGATGCTCGAGCTGGGATTTTCGCCTGCCTTGGATGTTGCTAAGCTAGCCCCCAGATTCTGGTCGCCCTGTCCATCTTCTTATTCTTCTTCTTCGTCGGAGGCGCTCGGGCTCCCCCCGTCCAAGTAAGGATAAGGGTCGAACTCAGCCAGGGAGCGACAGGGAGGAGGAAAACCGAGGTCGGGGAGAGAGAATCCTTTGGGAAGCTGGGCTAGCCTATAACGGAAGACTTGCTGGGCGCGAAAGAGGCTGCAATTGAAGGACTTGGTCCCCTCCTTGACCATCCATTGAGCCCCGGGTTCAGTTTTGAGCCACTCGGCTGCCAGCCTGTCCATTCGCTCCAGAGCGACCAGCGTAAAATCAGGAGAGGACTTAAAAGACTCGATCGCGTCCTCCACATGGTGGGCCCGATCGCTCCTCTCCAACTCCAGCTGCTGGATCAGGTCAGTCTTCTCCCCCTCCAACTCGACCACGCGAGCGGAAACAAATTCCACCTCCAAAGACAAGGAGGCTTTATCTGCCTCAAGAGCGACGCAGCGGTCCTTTTGGGAGGCTTTCTCTGCCTCAAGAGCAGCACGGCGGCTCTCCTTCTCCTCCAACTCCCTCATAAGGCAAGCGACCTCCTCCTGTAATTCCTTCTGCTTGGCGGCCCCACTTCCTGCCGACAACCTCAATCATCCCCAGCGTAGCCTATACCAAGGCATAAAGGTTAGGAGTGTAAGAGGGAGGGGTGGTGAGAAGGAAATCAAGGTGAGTACCTGGCTAAGTCTCAAGAGGACCATGTTGTCAAGATCGTCCTCAGAACCGGCCGAGATGCGGGCCTGGTCTTCCGCGGGCAGGGTGATCAAGGTCTGCTGCTGCACGTCCCCTAGACTTTAGGGCGGGGGAGGGATGTTGAGCCTCGTCGAGCGACCCTCGGTCGCCACCTCGTAGGTCACTGCGGGCGACGAATGAGGTCGCTCCGAGACAACACTTTGGGACGACCCAGCAAGGTCGCCACCTGGCATCAGAGAGTGCAGAGGGGAATGAACTGCAATTGTACCCGTTTCTAGGGCCGCATCCTCATGGTCCTCCACCACGATTACATCCGGCTCTTGAGAAGGACTATCCCCTCGGTGGGAGGAAGAGTGCTTGCCTTGGCTCTTCGCCTCTCTTTTCCTCTTCCTCCCTGCTGTGAAGCGACTGAGCAGGAGATCGATGTCCATCTCTTCTCCTAGATCCTGTAACTCAACTGGAAGCAAGGAAAATGGTTAGCCTGTGGATGAAGTAAACTAGAACATTTTGGCAAAGAAAAAAAAGGTGAATTACCAAAAGGACCACAATCAAGACCTTCCTCAGGAATGCCCCTGGGCTGGTCGGGTTGACCGCCCCCGGGAACATCCCTCAACAGCTCAGGTTGGTGACGAAGTTCGTCTTGGACGAACTCAAACCCCATCTTGGCAAGAGACTCCTCGGTCACCACCTCCTTAATATTGACAGCCCCTCGGCTGCAGAGTTGGTGGGTCATGGACAAGAGGGTGGCGTCAGATGGGGGACAAGGGATGCGACGGAAAGAAGGGAGCCCTGAACCCGTGAAGGGAGATTCGGGCCCCATCGAGACAAAGACGAAGAAGGGCTTCCAGTCTTTGGTCGACCCCTTCTTGTCGCTAGTAAACAGTTTGCTGGACCTTTGGGAAAGACTGGCATAGCACGCCCAATCCTTGTGACCCTTGGTCAGCTTGAAAGTGAACAGGAAGTGGTCGAGAGTAGGTTTCACCCCTATATCCTTGCATCTGATTAGATAACTGGCAATGTACTGGTGGGAATGGGGAACCAACTGACAGGGGAGGAGGTCTACCTCGTTGAGGAATTCAATCAACATCGGGTGGAGAGGAAATCGCAGCCCCTTCTTCAGGGACGCCAAATGGACTGTAAAGAACCCCGACGGAGCGTCTAGGGCGGTCTGAGTGCTAGTAGGCCTTAGAACCTCAATAGAGGGTCCCACCATATAAGTGGCATCGGAAAACCCCCGGTCAGTAACTTGGCAATGGCACAATGCCATGATGCTCTCGTCCAGCTTAACCCTCGAGCCCCCCCGTACTGGGGTCGAAGAAGGAAATTGCTTCCTCAATCGGCGTAGCTTTTGGCCGGGCATAGCCGACGGGGACGAATGGGACGATTGAGTCTGGCTTGGGTCACGGCCAGAGGCCGATTGATCGGCATGACGAGAATTGGATGATGCGGAAGCTGAATCGGAATCAAAGACAATCATGGTGGCGAGAGAGGAAACTGACCTGGAGCAGAAGCAAAACTGGTCGGGTAACAACGGAATCACGAACGGACGGTGATGGGGAAAAAAGAAGATGGCGTCGAGCGGCGGTTTTAACTGACAATGGGAAGACGAATCAACAGGCTATGATTACATCTTCGTGGAGATTGTGCCCAGACGCCACGCGAAACCCAAGGAACGGCCCGGATCCGCGCTGGGGCGCCCACGTGGACCTCGTAAACTCCCCATCCCTCGACGTGGCCCAGACGAGGAATGAGGAGTTGGGGGGCTTGTGATGGGCCGATATCCGGTGGATGGCCCAATTGAACCAGTTAATACATTTTGGGTCAAGTGCACAGGAAAAACCTAGGCCCGGGCCGGCCCACGAGACGAAGCCCGATCAACTCCAGCCCAAAAACAGCTAGCGGAGCCAACCGAGAGGAGAAGACGGAGCTGAATGGCGAAAACGAAGCCGGAAAAAGTGGATCGCGCCAATGACGGAACGGACACCCGTTGATTATGTATTACCTTAATTGTCTAGAATCCATGTATAAATAGAAGGGACCCCGAAAGGGAAAACTCAAGCTAAATCAAGCTAATAGAACACACATACTTCTCGAATTCTTATTCTTAATTCATTTCTTACGATCCGTTCCACGGAATCGGATCCTTTGGAGGGTTTATCGCCCATCAGACATAAAATGAAGCAAACATAATAGAAACTCGAACAAAAGCATTTACATCTCAAGAAACAAAACTCAAGACCTACCCGTGATTCAAAAGTTTATGCAATGATCGATATCTTAATTTCAGTATTGCTTTTAGAGAAGTTAGTCTCTTTAGTTCCTTTTTCTATATTACAAAAATAGTAGTAATGTGATGTACTTATTTCTCACTTTCTAATAGAGTTGGGAATATACCTGTTGGAGGTCCCACATCGGAAAATAAAGATGAGTATCACTTGCATATATTGAAGGGTGAACCCCTACCTATCAGCTTAAGCTTTTGGGTTAAAATTGTGGATCCCGACTTTATATGCAAGTGGTTAATTTTACCCGGCACTCTATCCGTTGTTCTTGGCCCGCCGAAATTTTAACATGATATCAGAGCAGGTCCGGTCCGGGTTTGATTGTTCCTGGTTGTTTAGATGTGGGTTTAGCAAAAATGAGCTACCCGTATGTGGTTTGGGCTGAGTTGGCTAAAAAGAGATTGAGATGCCACTGCCAGTTGTGTGGGCTAGCTATAAAAGATTGAGATGCTAGACCTGTTTGTCCAAGTGCTAACTGGGCCAGGCTAGTTACCACTTGCGGGGGAATGTTGGAGTTCCCACATCGGAAAATAAAGATGAGTATCACTTGCATATATTGAATGGTGAAGCCCTACCTATCAGTTTAAGCTTTTGGGTTAGAATTGTGGATCCCGACTTTATATGCAAGTGGTTAATTTTACCCGACACTCTATCCCTTGTTCTTATCCAATCCAGTTGTCCATATCCATCCTAAATTCTATCACTAACATTGCTAGTCTTTTCTTATAACCAGCAAAGCTCTTCATGGTTTCACACTTTGTCATTTTGCTTATAATTTGCGAAGTATACTCCAGAGGCATCCTTGTTTTTGTTTCAAGTAAGGTGATGGCATGATGCATTAAAGACGCATCGTGCTAACCATGAAGAGAAAACTAAACAAAATACATGAGAATGAGAAATAAATTATTGTGTATTGTTCCTAAAGGTGAATTTTCTAAGCAGGTACGATACGTTCAAGTTTTAAAAATAAGATCCAAAGAATGCACTACTCTAAAGTTAGATCAGTGGCGGACCCAAGAATTTCGGTGAGTGGGTTCACATTTTATGCACAAAAAGAAAATGTTGATATTTGTATAGCAATAAATTTAAAACAAGGTAAAAAAGTATCAATAAATAGCATTCTGAGATAAATATTGCAAGTTGTATGTAATATTTTTGAAATACTGTATAATAAATATAATACGTTCATTGCCTTAACCAAAAAAGAAAAAAAACTAAACAACTAAAATGTTAATTCTAGAAATTTCTTCAAATACTAAGTATATTTTAGGAATCTTTTTAAAACAATTAAACTTGTTCATACATTTCAAAAAAATTGAACATTTTATAATTAAGTTTCGTAATTAAAGTTAAATCAATTTTCCAAATCTAAAAGAATTAAAACATAAAATTCTACACAATTATAAAAGGTGTTCTCTGTTCCATTTTCAAAAAAATAGCACCTAATCACATATAAATATACTCTTTCTTCGATGCCCTTAATCTACATATAATAGCTAATTACATACTACTACTAATAAATAATTTTTTTTGGAGTGGGTGCAATTGACCCCACTTGCACAACCGTAGGTCCGCCCCTGAGTCAGATAATATAATGTAAGATGATATTTCATGATATCTGTGACGAACTTTTTTGCTATTAGAGACTTCTTCCAAGAATAAACAAATAAAAAGAAAATCAATATGAACAAATTTTACCTTACCAATTTTTACAAACAATAATCAACACAAAAAATGAAGTGCTAACATATGATAATCTCTTTGTTTTTTCTCTTCAAAGTGGTATCATGTTCAAAATGATATAATCACTCATAAAATCAAAATTCTATAATCACTCAAAAAAGAAATGATATCCACTTTTTTCCCCAAAGACAATTTCACTTGTTTTTTCTCGAGACAATCTGCAAATCATATTTATTAAAATTCAAACTTGTTTTAAATCAATCAATTTTTACAAATAATCATCATCACAAAAAAATGAATGGCTAACATGTGATAATCTCTTCGTTTTTTCTCTTCAAAATGTTATCATAATCAAAATTCTATAATCACTCATGGCATCAAAATTCTATAATCACTCATAAAAAGAAATGATATCCATTTTTTCATAGACAATTTCACTTCTTTTTATCGAGACAATTTGCAAATGAGATATATTAAAATTCAAAATTTGTTTTAAATCAATCAATAACCTAAAATTTACACTAAAAAATCCTAATAACATATTGAACAATAATTTCTTGCAATTGAAAGAGAAGCTAGAAATTTAAAAAATGGAGAATTAAAAGCGCTTATACCTTTTGCACGGTTGTGATTTAGATTCTTTCAATCTGAATTTGAATTTAAAAAATAAAATAAAATAAAATTTATACGGAGTATAAGAAAAAGTTATACGTGAGTGTTCTTCTCCCCCATGTCATGCAAGCAACTATCAAATCCTCGCCCCCAATTCGATTGAAGAACTCCGGTGTCGTTTCAAAGAAGCATGTGATTTGGCTGCCCTTGTGTTTTATTTCCACTATAATCTCGGCAAAGAGTATGCACTCCAATAAAAATATATTTATAAACTAAACGATTTACAAAAAAAAAGTAACAATTATCAATTTTGGGAACATACGATAAATAGAAATAATGGAATCGGAGCCAACTCTAGGCTAACACCGAACCTCCTCCGATCCCATCCCTCTTTTTTTTCTCTGCGGCACAACCCCCCGTCACTGTTTCCGTGCTCTTTCCCTTCACCGGTGACAAATCGCCGGCGTTCTTCCTCCTACGGCAGTCACCTCCTCTCTCCTTTACCACCATGTGTTGAGAAAAATCTACCTCCTCTTCTAACCCCGCTGCAACTACTCCCCATCTTGCTTTCACGACGGTTTCCAACGTCAAACTCCAGGTTCCAATTACTCTCAGTTATTCGAAACCCAACTACAAAAAGTGGAGCCGTATCTTTCTTCTTTTGGTTTGACGTTTCAACCTCGAGGGTTTCATCAACGGTGAGAGGATCTCGGCCTGAAAAGATGATATCAAATGTCTTCAACTCGACGCACTCATTCAAGGATGGATCCTTTCCACCATCAACGATGAGGTATCTGATCTCATCCTCTCCGCAGCCACATCTACGGCTGATTTATGGAAAGCGATACATGACCTATTTCATGATAACAAGGCGGCCAGAGCTATGCAATTGGAGCACCAGTTCTACAACACCGTCAAAGGCACGTCCACCATTTCCACCTACTGTCAAACACTATGGAATATTGCCGACTGGCTAGACGATGTGGACGCCCCCGCTACTGAAAATCAACTTGTTCTTCAAGCCATACGCGGACTCCCAGAAGATCTCAGCAAACAGGCTTCCTTCCTTCAATTTCAAAAAACGCCGCCTACGTTCATGGAAACAAGATCGGCTCTCCTCCTATTAGACAACCAACGCCGGCCTCTCGTTCCCACTGGTGATGGCGGCACGGCTCTTGCAGCAATCACCCACGGTGGAGGAGCAGGCCGCGCATAGGTCCTTGGCGGTATCGGCAGACAGCAGCACGGGCAATCCAGCGGTGGCGGTCAATTCCAGGGCGGCAGCAGTGGCAAAGGGCAGGCGGCGGTGGTCGACAGGCGCGCAGGCGTGGTCGCGGTCGCCACAGCGGTGGAATTCCTTGGCAACCTACTGGGGAAATTGCATCTTGGTAGACCTCTTACAACTACCCAAACCCAAGCCAAGGGCTATTGGGCCCCTGGCCCAATGCCTTTCCCCATCCAGCCCAAACCTTTTTAACCCAACCCTTATATCCAAACTACCCAGCCCAATACCCACATGCCCACACCTCACCCTCTTACCCACCCTACCCAAACTACCCCCCCCCTCCCTAAGCTCCTACCCTCCAGCCCCTTAAACCCCCTAACCCCACAGCTCTGGCCCACCAATTTGATACAATGTCCCTCCGTGAACCCACATGGCTCATGGACACCGGTGCCTCTCACCATATTGCCTCAGATCCAGGTACTCTTTCTCATGTTTATTCCTCACCTTTAAATTCACCACCACTCATCACAGTCAGTAATGGATCTAAAGTATGCACTACGGCTATTGGTAAACATATTTTTCTCACTACCCCACCCATATCCCTCAATAATGTCCTCGTCTCCCCACACATCATTCATAATCTTATCTTTGTTCGTCAATTTATCCATGATAATAATTGCACCATTGAATTTGATTCTCATGCTTTTTCTGTGAAGGATCTTCAAACGGGAGCCGTGATACACCGCTCAAATAATGATGGTCCACTTTACCCCATGCGCCCTCACACTCCATTTGCCCAAGTTCACACTGCCTCCGTTGACACACAAACGTGGCATCGTGGCCTTGGTCATCCCAGTCAGGCTGTCCTTCATGGACTCCCTTCCCTGTCTTTTCTTAGTAGTCAAAATAAACATTTTAAGAACACTTTATGCCATGCTTGTAAGCTAGGCAAGCATGTTCGACTTCCTTTTACTTCCTCTATTCGAATTTCAAGTTTTCCATTTCAATTAATGCATACTGATTTATGGAAATCCCATGTTCCCAGTATTACTAGTTTTAAATTTTACATGCTTCTCCTGGATGATTTTTCTCACTATTTATGGGTTTTCCCTTTACGCCACAAGTCTGATGCTCTTTCTCAACTAACAAATTTTTTAGCTTATATGCATAATCAATTTAATACCACCATTAAGGAGGTTCAATGTGACAACAGAACAGAATATCGTAACACTCCTCTTCAAAATATTTTTAATTCACTAGGTATTCCTTTTCGTTTCTCTTGCCCTCACACAAGCCAACAGAATGGACGTGCCGAGCGCACGATTTGAACCATAAAAAACACCATTTGAACTCTACACTTTGAGGCCCAATTACCTCCTGAGTATTGGGTTGAAGCTCTCCACATGGCCTGCCATTTCTTTAACCTAGTGCCCACCACCACTCTCCAAAAGCGAACCCCCCACGAAGTATTATTCCAGACGGCACACTCCAACTCTCACTTACGTGTGCTTAGTTGTCTTTGCTATCCCAACACCCATCTCGTCTCCCGATCCCTCTTGTTCAACTAAAACGTATAAGGTGGTTAGCATATGAAGGACAATGTCAAAATACTCAACTGAAGAAGGGAGGATTTACCAAAGGGACCGAAGTCGGCACTTCTCTCCTGGAGATCCCTCAATAAGTTAGGCTGGTAGCGATGTTCGTCCCTAACGAACTCGAACCCAAGCTTGGCAAGGGATTCCTCGGAAGGAGATTCGAGCCCCGTGGAAACAAAGACAAAGTAGGGCTTCCAATCCTTGGTCGACCCCTTCTTGTCACTAGTGAAAAGTTTAATTGACCGCTGGGAGAGATTGGCATAGGAGGCCCAGTCCTTGTGACCCTTGGCGAGCTTGAAGGTAAATAGGAAGTGGTCCAGGGTGGGTTCCTCGTTGACCTCTTGACATTTAATCAAGTAGCCAGCGATGTAGTGGTGAGAATTTGGGAGTAGTTGGCAGGGAAGGAGATCCACATCATTGAGGAACTCCACCAACAAAGAGTGCAGAGGGAACCGTAACCCCTTCTTCAAGAAAGCCATGTGGACAGTGAAGAACCCTGGAGGGGCATCCGGGGCTGTCTCAGTTCTACTAGGTCGCCGAACTTCAATGGCGGGTTTGACCTTATCAGTAGCGTCGGCGAACCCTTGGTCAGAAATCTAGAAATGGCACAAGGCCATAATGTTCTCCTCCAACTCAACCCTTGGGCCCTGTAACGCAGGGGTTAAGGAGGGGAACTATTTCCTCAACCGGCGTAGCTTCTGGCCGGGCATAGCCGCCATTGACGGCTGAGGCGGACTTGATTGGCACTGATCTTGGCCAGAGGGGGCCGATTGATCGGCCGGAAGAGAGTTAGATGGTGGGGAAGCAGAACCTGAATATGAAATGGTCATGGTGGGAAAAGGATAACTGACCTGAAGATTGAGGAAATGGGTTGGGTTGCAGTGAAAGAAACGAATTGATGTAGGTAAGGACAAAAGTAGCGTCCAGCGCCGGTTTTAAGCAAAGTGGAGTGGAAGGCGAAGCAGCAGGCCATGATTGCATTTGAGGGAGATCGTGCAAACCGTCACACGAAAACCAAGGAACGGCTTGGATCTGTTGAGGGGGCGCCCACGTGGATCTCGTAAACTCCCCATCCCTCAACGTGGCCCGCCTGAGGAATGAAGCCTTGGGGGGCTTGTGATGGGCCGATACCCAACAGGAGGCCCAAACCTTTCGCCCAAATGGTGCTTGGATACCAATATGGGTGTGCAGCGGTCCTGGGCCAGCCCAAGGACTTGGGCCTGGGCCGACCTAATGAAGAGACAGGTGGAGGAGCCCGAACAAGTGAAGGAAACGCAGCTACATGCCGAGGAATAGGCGAAGAAAGAGGATCGTGTGAATCTCGGATTAGCTTCCATAAATTGTAAACTATCATAATTGTGTAGGAAGCATGTATAAATAGAGAGGACCCGAACGGGAATCCTCAAGCTAAAACTAGCGTATAATTTCATAATTCTCGAGTTCTTGTTTATCGTTAATTCTAATAGGCGTGTCGTAGCACCTACAAATTCATTTATTATTTTCCTTAACTCTTAACCCCCTTTATGAATTAATATTGATTAAAACATATAGATAGGGCAAGTAAGGGTCGATCCCACGACGAAAGATACTTTTATTGCTATGAAAATCAGTTCATTTGTAACTTTTCTTGAATAAAAACTAACTAAAATCTAAAAGGTAAAACTAAAGGATATGGGGGGTTTGAATGATAATTCTAAAAAGGTAAAAATGGAAATGAAATAGAGATAAGGATAACAAATAAGAGATGGAACCACAACAGCAACTTAAACTCAGAAGAAACACTCAGGGAGAAAACAAACACACAATAAACTTTATAACAACGTAGACAATAATATTTAACTTAAACCATTGTTGAAAAATACTTATAGTTTTTAATATAAAATAAGTTAAATAAATCTGATTAATTAATTAATTATGTCTTGAATCTGAAACTAAACCGCTAATTAAACTCAGGGTTAGGCTGAAGAAGAGGTCCACCAACGGTTCTTCCATATTTTCCCATTCATATTAGCTCATGTTAAGACCAACCCTAACTCTAAACCCTACTACCCTTAGCAACCTTAAGACCAACCCTTAAGTTACTACTAAGAATAGCGCATTAAGATTTGTGGAAAACATCACCATAACAATCTTGCACTAACACCATGGTTATTTAAGAAAATCAGTTCAAAAACCTTGATTAGCAAAAACCACTTAGCGAGGCAGTCTAGGCTAATCAAGTGACACTTAGTTTCTAGAAAAGTTTGGCTATTTAAAGCACTTTGGACTTTAAAAGCATATCAATTTAAACTGGATTAGGTGCGCGTTCCTAATTTGGTCCAATTTAAGTAAAATCTAGTGAATAATAGGAAGTTTTTATCAAAATGCACTGTAAATGTTTTGTATTTGGTGGAGTACCCTGTAAAGGTGAATTGAAAAAAATGTCTAGGCGTGTATGACCGACGCGCTTCTTAGAAAATGAAAAGTTATGCCATTTAACAAAGCGTAAACGGTGTTTCAAGTTTAAATTTAAATAAAAAATCAGAGAATGGGCAAAACGACGTCGGAAGAGACCAAACAAAAACCCTCCATAAACATCTTCCTTCATCGTGCGACCATTGAGTTTTCGATCTGTGTGTGCTCTATCCCCCCCTCTTCGACACCTCCAAAAGTTGATCGAAACCCTACCCATCCAAAGTCACCGATCTCGGAAAACCTTGAATTTCTACAATGAGGACGGAGAATGCTTCTGTGTCTTACTCCAAGAATGGAAACGATGAGTATCATGCGGAAGAGACAATGACAGAGCACACCAGTAGCCCAAAGGCCACACAAGGAACATTGGAGGTCAGAAACTTGATTATAAATGAATTATTATTCTCTCTCCAAATAACCACTGGACAATGGTTTATGAATTTTTAGTCTGGTCGACTCCATCGATCGACAAAAATAAGTGTCGACCAACTGGTCGCACTAATTGCATGTCATTCCGTATGAAATTCGTTGACATTATATGTCGTTATATAGGTTCCGACGATAAAGATGAAAGTAAAATCAAAGGACTTTCCACATATGAAGCTGACTGTGAAGTCTTCACTGCAAGACTTCCAAAAATTTATGAAAGAAAAGTTGTGGGATCATATGGAAATCCTAGAAGTGTTTAGGAGAGATTCTCCTTTTGGTGCTTTCCTTGATGTCCAACTTGTTCCCCCTCCAGCCATGTTATGGCAGTTGATGGTTAGGGAGGCTAATGTGGAAGGAGAAAAAGGTTCTGAAATGTGGTTTGTAGTAAATGGAGTTCCCATTAGATACTCTCTAATGGAATTTTTCTTGATTACTGGACTCAAATGTTCAGAACTAGAATCCGGATACGAAGAGAAGTATGATAAGGATTCACTGCGTGTTTTCGTTGAAGAAAACTGGTCAAAGAGTGTCGTATGTTATACTTCTGTTTTCGAGAGGTTCTCAAAATTGTGTCGGCTACTTGACGATGAAGGGAAGAAAGTGTATGCACTCTAGTGGATAGTTAAGGTGGCGACATTGATGTTTGTTGTCCTCGTTTTGATTAGTCATGCTAAGAAAGATGCCCCAGTTCCAAAATGGATCCTTGCCACTGTTGCAAAGTTTGATGATTCCATGTCTTTTCCATGGGGGACATGGGCATTAAGTCCCTCCGTATCCAATCTTTGGGGAAGGACTTAGTTTCAGAAAAGAAGAAGCTTGTCAAAGGCGGGAAAACATCCAACACCCTCCGCTACACTGGCTTTGTCCTCCCCTCATCCGTGAGTAAATTAATTTAAATTGGTATTAAAAGTTCCTATAATTTCATTGGTTGAATTGGGCTTCATTTATTGGTGCATGCAGTTTCTCCTATTTTAGTGTATTAATGATTTCGGATAGACATTTGGAGTGAAGAGGGAGAAAACAAATCCAGCACTTCCAAGAATGTGTCTCTGGAAAAATAAAATTTCAAAAAAACTGTCGCACGAAGCCATAATCAATGCACTTAACGCTGCCAAGGTAAGTTCTAAACTTTAAAGTGAAAGGTCGACTTAAGGTGAAAGTCAACTTAATGATCTTTAAAGTGAAGGTCGACTTCATGATCTACAATCATTTTTTAAAAATGCTTTTTCTTTTGTAGAGTGTAAGGAGCATTCTTCTTCTAGAGGGAAGTGAAATACGTGCCCCTTGGATCACGAGTCTTACCTCCTTGCCTTGTGTTTCCAATCCAACTCTTGGAGAATTTGTAAGGGGAATCCAAGGTGGTGACAAGGATATACAATTATGCATGAAAAAACAACTTCTGGCCCCAGCAAGTGAAGATGAAGTTGCTGCAGGAAGGAATTCATCATGAGATGAAGTTCACTCTTCAAGTGAGGGGTCAGAAGTCCCCTCCAAAAAGTATGTCTTTAGGAGGAGAAAAATATCAAGGCCGAGCACCCCACTTGGAAAAGCAGAGCACAGGCCTCTGTTGGAAAAGCAGAGCCCTCTGTTGGAAAGAACAACCAATATCAAGGCTTCATCTTTTAGTGGAAATGCTAGTGAAAACTTGCCTGATTCAAAGAAAAATTACATTGATGGTAAATTTTCTAAGCATCAAAAGACGCTATATCAGGAGGTGGAGAATGTCTTGGAGAGAAAATTTCAGACACTAGAAAAAAGAAATCTCTTAACCTTACTTGACACCTTAAAGGGAAGGAGTGACGAAGCGAAGGAAGAAGATGGGAAGGAAGAAGATGAGCCCATGGCAGTTAATATGGCCAACCCCTCCAATTTTGAAGGAATTCCTGAAGAGAAAGAGGAAGAAGAGGGTGACCAATTTAACCTTAATGAAGAGGAAGAAGTAAAGAATGGGAGTCCACCGATCCAGGTAATTTGGTCGACCCCATTCGTCGTTCTTTTTTACTCTGATATATATGGTCGATGAAGTATGTTCTTATGTTTTGAACCTTTTGTAAAGCATTATGTTTCCAATGGTCAGGAAGAAGAGGAGGAAAAGTTTGCAGTTGAGGGAGAGGCCCTAGAAGATGAGATGGCAATAAGTGATAAAATTGTCCATGATGTTGTTGAATTCTGCAATTCAATTGAAAACAATGTTGATGAGGTAATAAACTTATATTCTGATATTTTCATTTGTGATCCTGCTTAATGCTTATTCCTTAAAACTTTTGAGTAGAACCTTGAGTTCGATGGTGACGTCTTGAGAGAACTGACAGATGTGGATGAGGTCGCTGCTGCATGGGTACGGTTTAATTTGAGTATTATTGAATTAAACTTACTTTTCTTTGACATATTACTTTTAACATCCAGGAATTGGGTCGAGGCCTCCGGGAGAAGAAACGAAGTATTCATATATCGAGCCCCTACTTCGCCAATGTACATAAAAGGTAAAGGTTATAAATAATGAAGGTTCAAATGAGCTGGACAAAGCCGAAGAAGCGCAACTCAACAAACGAAGGAACCCATCCAGCCAACAACTTGAGGCCTTCCATCAATTCATGCAGTCGGCAATTGCTGATGGGAGAGAAGTTCAGTGTATCATGGAAAAGAGGGGAGAGTCCCACAAGATTGTTAAGAAGTGGTGGAGTTCCTTGATCAAGGCTAGCGGCTGGTTGGAGACCTTAGTAATATAAGTTAATATTAGTATTATATATTTATATCTTAGTATTATAAATTTAATATGTTATCCTTTTTATTTCATTCGCAGCATATGGAAGAAATCATGATCTGCTTCATGAAAATATATAACAAGAAAGATTGCACATACGCTGTCCTCCCAGAGAGCTTCCAAATGTTAAGTGAGGTCAATGCCACTATTGATCTATTTCCAATCATGGACTCCGGCATCACGGAAATAGTTCATGGTAGATGGAACACATGCTCTAAACCGTGGAAGGATATTTCATGTGTTTATTGGGTTCATAACATATCCCATCATTGGGTCGCCATAAGAGCCGAATTCAAGAGAAAGTGTCTGGTGGTGTTCGACTCCCTACAACAAATTACAAATATGAGTAAACTTGAAGAAGTACTGTCAAATATGCTCAATTTTTTTTCATGTGATATGTCATTACGCATCTAATTATCTTCAAGGTATTCCTGGCGACCACAGAGACATGAGTGCGCAATGGAGTGTTGAACGGCCTTTGGTGCCGCAACAGACAAATTCAGACTGTGGGGTGTTTGCTTTGAAGTTCATTGAGCTTGGTGTTCAAGATTTGCAACCTTCGGTGCTTACTGGATTCAGTGAACTTGGCGTTGTCCAATTGAGAACTGCATACGCATATGCAATATGTAGAGAGGACTTTTAAAACATGTAAATAGAAATCTTGTGCTATTGTATTTCGGTGTGTATTTGTGTGAATAGTCGACCTCACTTATCGACCAATTCGCTGCGCAAAGGTCGACATAGAAAACTAACCCATTTAACATTGAAATTTTAGGCAAAATTAATGAAACAATGAAATGTTAATTATAAATATTTAATTCATGTTGTGAATAATATTATAAGATATCCAACAAAATTGATTAATCGGGTATTTGCAAATGACCTCGTAATAACTAGCAAAGTTGACACTGGGTCTATTTATAGTATTATGAGTACACTTGATATTTTCAGAAGATGCATTAGGCCAAAGATAAACGTCGAAAAATCCATAACAAAAAAATTAACATTTTATGGCTTCAAATTTTGTCACAAAACATAAAAAATTAGCCACAATAACTATTTGTAGCAATTCTAGACTTTGGAGGACGCAAGGAGATTACTTAGAATAGTATCATGAAATAGTCGACCTAACATATCGACCAATAGTCGACTTGAAATAGTTGACCTAACATATCAACCAATTTGCTATGCAAATGTCGACATAGAAAACGAATCAATTTTATATTGTGAATTTTAGGCATACACAAAATCGACCTCTTCAATATTCCTACACTATACGAGATCCCCATCACAAGCCTTTTGGTTATACGATAAATCTATTATGAGTTTTATAAAACAAGCTTCATATTCTATACGAGATCCCGTCACCTAAGACTGTCTTGCCGCCATCATAAGCCTTTTGGTTGTACGAGAAATCTATTATGAGCTGTATAAACACTCTTTCCTCCATCATATGCTGGCTGGTTATGGAGGAATGGCTCATAATGGATTTCTCAGGATCCGTTGTGGACCTTTTTCCGGGAATGAAGTTAACAGTTAGATCTTCTCTCAGGGAGTATCAAAAGATCATAAAGGATGGATTAGCAGACCGTGGAGGGTTGGCATTTTTTATAGAAAGTCACCCATAAGGCTTGTAAAGAAAAAAATGGATCTTTATAAGCTTATAAAACAAGCATTATAAGTAGTGAAGTTTCATTACTTCTTTACAAGCCTTCTGGGTGAGTTTCTCTAAAAAAATGCCAACGCCTCAGGGTCTGCTAATCCATCCTTTATGATCTTTTGATACTCCCTGAGAGAAGATCTAACTGTTAACTTCATTCCCGGAAAAAGGTCCACAACGGATCCTGAGAAATCCATTATGAGCCTTTTACCTAATTGAGAAATCTATTATGAGCCTTTAACCTAATTGAGAGCCTGAAAGAACAACGGAAATAGTTCATTAAAATAAAAATATTACGCAGTACATATTATTGTTCAGTGGCAATATTAATATTCCACCGCACATCCATTTTCACCAAAAACTTTGATAGTATAATCAAAGTCCGTTACATAATGAAAATAAAGAAAATAAGTCTCCTCCACATTATGGGCCTCGACTATTCTAGCCCAGCCCTCCCGAAAAAAGAGGTTTCCTTGCTCACATACATGAATTTTCACTTTAAAAGGGTCTGAGGAAAGCGGGGAAAAGTTCCTAATGACAGTGCCATCAGCGTACTCTGGACCATCGGCAATCATATTAACGTAATGTGGGATCCTCTGAATCATTAAAAGATTGAGTGAATTAGACATAACATAATTTAAAAGCTAGTAAAAGAAACACAAGAAAATGAATGAAATCACAAACCAATCTTTCCCTGAAACCGAGATCTTTGGAGAGGATAACACAAAAACTCGTCATTCTGCAGATCTTTACAAATGGATGAGAATGAACCTTTTTACGGATGAAACCCTAGCCGGTGATTCTCAAATTTATAGTATCCAGCTCATAAATGAAATAACGACGTCGACGGATAAACTTAGGCATCGTTTCCTAATTACTGTTTTTTAATCCTTGTGTAATTCAATTTTTTTAATTGGCACATTTTCCAATACGCCAGAAAACTTAGAAAAGTTTGAATCGACGCATCGTTTCCAAATTACGTATTTTACTCGTTTTGTAATTTAAAAAAATACTAACCGATACAAAATATAAAACGACGTCGTCAAGTATGGAAACAATGCTTATTAATATGTTGACATTTAATATGTCTACATTATAATAGGTCGACATAATTAAAAATTCACATGCATTAACTGCAAATCCGCACAATTCCCAAAACGTTGACTGAAAGATCAACGTTTCTTCCGCCTATACAAAAAATGTCGACATTATAATATAAAACGACGTCGGAAACGTTGCTTAATAATAGGTTGACATATTTAAAAAATCACATGCAGCATTAACATTTTAATTTTGTACAAGGACCATTATCAAAATTAAAAATATTTTAAGGGTGTTTTGAAGAAAAAATATTTTAGAGTGACCAAATATTTTACAGCGACTAAAAGCATATTTAACTTTAATAATAACAATAGTAATAACAACAACAACAACAGCAACAACAATAATAATAATAATAGTAATAATAATAATAATAAGTTATGTGTTTACTACGGAGTATTTTTTTTCCTATTCACATGCAGCATTAACTTCAAATTCGCACATTTCCCAAACTTTGACCAAGTTCACGAGATGTTAATCGTGGCTGAGATGAAGCATTTCTTACGCTTATATATTCGGAAACATTAAAATCAAAATACACCCGCATCTCAAACAATTTTTGATATGGAAAACAATGCAAATGATATCCCAAAAAACATTGAGAAAAAAATTCAGTCATGGAAGGAGAGAGTGAAAGATCTGGAGAAAAAGCTCGGGGTACCAGAGACCGAAGAAAAAGAACTCCAAAACGGGTCTCAAAATTGAATGGAAATCATGAAAAATTTGGAAGAGATGGTGGAAGCTTTAGCAAAAATCCTAGGATTATCAGTGAGCGACCTTGATTCTGGAGCTTCCTCTAATATGAGTGACGAAGAGTGATGATGTAACACCCTGCAACCCGGTCTAAAAGAATTGATTAATTTAATTAATTAATTACTCTTCTGGACCAGAGTTGGGGAAATTCAAAAGTTCTTAGAAAAATTATTTGATCATATCATTAAACTCGTTTTGACTGCCTGATTCTAGAAACGCAAACGGATCTCAATTCGGACCCGTTTGGGGAGGAAAAGCGCGTACCGTTCAGGTCAGATTTTACATTACGGAGTAGAATAAACATTTGTAACCCCCCAAATTCACCCATTATGCCACTCATTCCCCATAACCGACCATCACTCTCATTCATTCTCCTCATTATTCCCATAACTTAAAAACCCACACATTTCCCATTCATCCCCTCACATTTTTGTAACTCCCACAGACAATTCATCTTCTCTCTCCCTCTCTCTCTCATTTTCGGCCAGACCAGCAGCGAGGAGGACCTCCGGCGAAGCTCCGGCGGGTGCAAGGTTGAAGGAGAAGAAGGGCTAGGGCGTTCGTGCGAAGCGTAGTCGTCGTTTGTTCGTTCGTTGGCACCATTCGTTCATCTCGTTCCGCCAACCCCTTCATTTAGAGGTGAGTAGTTGTCCCCTCTAATTCTAGAACATTAAGTTATAATCTATGTCGTTATATTCATAGAAATATCGTACGCAACCTACATAGAATCCATACATGTTCGTAGATTAATCACCAAAATGTTCATTACGTAAACCTATAAATTTTGGCCTAGGAATCACTAGAAATGTATTCATAAATGTTATGTTATTGTTCCAAAAAGAATCTAGGTGTTAAATTAGCAAAACGGACCAAAACAGAGTAAAGGACAGCGGACTACCTCCGGGACGGTCGACCGCTGCTACGGACGGTGGACCGTACCCATGGCCAATCCGACGGTCACCACCGTGACGGTCGACCGCCGGCCACGACGGAAGACCACGGTGGACCGTCGGCCATCCAGTTCCCCACAACGCAGTCCACGGTCGACCGCCGGTAGGGTACGGTCGACCGTTCTACGGGCAGACTTCCGGGCAGTTTGTAGAACGAGCCCGTTGACCCAGAATCTGATCGTTTCTTGCATGAAAAGTTATAATTTATTTTAAATGTTATATAATTGATGTATTCTCGGCATTTACCAAAGGTAAAAAAAACATCAAGCATCCATCATGTTCATTCTAGACGCATCTCTTAGGTTTCATCATGTGCATACCGCTGTAGGGAGGACTTCGTGCGCCTACTACAGTGTGCCCGTCCAGGAACCTTCGGGGACCAACGGGTTTCCATCATGTTGGGCTTGTGTACGTACATAGTAGTCAGGCTACGGCTACTACCCGGTTTTTGCTAGTTCACTCGCGACATCTTCGTCGTGCGCGGCTCGTTACCGTTCGGGGACGATGACCGGAGTGCAGGGGTGATCCTGTCGAGTGAGACTAAGTGAGGGGTGTTTCTGATAGTTCAAGTCTTGCATCAAGTCATATCTTGATCATGTATGTTCCAATCACCTTGTGGTTTGTAATAGCTCTAACAGGTGGAAACTAAACAATTAGTAACATGTGGTTTTTCCCATACGTTAAGTACAGGTATTAATATGTGTATAGCCATATGGGTTATCACTTAATGTTCTTTTGTTAGATTCACTCCTCAGCTTATGCTGAGCGTGTAGTTGTCTTTGCTACACGCAGGAAACATGACGGTGCGGGTGCCAACCCTTGAGAGCAGTGACGATGGAGAGATGGGCGGCGCGCGGACGGGCTTTTATTTATTTCCATAAACTTAATTAATTAATTTGGCATGAACCCACCCTTGTTGTTATTTAATTTGGACTCGACTTATTTATTTACTTCCGCATTTACTCTGCACTTTTATTACACACGTTTTGGGAGTAACTGTTGAGGACTTGTCGTGCGGTCCAAAACAAATTAAAAATTTATAAAATATCCTTAGCTAACCCCCAATATAATCAAATAAAAACTATAGTTAGGACAAGTAAGGGTCGATCCCACGGAGAAAGTTTGTATTTTTTAAAACCATTTTAGTATGCGAATACGTTGTCACGAAATAAAAATAAAACTAACTACTACACATATATATTACGTATAAAACTTATAATAAAACATATTCAAATAAACATAAGAACTTACAAATATGACTTATATAAACAACGAACTTATAATATAAACTATAAAAACAAAACAAATACCTAAGTATATATAAGTATAAAAACTTATATTTATAACTTATAAATAAACACTTATAATATAACTTAGAAAACAAGGGGGGGGGGGGGGGTTGGATGAAAAGTAAGTATTTTTTGGTTTTTTATTTTCTTATTTGTTTGGTTTTTTTGATAAAATGGGGGAAAACAAGCTCTAAAGATATTCAACTTCTCCAACTAAAGTAAACCCAAAAAAACACCACCAAGAACCCGAAACAAAATGAAAAAGAGAACAAACACAAATCAAACATTACACGTATAATAGGCACGTAGACAATATATTACGTAACTTACGCACTTAAGAATAGAAAAAATCAATCAAAGACCGAGTCAATTCATTTCCTTAACCACGATATGTAGGATTGTCAACTCTCCACACGGCCCGGAGTCATGCAATTCAAAGGCCCGTTTTGAAATATACCTTAGAACCCCAACTCTCTATTCAAGCATGAGAACATACTTCCACTATAAAAAAAATTTATAAAAGAGAGAATCTATTATCCATTCAACTCTCATACATAATCTATTCAGAAACCGCCAATACCTTATGCATTTTAACAAATTTTTTCTCCTAATGATGAGCACATTTCACAGATTTCCATGAACTTCTCAAACCAATGACGTTTTTTCTATTCACATAAATGAACACAACATATTTTCAATAAATCAAAAATTGTTTTTGAGCTTAAACAACCCCAACTTAATGAAAATGAAAAACAAACACATGAAAACATAATAATCACTCAATAACGAATTTTAAGGATAATGAATCAACTTATGGGGCTAAGAAGTCCAAAATTCTTAAAATCAACAAACACAAATCACAAAAAAGATTCACGAATGAATTCGGAGTTCATTTAACTACCTTATGGAGCTAAAATAGCTTCAACAAAAACCGAATTCCACATACCAACCTACTTATGAAATCAAATTATACAATTCAACCAATTCAACAACACTTGCTCAATAATTGAAGAAAAAATAGTTTGAATCAATTCTCATTCATAAGGGATTTAATATAAACATAAAAAAAACCCATAAAGAACACCAACCATTTTTGGAATATTTGGAACAAACACAACAAACAAAAAATGTAAAATTGAATAAAAAACAAACTTTTACATAGAATTGGGGAAGAAAAGATAAAATTGACAAATAAGAGTTACCAATTGTTGAAGAAGATGAACAAATTGAAGAAATTGGAGCTGTGATGGAGGAACCACCGGAGCTGGAGCTGCTGCGCGTCTGCCGGCCGTTCGCCGCGCCGCCTTCCACCATCGCCGGCGACCACCATAGCAGCGGCCAAGCCGCTGCTTTATTCTCGTGTTTTTTTTTCCTTTTCTTGTTGCAATTCATCTTCAATTTATAGGAGATTAAGAGTGAACGACCTTCAATTTCTTCCCGTTGGAGCGTGTGGGCGAATTGAATGGAGAGACGTTGGAGAAGATATGCGTTGAATGCTTCGCCGGTCGAACATGGAGCGTTTACTTCGCAGTTGCCATGAAGAAGAAGTTGCGTTTCTTCTTTTTTTTTCTATCTTTCTTGTGCGAATCAGGAGAGCAATGGATGGGCCAATTAACTTGTTTTGATGATGGGTTTGGGCTCTGGCCCAAATTCAATCTCCTTTTTCCAAACTTGAATTGCAATTTGGTCTTTTGCTACACTTTTCACCAAAAAATAAGATATCTGATAATTTTGGGTTAGGAAAAATAAAAATAATAGAATGTAAAAAAAATGATTAAAAAAACTAATATTTATGAAAGAAAATAAAAGATTGTAAGAATTGGAATAAAAATAAAACAAAGCTAAACAAATGAAAATTAAACAATAAAAATACTAAAAATGCCAAAAAGAGAATTAAAAATATTAACCCAAACCTGAGTTATCAAATACCCCCACACTTAAGAGTTGAACGTCCTCGTTCAAGGGCCAAAAAGTGTACATTATTTCTTTTTATCATCATCAAGAAAAAACAAAGTAAACTTTAAACCCCCACACTTAAGACTTTATGCTCATACAAATTTTAAAAACAAAGTGAGCTAGAAATCCTACAAGGATGGTGAACTAAGGTGTGGATTTTTGGGTTCTAACAAATGCTCTAAAGCTGCTACAAAAAAGTTTCCTAGCGGAATCCTATGGCTTAGAACGGCTCAATAGCAGCGGTAGCAAGGTTCATCAAGAAGCCTAAAAATATAAAAATCACTCAATTTTCTAAAAATAAAAGGCTCCTAAAACTGGTTTCTCTCTGTTTTGTTTTCAGATTTTAATATCAAGCAATGGTTGATTAGGCAACATCTAGATAGTATGTGGATGGCCAGTTCTAGAAAACAAAATTCTATGGGATTCCTAGAAGGATTTCAAACATTTTAAAGGTCATTTTTTACCAAGAAAAGAGCATAAGACTCAATGCGGGTTTATAAAGTATACACTTGCCATCTTTCAGAATAAAGTCCCAAGAAAAACAAAGAGGTTTTTGGGTCAATTTTGAAAACAATGCTCTATATAAGGAAATATGCAACTAAGAATGACAAAAATATTTAGACCCAAAACCTATTTTTTTTTTGGAAAAAAAATTTGCCCCAAAAGTTTTTTTTTAAGCATTTAAGCAATGACACAAGCATGAGCAACTCCCCCCACACTTAATATATGCATAGTCCCCAATGCATCTATATGGTATGCAAATGGCAATATTAAGCAAGCACGGACTTAGCAAAGAGAGAAGGGGAAAGGGAAATGCAACAAAAAGAACAAAGTATACGCAACATCAACTCATCACTTTTCCTTCCTTAAAGTGCTCGATGGACCCAAAATCTGCAAAAACATGGCTAAGACCAAGTCTTTTTAGCTTTGAAGAGATAAAAATCAGATTTAAAGAATGTAGATTTTAAGCTTCAAATTTGGTTCTGGAAACCAATTCTTGTGCCTTTTTGCACTTTTCAAAACAAAATGCTGCATATGAGAAGGTTAGTTATGTCATGCACGTGCAAAGCAGCTCATATACATCTAATAACATCATAATTCAGCACATATGCATCTGGTGAACTCAAAAATCAGATTGAACACCAAGAAAAGATTGCAGATTTTTTCCTATTTCAGCACGTACAAGCTGTAAAAAGTGTAAAATTTGCATTTTGCACTCAAAAAAATCAGCTTACAAGTCCAAAAATAACTTTTCAAAGTGCAGAATTTTTCCTTAGTATCCAAAAATCAGCTGTAAACAATGCACATGTCTCAATTTTCAGCTTAAGTATCACCATATTATAACACCCGAGAGGTTAGATTTTCAACAAAGCAACCATTAGGTACTTGAGACAGTAGGTCTAAGACAAAATTCTGCAGATACTATGCAGATATTAACCATATAAGCTCAAGAATCAGATTTGAATGGGATAGGCCATTCACTTGTGCAGAAAAGAGTATGACTTTATAGTTCAACTTCTCATTGTGCAAATTGTAATATCAAAAACCAAACTTTGAACACAAAAAGGTAAGGAAATTAAAGCCCAGACCTGAGATACTGATTTGGATCATATTTCACTTTTTTTTTCCTACCTAGACTTGCTGTTTCAATCCAGATTTTGCACCATTTCTGTGCAGACTTTCACTCCAAAGGAGAATACTTCTACCTATAACTTAATAGCCCTTGCATTTTCACTCAAATAAATGGTTAGAAGCATACATGGAGCAAAAATAGACCATTAAACAAGCATCAAAAACAGAAATATTTCTGAACTCCTGATGATGAAGTTCATTAAACAAGTATCACCATTATCACTAGATGGTCATTTACGAACCAAAAATCAGATTCAAGTATGCAACATATGAAGCTAAAGCAAATTTGAAAAAAACAGATTTTCTTGATCCTTTAGCCCTTCTAGTACAAAATTCAGCATGTATGGATCACAATATGAATGTAAAGTCATGCTATGTGCCTTCGAATCAGTTCCTATGCAGGTTTTAACAATTAGGATTAATGTTTAGGCCATAAGCATTTAAGGAACTCAAAAATCAGCTTAAACATCAAGAAAAGATTGCTAATTTCTTCTTTAAAAAAATGACACTTTGGATCAGATTTTTTCTAAAATTAGCACTTAAAGCTTCAAAATCAGTATGAAAACATTAAGATATGCTTCAAAATATTGCCCCCAAGCAAGATATATCAATTATAGTTCATATTTGAAGCAAAGGAGCACTCCAAGGAACAAAAATCAGCATATAAGCTAATTAAAAAGTGCAGATGTTTTTAAAAAATTCAGCAAGCATAGCTTATGAAATTCAGCAAGAACACCATTCAAATGATTCAATGCTTATAAAAATGAGTATACACGTGTTGCATACATCAAAAGTGAAACAACTCAGCACTTATGTCATTCAAATGCAACAAGTATGATCAATAAAAACAAAAATCAGCAAGTAAAAGTAATGAATATTAGTTTCAAAATGCAATTTTTATGAAAAATTGGCCAAAAGTCTCACAAAAATAGCAAATTGAGCACAATTTCAGCAATCCAGTCAATAAAAAAACTGCTTTAAGTTTGCTATTGCTAGGCTATTGCATTTGTAACCTCAAAAGCTGCTTTCAAATAGTGTAGGTTTTTCAAATAGGCATTGACAAATAAGAGCTGTTAAGAAAACATCACCTAGATTATCCAAAATAAGCATATATGCTCTTTAAAAGTCAAAAATCAGCAAATAAGCATGCTAAAAACAGTACTCGACGTGCAATTTTTTTTTGAATGGTACCAAATTCTTCACAAAATAGCATAACGGGCACAATTTTTAGCACGAACGCAAAGAACAATGCTGATTTCATATTTCTCTCAACTTTTTAGATTGAAAACTTTTTGAGCACATGATTTGCGTTGCCTTTATCAACATGGTTCCACACAAACAAGAACAAAGAACACAAAGACATACTAAACTGATTTCGTACAAAACTTTCCCCGGCAACGGCGCCAAAATTTGTTGGGGACTTGTCGTGCGGTCCAAAACAAATTAAAAATTTATAAAATATCCTTAGCTAACCCCCAATATAATCAAATAAAAACTATAGTTAGGGCAAGTAAGGGTCGATCCCACGGAGAAAGTTTGTATTTTTTAAAACCATTTTAGTATGCGAATACGTTGTCACGAAATAAAAATAAAACTAACTACTACACATATATATTACGTATAAAACTTATAATAAAACATATTCAAATAAACATAAGAACTTATAAATATGACTTATATAAACAACGAACTTATAATATAAACTATAAAAACAAAACAAATACCTAAGTATATATAAGTATAAAAACTTATATTTATAACTTATAAATAAACACTTATAATATAACTTAGAAAACAAGGGGGGGGGGGGGGGTTGGATGAAAAGTAAGTATTTTTTGGTTTTTTATTTTCTTATTTGTTTGGTTTTTTTGATAAAATGGGGAAAACAAGCTCTAAAGATATTCAACTTCTCCAACTAAAGTAAACCCAAAAAAACACCACCAAGAACCCGAAACAAAATGAAAAAGAGAACAAACACAAATCAAACATTACACGTATAATAGGCACGTAGACAATATATTACGTAACTTACGCACTTAAGAATAGAAAAAATCAATCAAAGACCGAGTCAATTCATTTCCTTAACCACGATATGTAGGATTGTCAACTCTCCACACGGCCCGGAGTCATGCAATTCAAAGGCCCGTTTTGAAATATACCTTAGAACCCCAACTCTCTATTCAAGCATGAGAACATACTTCCACTATAAAAAAAATTTATAAAAGAGAGAATCTATTATCCATTCAACTCTCATACATAATCTATTCAGAAACCGCCAATACCTTATGCATTTTAACAAATTTTTTCTCCTAATGATGAGCACATTTCACATATTTCCATTAACTTTTCAAACCAATGACGTTTTTTCTATTCACATAAATGAACACAACATATTTTCAATAAATCAAAAATTGTTTTTGAGCTTAAACAACCCCAACTTAATGAAAATGACAAACAAACACATGAAAACATAATAATCACTCAATAACGAATTTTAAGGATAATGAATCAACTTATGGGGCTAAGAAGTCCAAAATTCTTAAAATCAACAAACACAAATCACAAAAAAGATTCACGTATGAATTCGGAGTTCATTTAACTACCTTATGGAGCTAAAATAGCTTCAACAAAAACCGAATTCCACATACCAACCTACTTATGAAATCAAATTATACAATTCAACCAATTCAACAACAACTTGCTCAATAATTGAAGAAAAACTAGTTTGAATCAATTCTCATTCATAAGGGATTTAATATAAACATAAAAAAAAACCCATAAAGAACACCAACCATTTTTGGAATATTTGGAACAAACACAACAAACAAAAAATGTAAAATTGAATAAAAAACAAACTTTTACATAGAATTGGGGAAGAAAAGATAAAATTGACAAATAAGAGTTACCAATTGTTGAAGAAGATGAACAAATTGAAGAAATTGGAGCTGTGATGGAGGAACCACCGGAGCTGGAGCTGCTGCGCGTCTGCCGGCCGTTCGCCGCGCCGCCTTCCACCATCGCCGGCGACCACCATAGCAGCGGCCAAGCCGCTGCTTTATTCTCGTGTTTTTTTTTCCTTTTCTTGTTGCAATTCATCTTCAATTTATAGGAGATTAAGAGTGAACGACCTTCAATTTCTTCCCGTTGGAGCGTGTGGGCGAATTGAATGGAGAGACGTTGGAGAAGATATGCGTTGAATGCTTCGCCGGTCGAACATGGAGCGTTTACTTCGCAGTTGCCATGAAGAAGAAGTTGCGTTTCTTCTTTTTTTTTCTATCTTTCTTGTGCGAATCAGGAGAGCAATGGATGGGCCAATTAACTTGTTTTGATGATGGGTTTGGGCTCTGGCCCAAATTCAATCTCCTTTTCCCAAACTTGAATTGCAATTTGGTCTTTTGCTACACTTTTCACCAAAAAATAAGATATCTGATAATTTTGGGTTAGGAAAAATAAAAATAATAGAATGTAAAAAAAATGATTAAAAAAACTAATATTTATGAAAGAAAATAAAAGATTGTAAGAATTGGAATAAAAATAAAACAAAGCTAAACAAATGAAAATTAAACAATAAAAATACTAAAAATGCCAAAAAGAGAATTAAAAATATTAACCCAAACCCGAGTTATCAGTAACTCCCTGCATTTATTTCACTAATTTAAACCCAACTGTTTTCTTATTAAATAATCATTAATGCTTTTGTAACGGACGGTTCTCGGACAGTCCATGTAACTCTACCGGTCCGTTGGGTCGCGGGTGAACCGGGTCCACGGAAGGCGGGTGTTACAATTTGGTATCAGAGAGGTTCGGTTTTGTAAAAAAAAAATCATTTTGGGTCAAAAGGGTCTTTTTCAAAAGTCCACAGCCGCATCTCCCATCACATCACTCCTAGGGAAAGGTACACCGTTATTTTAATCACATGTATGTCATATTGTAGTTAGTTCTGATTTAAGTTATTCCTTTAGAAAATGAGCCAAGCAGCTGGCAACGACGGACAGGCTGTCCCAGAGGGTGAGCCTGAGCACGTGAGCGTGCACACTGAAGCGTCAAGCTTCACACCCCAGCAGGCCTCTGAGCATGCGGTTCCGGGCGCAGGACCCGATTCCTGAAGATGTCCATATCATTCAGCCGCAACTCGCGGCTAACTTCATGAACTTTCTCCAGCAGATGGCTGGAGCATACGTGCCACCACCGCCACCACCGCCGCCACCAGCGGCGGTGGTCACCATCGAGAAACTCCGGAAGAATGGCGCTGAGGAATTCTTGGACGATCAGATTGCCGACCCCATGATTGCTAAGCAGTGGTTTGAGCGAACCATCCGAGTGTTGGGGAACCTGAGGGTTCCACAGGAGTAGCGTGGCGACCTCGCAGTTGCCTTACTTCAGGATTCCGCCTACGAGTGGTGGAAACGCGTAGGAGCGGACGTTCCGGAGCCCGTTCAGTGGGCCACTTTTGATCGACTCTTCCATGAGGAGTACGTCCCAGAGCACTTCGTCGAGGCGAAGCGAGAGGAGTTCTTGAAGTTCACCCAGGGGGAACTCACGCTGCCTGAGTATCGTCAGAAGTTTGACGAGCTCGCGAGGTTTGGGCAAGACCTCGTACCGACTGTGGAGAAGCGGTGCAAACGCTTCGTGGAGGGCTTACGTCCTGACCTTTCAACTCATCTGATAATTTCCCCACGAAGTGACATCAACGCGTTGTACAAGAATGTGTTGGACCTGAATGCGGCCCTCATTAAGAAGGCTGAATTCGAGCAGGCGCAGGGGGCGTCAGCAACACCATCTCGTCCTCCTCCACCCCAGAAGGCGGGGACCAGTAGCAAGAGGTCCTTTGTAGCGCCGAGCAGCTCTCACTAGAGCAAGAAGGTGAAGTCAGCCCCAGCTCAGTCATCTGCGTCCGTGCAAAAGAAGGGCAAGAGCGGAGATGGGTTTCACAACCCGATTTGCGACCATTGTGGGCGCAGGCACCCAGGGGAGTGTTCGTACACTTTGGGCTTGTGCCTTGGGTGTGGCCAAGCCGAGTATTTCCGAAAGGATTGTCCGAAGAATCCGGGTGAGGCATTCTCGACCGCACCAGCCGCTTCAGCCCCAGCAGCACAGCCCGCCCAGAGCCAGAAGTCGGTGGCAGCATCCAGTCAGCCCAAGCGGCAAGCATCAAGCGCTCAAGGGGGGAAGGCCCGAGCCCGCACTTACGCGATGCGAGGGCGTACCGAGTAGCCAGCCCATGACGTCATCATGGGTATGTTTACCTTGTTCGATACATCTATTACAGCTTTGATTGATCCGGGTTCCACTCTATCATATGTTTGTATGCCTATGCCTGTTATGCCTAACATTCCGAGGGAAGACTTAGACAACCCGATAATTGTGTCCAACCCATTGGGACACAGTCTACGACTCACCCATGTGTATCACGATTGCCCGTTGGTAGTCCAGGGAAAGATCTTCCCTGCGAGTCTCATTGAGCTTCCACATTGTGAGTTTGACGTTATTCTAGGCATGGATTGGCTCACCGCCAACCAAGCCGTTGTTGACTGTGGAGCTCATACTGTTCGACTGAGAGTCGAAGACAGTAGTGACGTACTGATCCATGCTGAGCTTCTTCCGAAAGCTCCAATATTCATTTCCTACATTCATGCTCGTCGACTCATTCGCAAGAAGTGTGAAGCATTCTTGTGCACAGTGCGTGACACTTGTCAGGAGGCGCCTAGTAGGGGGGACATCCCTACGGCATGGGACTTTCCTGATGTGTTTCCAGATGACTTACCTGGTCTACCGCCCCCTAGGGAGGTAGAGTTTTCCATTGATCTTGTTCTAGGAACAGGACCGATCTCGATCACACCTTATCGCATGGCGCCTACGGAGATGAAGGAGCTGAAGGCTCAACTGCAGGAGTTGCTGGATAAGGGCTTCATCCGACCTAGTGTGTCTCCTTGGGGAGCACCGGTTCTGTTCGTCCGCAAGAAGGACGGATCGATGCGGTTGTGCATTGATTACCATCAGTTAAACAAAGTTACCATCAAGAATCGCTATCCGTTACCCTGCATTGACGATTTGTTTGACCAGCTGAGAGGAGCCACGGTCTTCTCTAAGATCGATCTCCGATCAGGGTACCATCAGATTCCCGTCAAGAAGGAGGACATTCCTAAGACGGCTTTCCGCACGAGATACGGTCATTACGAGTTCACAGTCATGCCCTTTGGTTTGACTAACGCACCAGTAGTGTTCATGGATCTGATGAACAGTGTGTTCCGGAAGCATCTTGATCAGTTTGTTGTGGTCTTCATTGATGACATCTTGGTGTACTCCAAGACACAGGAGGAGCATGCCGAGCATCTGCGTATCGTTTTGAGCATTCTTCGGGAACAACAGCTTTATGCCAAGCTGTCCAAGTGCGAGTTCTGGTTGCACGAGGTTACCTTCCTCGGCCATGTCATCTCGGCCGAAGGTGTGAAGGTAGACCCGTGTAAGATAGCAGCGATCACGGAGTGGAAGACTCCGTGGAATGCACGTGAGGTGAGGAGTTTTCTAGGACTGGCGGGTTACTATCGTCGGTTCGTGAAGGACTTCTCCAAAATAGCATCGCCACTACATAAGCTGATGAGGAAGGACGTCAAGTTCATTTGGACTGACGCTTGTCAGCAGAGTTTCGAGCGGCTGAAGGAGTGTCTGACCCAGGCACCAGTTCTAGTCTAGCCCACTCCAGGAGTGGAGTATACGGTTTTCAGCAACGCGTCCCATAACGGCTTGGGGTGTGTTCTCATGCAGGAGGGCAAGGTCATTGCGTATGCATCTCGGCAGCTGAAGCCGCACGAGTGTAATTATCCGACACACGACCTAGAGCTAGCAGCCATTGTACTTGCCTTGAAAATCTGGAGGCATTACCTCTACGGTGAGATGACGCGTATCTTCATCGACCATAGGAGTCTTCAGTACCTGTTGACGCAGAAGGATCTGAATCTCCGACAGAGGAGGTGGTTAGAGTTGATTAAGGACTATGACTGTCACATCGCTTACCACCCAGGTAAGGCGAATGTGGTAGCCGATGCCCTTAGTCGTAAGACTCTAGCTGTGCTACACGTCCAGCCTACATTACAGCAGCAGATAGCCTCAGCCCAGAGCAGCGAAGATTTCTGTATCGAGACCGTTGAGCTCGTCTCTCGAGGAGAGAAGCCGGATTTTGCAGTTCGGGATGGTATCTTGTACTATCGGGAGCGTATGGTTGTCCCAGCGGGGGAGGTGAGAGAACGCCTGCTTCGCGAAACACACAGCACTGTGTATACCATGCACCCGGGCAGTAACAAGATGTTCCAGGACCTTAGGAGACATTACTGGTGGCCCGCGATGAAGCGGGAGATCACTGAATTCACGTCGCGGTGTTTGACTTGTCAGCAGGTCAAGGCCGAGCACCAGGTTCTTTCAGGATTGCTTCAGCAGATCACCATTCCCGAGTGGAAGTGGGATCGCATTACGATGGATTTCGTCGTGGGACTGCCATTGTCACCACATAAGCACGACATAGTTTGGGTCATCGTTGATCGGTTGACCAAATCAGCACATTTTCTCCCCATTCGTTGTGACTTCTCACTCCAGCGATTAGCGGAGTTATACATCCGCGAGATCATCAAGCTACATGGAGTACCGTGATCTATCATTTCGGATCGTGACCCTCGATTCACATCACAGTTTTGGAAGAGTCTACAGAGGGCATTGGGCTCCGATCTCCACTTTAGTACGACGTTCCACCCTCAGACAGACGGTCAGTCGGAGAGGGTGATTCAGATTCTCGAGGATATGATGTGTGCATGTGCAATCGACTTCGGGGACGGTTGGGAGCGATACCTGCCACTCATGGAGTTTGCATACAACAACAGTCACCAGGCTAGCATCGGTATGGCACCGTACGAAGCTCTGTACGGTAGACCCTATCGTACCCCTACTTGTTGGAGGGAGCTCAGTGAGAAGAGGCTAGAGGGGCTTGATCTAGTTCGTGAGACCGAGGAGAAGGTTCAGGTGATTAAGGACCGACTTAAGGCGGCTTCGGACCAGCAGAAGTCCTACGCCGACCTTAAGAGGCGTGACATCGAGTATGCAGTCGGGGATAGGGTTTTCCTCAAGGTGTCACCCTGGAAAAACGATCTACGTTTCGCCAAGAGGGGTAAATTGAGTCCGAGGTATATAGGCCCGTACCTAGTCACTGAACGGGTAGGACCTGTAGCTTACAGGCTCGAGTTACCATCGGAGTTGAGCAAGATCCACAATGTTTTCCAGGTTTCCATGCTTCGGAGGTACCGGTCGGACCCATCTCATGTGATTCCAGCTGATACAGTCACACTTGATGAGAATCTTACGTATGAGGAGGAGCCGGTTGAGATTCTGGCTCGCGAAGTCCGTCAATTGAGAAACAAAACCATTCCGCTGGTCAAGGTCCTATGGAGAAGTCACACCGTTGAGGAGGCGACATGGGAAACTGAGGAATCCATGCAAGCTCGTTATCACATCTTTTCAGTGATTAGTGATCAGGTAAATTTCGGGGACGAAATTTTCTTAAGGGGTGGATAATTGTAACACACTGCAACCCCGTCTAATAGAATTGATTAATTTAATTAATTAATTACTATTCCGGACCAGAGTTGGGGAAATTCAAAAGTTCTTAGAAAAATTATTTGATCATATCATTAAATTCGTTTTGACTGCCTGATTCCAGAAACGCAAACAGATCTCAATTCGAACCCGTTTGGGGGGAGAAAGCGCGTACCGTTCAGGTCAGATTTTACATTATGGAGTAGAATAAAATTTGTAACCCCCCAAATTCACCCCTTACGCCACTCATTCCCCATAACTCACCATCACTCTCATTCATTCTCCTCATTATTCCCATAACTTAAAAACCCACACATTTCCCATTCGTCCCCTCACATTTTTGTAACTCCCACACACAATTCATCTTCACTCTCCCTCTCTCTCTCATTTTCGGCCAGACCAGCAGCGAGGAGGACCTCCGGCGAAGCTCTGGCGGGTGCAAGGTTGAAGGAGAAGAAGGGCTAGGGCGTTCGTGCGAAGCGTAGTCGTCGTTCGTCCGTTCGTTGGCACCATTCGTTCATCTCGTTCCGTCAACCCCTTCATTTAGAGGTGAGTAGTTGTCCCCTCTAATTCTAGAACATTAAGTTATAATCTATGTCGTTATATTCATAGAAATATCGTACGCAACCTATATAGAATCCATACATGTTCGTAGATTAATCACCAAAATGTTCATTACGTAAACCTATAAATTTTGGCCTAGGAATCACTAGAAATGTATTCATAAATGTTATGTTATTGTTCCAAAAAGAATCTAGGTGTTAAATTAGCAAAACGGACCAAAACAGAGTAAAGGACAGCGGACTACCTCTGGGACGGTCGACCGCCGTTACGGACGATGGCCGTACCCATGGCCAATCCAACGGTCACCACCGTGACAGTCGACCGCCGGCCACGACGGAAGACCGCGGTGGACCGTCGGCCATCTAGTTCCCCACAACGCAATCCACGGTCGACCGCCGGTAGGGTACGGTCGACCGTTTTACGGGCAGACTTCCGGGCAGTTTGTAGAACGATCCCGTTGACCCAGAATCTGATCGTTTCTTGCATGAAAAGTTAATTTTTATTTTAAATATTATATAATTGATATATTCTCGGTATTTACCAAAGGTAAAAAAACATCAAGCATCCATCATGTTCATTCTAGACGCATGTCTTAGGTTTCATCATGTGCATACCGCTGTAGGGAGGACTTCGTGCGCCTACTACAGTGGGCCCGTCCAGGAACCTTCGGGGACCAACGGGTTTCCATCATGTTGGGATTGTGTACGTACATAGTAGTCAGGCTACGGCTACTACCCGGTTTTTGCTAGTTCACTCGTGACATCTTCGTCGTGCCTGGCTCGTTACCATTCGGGGACGATGACCGGAGTGCAGGGGTGATCCTGTCGAGTGAGACTAAGTCAGGGGTGTTTCTGATAGTTCAAGTCTTGCATCAAGTCATATCTTCATCATGTATGTTCCAATCACCTTGTGGTTTGTAATAGCTCTAACAGGTGGAAACTAAACAATTAGTAACATGTGGTTTTTCCCATACGTTAAGTACAGGTATTAATATGTGTATAGCCATATGGGTTATCACTTAATGTTCTTATGTTAGATTCACTCCTCAGCTTATGTTGAGCGTGTAGTTGTCTTTGCTACACGCAGGTAGACATGACGGTGCGGGTGCCAACCCTGGAGAGCAGTGACGATGGAGAGATGGGCGGCGCGCGGACAAGCTTTTATTTATTTCCATAAACTTAATTAATTAATTGGGCATGAACCCACCCTTGTTGTTATTTAATTTGGACTCTACTTATTTATTTACTTCCGCATTTACTCTGCACTTTTATTACACACGTTTTGGGAGTAACTCCCTGGCATTTATTTCACTAATTTAAACCCAACTGTTTTCTTATTAAATAATCATTAATGCTTTTGTAACGGACGGTTCTCGGACAGTCCATGTAACTCTACCGGTCCGTTGGGTCGCGGGTGAACCGGGTCCACGGAAGGCGGGTGTTACAGATGAGGAATGGGTTGAATTAAGATCAGAATAAATTTCCCTCTTTGTAAACTTTTAAAACTTTGTTTTTAATTATTGTATCAATTATTGTAATGTTTAATTATTAAGTGATGAAATTTAACATTCGACACGAGTATCTGAGAACAACCTTGAATCCAATAGACTAAAGATGATCATATAAATGAATTAAAGAAACACAACAAAATTTAACTTTGTTGTACATTGTTTAACATTCGGCAGGAATATGAAAACCAAAAAACACAAATGGAACTCGGTATGTGTGTCCATCACAAAATCTATAGACTTCTAGTCACCGTGGTGTGAAATTGTAACACCCCAACCCGCGTGACCCGAACCAACGAATTAGCGAACCGGGTTGCTAACGGCTAGCTACTATACCGGTGTTCGGGTCGTTACAAAAATGCATTCTTTAACTCGCCAATTGAGCTCAAAGCCTCTCCATGTCAGGTCTGTACTAGTTGATCCTTCTCCTCGTGTCGGTTAATAAACCAGGAGTCAATCCAGGGTGCTTATAATACAGATGGACTGTAATAACATAATCCAACACTGATCTCCGTAGTGAGGAGCACATTCTTGGACTCACCACTTGAGCTCAGAGCCTCCGCCATGTTAGCTCTGTACTCGTTGTGCCGCCTCCTCCATAGCCGCCCCAAGAGCTAGTAGCAATTGACGCACATTTCTCCACCCCAAAACAAGTTTACGAGAAGAAAACACATTGTTTCTGGCAGACTTATTCTTGATCCAAAAGCAATCTGTTTCAGGTTAAAGCGGTGGGAGAATGGCAAAAGAGGCATAATGGATCACGAGAAATCCATTATGCTCCTTTTATTAATTCGAGAAATCCATTATGCTCTTTACTAAAGAACCACGTAAATGAAAGAACCATAACTCCCAATCCATTATGATAGAAAGGTGAGAAATTTTAACAATAGATAACCGGATTGGAGAATAAGATGGTGCAATGACTTAGAATTTATAGGGGGGATAACCATTGGTTCTTGGTGAAAGAAGGCTTTGGCATTGAACGGTTCTTGGTGCAATGACTTTGAACGGTTTGGCATTGAATTCGGGTAGTTTAAAAGCATTTCAAGGAAATGCATATCCCAAGAATTATTTTTACGGAGATTATAAGAAGGGCCTTTATCCACCACCGTTTGATATAACCTGCCTCAGTCACATCAAATCTTTTCAATTACTATTTACTGTCCCAATTTACTGTCCCATTATTACAATTGGAAAATTTTTGAAAATAATTAAAGAATTGTTATAATATTGTTATAAGAATATAAATGAAGAACATAATATATTTTGTATGCAAAATTCTGTAAAACAACTATAGGGAAATAATATTTCAAAATTGACATATGCTCAGATTTAATTATTTTGGTTTCGGTCGACCTCTTCTAATATTAGGTTTGGTCGATCATAGAAACTATTTATAGCATTTGAAAAAACATCAAATGGAATTCAATGCGACTCTTATTAAAAGGTCGACCAAGTTTATTAATGGGCTTGGTCGACCAAACGAATCTCAATAATAGGTGTAATAACTTGAGAGTTGAGACTAGTTTGGTCGAACGTGATTAATGCACTAATCGCATAGTTGTAATAGCAAAATGCATGCCCACAATAATTTTACTGAGCAAGAGATAATTTTGGACCGATAACTTTACTGAGAAATATTTTAAGATGTGTGGGCCATCATCATAATGACGGAGATAAGATCCACTGTTCGATATATCCTACTCGGTCACATCAATTCTTTTCAACTACTTTTAAATAATAAAATCATCCACCGTTTATTAATACTATTTACTATTTACTTATTTTTTTTGGTTTGGTCGACCAAGTTTATTAATGGTTGTCGTCGACATAGGGTCCAAGAACAGGTTTGGTCGACAACCAAATTCTGTAGAAAATAGCTTCAGATCAAAAAAAATATTCAAACTTAATACCGACAAAAATACATTTAAGTCATCCAATTATTCAAAGATCTAACAAGTTTAATCAATACAAATTACATTGAATTTTCACTGTCTTCATCTTCGCTTGAATAAAAGCCAGGAAGGATCTGTGCACCGTGGGGAGCAAACACCGTGAGGAAATACATGTTACCAATATGGTATTGGAAATGCAGGATAAATCCCGACATTAACTGGTATAATTCTATGATGGCCGTCCAACCGTCTCTCAAAAAAGTAGCAGAAGATGTGCGGGAGATGGTGACTCTCATGATAGTAGGGTCCGGACCCGTCACTATCATCAACTCGTTCAAGTTCTCCATGCTGTCTGCAACCAATTCAGGGATGCGCTAGGGAGTAATGTGAAGATATAGAACAATAGTTAAAAATCTAATTCGGAAGAAATCGAAAAATAGTTAAAAATCTAACTACGTAATAAGATTTTGTTGAAACACTTACGAGTCGGGTGCGGAAGAAATCATTTTCCCGCAGCAGAGTAACGAAAGTTTGCGGCATTTTTTGAGGCGTTTCAGGAGTGCGGCCAAAGTTTTTTAAAATGACAAGATCCCGCGGATGATTAAAAAGAATTTGTAAGATCCCGCCAGAACCTTTCGCCTCGTCGCCCAATTTTTTGATTTAGGCAGCCAAAGTTTTTTAACACCCCGCCCGGGCGGCCATCTATGGTAAGATTTACACCCAACTTAGTCCTAAATAAAACCATGGAAGCATGAATAAATAACATAATTACGGTTTAAATTACCATAAATACAATAATAGGGACATGAGTTATCCTCTAAATGTATAATTTTTTAACAAATTTTTTAAATAAGTACTTACATACCGAGTAGATAAAAAATATAAAAATGTAAAATATTAAAATGACAAATTAAAATAAACTTATTTGTATTAAGTATGAATTATAACTAAATAGATATATATTTTTTATTAATCACAACCAATGGATGATATTGATTGCATTATAGTTTTATTCGCTGATGTAATTCTTATTATATATGAAAAAATATGGATCAAACCTTATCGATCGTGAACAAAGAAGCATTTTTGGTAGTCACGGATCATCGAATGGCTCGGGTGTCACGACTGGCTGTGACTATTGCGGTTAGTTTAGTTGTGGACACTTCTTTTTCAGTAATTGGTAGTCAGTAGTCATCAAATGGCTCGGGTGTCACGACTGGTTCTGACTATTGCGGTTAGTTTAGTTATGGACACTTCTTTTCCGTAATTGGTACTCAGTAGTCATCGAATGGCTCGGGTGTCAGACTGGTTGATCCGTGAGATGTCCGAATACCGACGACTACCTCGAAGGAGCTATCAAATGGCTCGGGTGTCACGACTGGTTGTGACTATTGCGGTTAGCATAGTTGTGGACACTTCTTTTTCAGTAATTGGTAGTCAGTAGTCATCGAATGGCTCAGGTGTCACGACTGGTTGTGACTATTGCGGTTAGTTTAGTTGTGGACACTTCTTTTTCAGTAATTGGTAGTCAGTAGTCATCGAATGGCTCGGGTGTCAAACTGGTTGATCTGTGAGATGTCCGAATACCGACGACTACCTCGAAGGAGTTATCGAATGGCTCGGGTGTCACGACTGGTTGTGACTATTGCGGTTAGTTTAGTTGTGGACACTTCTTTTTCAGTAATTGGTAGTCAGTAGTCATCGAATGGCTCGGGTGTCACATTGGTTTATCCGTGTGATGTCCGAATACCGACGACTACCTCGAAGGAGTTATCGAATGGCTTGGGTGTCACGACTGGACACTGGTTGTGACTATTGCGGTTAGTTTAGTTGTGGACACTTCTTTTTCAGTAATTGGTACTCTGTAGTCATCGAATGGCTCAGGTGTCACGACTGGTTTTGACTATTGTGGTTAGTTTAGTTGTGGACACTTCTTTTTCAGTAATTGGTAGTCAGTAATCATCGAATGGCTCGGGTGTCACGACTGGTTCTGACTATTGCGGTTAGTTTAGTTGTGGACACTTCTTTTCAGTAATTGGTAGTCAGTAGTCATCGAATGGCTCGGGTGTCAGACTGGTTGATCCGTGAGATGTCCGAATACCGACGACTACCTCGAAGGAGTTATCAAATGGCTCGGGTGTCACGACTAGTTGTGACTAATGCGGTTAGTTTAGTTGTGGACACTTATTTTTGAGTAATTCGTAGTCAGTAGTCATCGAATGGCTCGGTTGTCAGACTGGTTGATCCGCGAGATGTCCGAATACCGACGACTACCTCAAAGGAGTTATCGAATGGGTCGGGTGTCACGACTGGTTGTGACTATTGCAGTTAGTTTAGTTGTGGACACTTCTTTTTCAGTAATTGGTAGTTAGTAGCCATCGAATGGCTCGGGTGTTAGACTGGTTGATCCGCGAGATGTCAGAATACCGATGACTACCTCGAAGGAGTTATCGAATGGCTCGGGTGTCACGACTGGTTGTGACTATTGCGGTTAGTTTAGTTGTGGACACTTCCTTTTCAGTAATTGGTAGTCAGTAGTCATCGAATGGCTCAGGTGTCAGACTGGTTGATCCGTGAGATGTCCGAATACGGACGACTTCCTCGAGTACCATGATTAGTCATCAAATGGCTCGGGTGTGATGACTGTTTGTGACTACAGTTACTTTAGTTTACTTGTGGACCCTACTTTTGTAGTCATTGGTTGTGAGGTGTCATTGAATACTCTAGTGTCATGACTGGTTGTGCCTATTACCGTTAGTTTAGTTTAGTTATGGACCCTACTTTTTCAGTTATTGGTAGTTATAACTATTCCAAAGAATTTTGGAAAGATTATTCCCGCGTAAAAAGATTTATTTTGGCTTGATCATAGGGCCACTGTTTCCTCTTTTGATCTCCACGCTTTCTTTTCTGTCCACCTTCTTCCCTACCCTTAATTTCCGCCACTAGGGTGACCTCTCCCGGTACCAATGGCTTAAGGGTAGGGATGGAGAGGGTGGATGCTCTTGCCTTATCATTCTTCATTCTTGCTTTTTAAGAGGTCTGATTCTTTGGTGGCACAAAACTTGTTGACCCTAGCCATCATAGCTTTGTAAGAAGTAGGGGTGTCGTAATCTAACCTTCTGAATAATTTTCCTAACCTTAGGACACTCACGAACAAAGCGATGGAGGTCTTACCATCCTGGGTTCCACTTCATTGATTGCACTGTTCCACCTCTACACCAATTCTGTATTAGTTCCCCCTTCCTTTTGCTTCAGGGAGAAGAGATGGGTAAAGTGCTTTTTTGGTTGGAATCTTCCTCCATAGGCATTGAGAAAGAGTTGAGCTAAGTCCTTAAAGCAATCAATGGTTCCGTTTCAAAGGGTGAGTAACCATTTTATGGCCGGCCCTTCCAAAGTCCCCACGAAAAAGGCGACACTAGATCTCATCTTTTACGGCGTGCATCAACATGTGAGTTTGGTATGCGACCAGATGATCATTGGGATCAGTAATTCCTCTATAACGGATCACAGGGGCCTTCATACCCCTAGGCAGCTTAACTTTCATCACTCTAGCAGTAATGGAGAAATTACCTCCATTATAGGCCCAAATGACCCATATTTGTCTATTTGCTTCTTTAGCTCATCCATATCCTTCCTCAGCTGGAGGATATCCCTAACATCTTCATTGCTGGGACACCCCGAACTTTCCCCAAACTCCTCGAAGTCCCAGTCTCTGGGATGCATTCCTGCTCATTCTTTTATGCACAGATATGCGTCTCTAGCTTTGCACTTCCTCACCCCCTCCCTGTCTCGCTTCCCTTTGGGTCCTTTGGGATCGGGCCTCTTCTTCCTCGTTGAACCATCTTATCAACTTTCGAACAAGGGGTGAGTTAGCATCAAACCTTTCTGATACTGCCTGAGAATCTTTTTGGACCGAATGAGAACTCTTATGAGCCTTAGAGTATAAACTCTGCTCGTAAGACTTTTCTTGCGTATCATGCTTGGATTAGGACAGAGTTATCTGATGCCTGAGATCTTGTGGTGAGACTTCCTCCCTCCCTTCCAAGCTAGCTCGCATTTTTGCAGCGGTCCTGCTTCTCTTGGACCAATTTTTACCCATAACGACAAGTGGAATTTTTCTCTAACAGAAAGAGGGACCGATTTTTGAGTGTGGTCCTTCTAGATGAGAACGATCCTCCTGGATGACCGATTTATGAAAGCTGTCCTCCTAGATGGACCGATTAATACAAGGGACCCTTTTGGATGGACTGCGAGTGTATCCCTTTCAACTGGATGGACTAATAATTGCCGTAAGGACAAGGAGAGGTCTGCCAAATGAATAGAAATGAGATAGGCTCTCTATAAACTGTTTAGAAGGCTAAAAGGCTTCAATCGGTCCCACGAGTGGTGCCAGTGATGGATGCCTAATATTTTCCCTAGGACTGTTGATCGGTCAAAGTCCGAATATTAGTATTTGGGCCTTATAACAGTGAGAAAATAACAAGAAAAGAGTAATGGACTGTAAACAAATGTACTGCACACAAATTATGAACTCAAATCGGGGGCCCTTTCTGTATTCGGTCCACCTTTAGATTGGAATATGCTAAAGGACCGCCAGAATATTCTTTTTATTACTCAAGTCTTTTCTCTCTCTATTACAAGTTATCCTTACAGTCTAAAGTCTTTCTCCTTTTATAGGAGCTCCCCAGCCACCATGTAACACCCCAAAATATACCCTAGAATTATTAATGAATAATTATTCAATTAATCAAATTTGTTTTGATTAAAATAAATTTTTTTTGGGCTTTGGGCCGACATGAAATATGTTTTATCCAATATCAAAATAAGTCTCGTATGTTGACTTATTGTGTGATCTAAATTGGGAACCTGAGTACAGACCCAAATCAAGGATAAATGAAGAAATTTGTTTATGATATGAACTTTGAAATGATTTATTAAAATAAATCATGAGAATAAATAATATGAATGGAATGTAAGAACCTTTTTATGTAAAGGTCAAATAAATCAATTTTGACTCTGTCAAAATCAACCACCCAAAAATATGATGTCAGAAAAAGTAAAACGAATAAATATAAAAATTATATCGTTGGATAGAGTTTAATTGTACAATCGCAACGTGGCAAACGGATTTCAATTCGGAGAAAGTTGGACCAAAAAGTGTTCCCCGACTGGGACCAAATTAGTCCCAATTAGGGACTTACGTTTAAAATCTGTAGGAACCGCAGCCCCCTCCACTAAGACGCCGAAACAGGAACAGATACATCATCACCTTGGCCTCTTCATCCATTCTTTTGCTATATAAGAAACCCAACTTCTCCATTTCTTCACCATTCTTCATCAAATTCATTCTGAGAGATAGCCTTGAGTGTGGAGAACGCAGTGGTGCTGTCAATTTGGTGTGAGGTCGCCGGAGTTGAGAACTATTGTGACCGGAAGTTTCGCCGGAAAATCTTCAAAACCTCCATTAAGCTTCGAGGTAAGCCCGTAGATATATCTAGTGATTAGAATGTTCGTATAGATCGTTTCTACGTTCATAAACGGTCGTTTGGTTGAGTTTTGTGTTTGACATGCTTGAAGAACCAAGAATCATAAACCATTAAATTGATGTTAAAACTATGAATTAATGATGCCAAAATGATCTATGAACCTTGGAAAACATTTCTATATAGTTTAATCGATGTTTGGAAACTAAAAATGGAATTTTCGAAATTGGAGTAGCGAGGTAGAAGACGATGAACAGTGGCTGAAAAGCCACTGTCTAGATCGATCATATGGCTTGGATTGATCCTCTAGGAGTGGTTTTTCACATCATGGATCGATCCAGAGGGCTGGATCGATCCCCCGAATTTCTGATCCGAAAATTTGTCTGAAAATGTTATTTTTAAGCTCTAAAATCTTATTTTTGATACCAATTGATTATGATCATTATAAAAATGATTTTTCACATTAAAAGTAATATTTTTAACAAATAAAATGTTATGTGATGCATGACGGTAAGTTAGGGTGTTAACACCCGAAGCTAGGCCGCTAATTGTTATTGAATATTATGTTGATTGATGATTATGGTAAGGATTATTCATTGATGATTATGATGATTAAATCTTAATAAATATTCTGATTAAAAATGATAATTGTGAATGATTAAATCATAATGAATATATTGATGATTGTGAAAATAATATATTGTTAAGGGTATCTAGAAGACCTCTAAGATATACCCATATTAATGTTGATTTGAAAGGTATCTAGAAGACCTCTAAGATATACCTATTTAAGTTAGGCCTTGCGGGTTTGAACCCTGGTGGCTAGGGTTAAAATGTACGTTCGGGATCCAAGAACCAAACTTGAGTACCTACTCGTTTGGGAGTACCACCCACCCAACAGTGAACACTACGCTGTCGGTTTTTGGTTGGCCTTAAGTGAAGGTAAGTTTAAGATTTTCAAAACCCTTTTATCTTAAACGAGGCATAGCTTAAGGATTATTTAGGAGTACTTTATACTGGAATATAGTTTAATTATTTAAACTAGACTTCATTTAAGGGTTGATAAACATTAAAATGATTGGCCTTAGACTAAGAATAGTTTAAGGATATTGTCGAATGTTGAATATGAATGAATATTAAATGATGATTATTGACTTGAATATTGTGATTATTATGAATGACAGATGACCATTGAATATGAATGAATATTGAATGATGATTATCGAATTGAATATTGTGAATATTATGAATAACCGATGAACGTCGAATATGAATATAAATGTTGAATAATGAATGATGAATATTGACTAATGATTATTAAATATCTGAACTGAACATTATGTGCATGATATCAAATGATTTGATTATGAATTTAGATTCAGTTTATATGGATGTTCGACGCATTAGATATGCTTACTCAGCTTCAACGTTGAGCGTGTATATATATATATATATATATATATATATATATATATATATATATATATATATATATATATATATATATATATATTTCGGCTCTATAAAAAAATGTCAATCACATCCACGACTCACGCATCCCTCTGCTCCAAGAAGGGTAATGAGAATTTGTTTGATAAATATTGACTATATCAAATTTTCATTAAATAACAATTGATTAGTACTGAAACCGTATCGAGTGTAGACTCTAGTTGAACTTTGGTACTCGGTGAAGAGACAAAAGAATAAACGAAATAATTATAATCTCCTGATACGTTATCAACATACCCTTCGCATCGCAAATGACGAAACTGATCTGTATCGCAAAATTGTACGAAAGTGAGACGACATTGTGAAGCCGATAAATGTATCAGGAGAAACATCTGTGAAGCCGATGTCAAAGATCCTCATGCAGACTCAATACGATCTAATCGCTTATTTAAACACGAACATTTAGAATCAATAAACTCTGTTAGCTAAAGTATCTGATACTATTGTTTGACTCATTACGACACATTATGCGATTACTTAATGTGAATCGAAATCGTTTGTTAAGCGACAATTCTTTGTAAAACATCGTTGAACGTTATCCTTAGTATGCATTAACTGTGATGAAGAATTCCTCAACTTGCATTAACTAACTAAACGTTGTTGCTGTTGTCAACTTGTAATGAAGAATTCCTCAACTAAACACCAATGATGGTAACCTTATAGAGGTGAAAGCAAAGCTGATTTCTAAACCGACCAAGTTCATCTCGAATATATATGCGAAAACATCTCAAGTGTGAAGTCTATCCGTGCGATACCCAAAAAGGAAAGAAGCCTTTGCATGGAACTTGTAGTGTCCCACCCTCGAAAAGAAGAAAACCTTTGTTAACTCAACACAAATTGAGAGTGTGGAAAGATCCAAAGTGTAACACTTGTAGAAGACATCACCCAGGAGAATGTTGGATGACACAAGGATTATGTATAGGTTGTGGTAAATCTGGGCATTTTCGAAAGGAATGTCCTACAAACCCTTGGAAAACCAATGCCAATGGCCCTGTTCAAAGACAGTCTACCTTAGCCCAGCTTGCACCAACAGGAAATAATCCACAAATAAAATCATGCACATGCGTATGCAGTGAAAGACCGCAATGAAGAAAACTCTGGTGTCATCATTAAAATATTTCCTTATTCCATAATTCAATACAATTATGCATGTATTGATCTTAGGCTTACGCTGTCTTATATCAATGTAAACTCCACGTACATTGAATATCTTTCCGTTGAAATTTAAAACTTAAGGATTTCTTAATAAGGAATCATTTGATCAAGTGTTTTCTCTTTGAATACCTATTTTGTTCAAACGTGTATAAGGAAGAATCAATGAGACTCTATATCAACAACTGTCAGTTGAACGATTCGTTATCCTTTACTTCGTATCATGACTTATTTGATCAGCTTAGAGGATCCATTGTATTCTCTAAGATTGACTTACGGTCAAGATACTATCACATCCCTGTTAAGAATGATGAACGAACTGATGATCAAGAATCGCTACCCTTTACTACGTATAGACGATTTTTTGGAAGAACCTGATGCCTTGCTATGAAACGACTAATGATTTAGTTGTTTATCGTAAAAACGTCGATGTAGTCTGAATTGACAAAATGAAGTAAAGTGATGCTCACAAGACAAATCATTAAGATAATTGACTCGTTCGTATACCCTACTGACCTGAAAGATTGCGACATGGTGACGATACAAAACAAGACAGTGACACCAATAGTGAAAGACTGAAGAATGAAGAAAATATAGCTCGCACTAACCATACAACCTAGGAGAATATTTATGGATAATATCATTGCAACACAAAATACAACTTGAATTACAAGAGAAATGTTACAAATGCAATTCTAAGTCTAGTCTTCCAGGATTCACAAACTCATCGTAACTAACCCCTGGTCCCGGGAAAGCTTTAGCAAACTCTAACTTGTCTAAAAGCTCACCAACAAATAAAGAAGAAATGAAAAGTTTCCTCTGGCTCAAAAACATGAAGTTCTGCCTCACTGCATCGTCTAGAAATTTGATTAGGTTATTGAAATAACCGTCAATGTTCAAGAGACCAATGGGTCTATTGTGTAACCCTTTAGGAGCCACGAGATCAAGGTAAACAAACCTCCCATAGTGTCAACTCCTCCGTGAAGAACGATGAAAGCTTCCACAGCACGATTCATCTTAAAATATTTGTAGTAATTGCTGGAAACTGTGTGCTCTACCCCATATGTGGGTCTGTAGACCCGTCGTGTTGCTATGTACCCAGAAATGAAACCTCTAACGAGACCACCATTGGTGAATACTATTGAAGCAACAGCTCCTTGAAGGCCAACACTACCTCCTCCATAGGCAAGTTTTATCTTTCGCCTTATCAATGCCCTTCCTAAATCTACCGCAGTAGCCATAAACTTTGGATTTTTACCAAGAGAGTGACTGCCAAGTAGACCAACGAATCTTATGGTGTAAGGAAGTGATTGAGAAGTTCCTTCCATAATTTGAGAATGTGAGATACTCTTCCCATAATCGTGATATATATAGTCTCTAAAACCTGACCATTGATGGAAAAGTAATTATCACCAGCCAAAATACGTACAGAAAAGTGAATTTGCTTCAATTATCTACAGACGAAAGTGTACTCATCAATACTGTAGTCTGCTGACAATGTGATATATTGAGACTAATGAATAGTTAGATTCGCTGTCCTGAAATACGATCAAATCCGAGACGAAAAGTCAAAATGACTATTTCCTAAGACAATGACTCCTTGAGTAACTTCCAAAGAGTAAAACATTGAATAAAGGAAACCTACGATTAACAACGATAAGTCGCAAACACTATCCTTGTATCTTGTGACTCACATCCTTAAATGACTCAAACTTGATGTGTTAACTACACCCTTGAAATACCTCGCTTGATCAATCTTGAAAAGATTGAATTCCATTCTTTGTGTCAAAATACTAAAACCACAATTCTTCATTAAACCAAAGATGCTTCATGATACCGATCTTTGAAAACTATACTCTGTGAACTACGTGACTCGATCACAATAATAAAACTACCCTGACTTGAACATTATCTTAAACCTCTTTAGGGAACTGCTACGAAACACTTAATGCGATTGCGTTATCTATGAAGATTATTATCGATGATGATCAAGAAACTCTTTTTTTTACCCTAACAAGGAAATGTGTGTGCAACAACTAGAGAAGAAATGATGTCACAAGAACAAGCTGAATCATTCAAGCGAAAATCCCGAACGTATATGCGATGTTGGTGTAAGAACTAGAGAAGATTCCTCACTTTATGAATTCGTGAATTGAATCTCATGCCGAATATATTTCCTTTTTCACTCGAAATGAAATCAACCATAGTGTTACATCAAACCCGTCATTATCAAGAACGTATATGCATATATTCCAAAATCGATGAAGAAAGTTGAATACGACAAGACGTATATGAAACGCCACTTTAACGTTATCACCTGTGGATACGAATTAATGCAAAGACTCATTAACGATAATGAGATCTACCATAAAGTGAACGAAGAAATGTTTCGGCATAAGGTCGATAAATGACAAACTACTGTACAACCGATCAACAGTACCTCCTCATAAATGATGACAAATCCCATATTCTGAAAATCCCGAACCAATAAAAGCCATTAGATATTACTTACAAGTCGTTGCTAAACTGTGAACGATGTGAAGATGTTTTGATGATTTAGAAGATTACGGTATGACACATGAATTAAACAACTTCCAAATCTTCCACTACAACTATCGCAAACTTGAAACTACAAATGCTACTACAGGACTTTCAATCAAAGAAAGAATGTTGTTGACTAATCGAGACTTGTGAATGAACGAATTGAGGTGTAAATATGTCAGATATGCTCCAAAATACAATATTATACCCTGCAAAGGAACTTGGTTATGAATGTTAAATCTGAACGAGAACCTGCAAAAAGGATCATTGTATACCTTTCTTAATCCAAGATTGATAACCTCTTGAAAAACGAATGAGTTTAATAACACCGACAGTTTGAGATTACATGGATAATGACGTAATTATGGTTTAACCCATTGATTAATGGCATATAATCGAGACTTGTGAATGAACGAATTGAGGTGTAAATATGTCAGATATGCTCCAAAATACAATGTTATACCCTGCAAAGGAACTTGGTTATGAATGTTAAATCTGAACGGGAACCTGCAAAAAGGATCATTGGATACCTTGCTTAATCCAAGATTGTTAACCTCTTGAAGAACGAATGAGTTTAATAACACCAACAGTTAAGATTACATATCCATGTGGATAATGACGTAAAACCAAATAAACATGACACGGTCATGATTAAGTAAGATCACTACGAAATGTTGAATATTTAGCCTTAGAAGAATTTCGAGGACGAAATTCCATTTAAGGGAGGAAGAAATGTAACGCCCCAAAATATACCCTAGAATTATTAATGAATAATTATTCAATTAATCAAATTTGTTTTGATTAAAATAAATTGTTTTTGGGCTTTGGGCCGACATGAAATATGTTTTATCCAATATCAAAATAAGTCTCATATGTTGACTTATTGTTTGACCTAAATTGGGAACCTGAGTACAGACCCAAATCAAGGATAAATGAAGAAATTTGTTTATGATATGAAATTTGAAATGATTTATTAAAATAAATCATGAGAATAAATAATATGAATGGAATGTAAGAACCTTTTTGAGTAAAGGTCAAATAAATCCATTTTGACTCTATTAAAGTCAACCACCCAAAAATATGATGTCAGAAAAAGTAGAACAAATAAATATAAAAATTATATCGTTGGATAGAATTTAATTGTACAATCGCAACGGTGCAAACGGATTTCAATTCGGAGAAAGTTAGACCAAAAAGTGTTCCCCGACAGGGACCAAATTAGTCCCAATCAGGGACTTACGTTTAAAATCTGTAGGAACCGCAGCCCCCTCCACTGAGACGCCGAAACAAGAACGGATACATCATCACCTTGGCCTCTTCCTCTATTCTTTTGCTATATAAGATAGCCTTGAGTGTGGAGAACGAAGTGGTGCTGTCAATTTGGTGTGAGGTCGCCGAAGTTGAGAACTATTCTCACTAGAAGTTTCGCCGGAAAATCTTCAAAACCTCCATTAAGCTTCGAGGTAAGCCCGTAAATATATCTAGTGATTAGAATGTTCGTATAGATCGTTTCTACGTTCATAAACGGTCATTTGGTTGAGTTTTTTGTTTGACATGCTTGAAGAACCAAGAATCATAAACCATTAAATTGATGTTAAAACTATGAATTAATGATGCCAAAATGATCTATGAACCTTGGAGAATATTTCTATATAGTTTAATCGAGGTTTGGAAACTAAAAATGGAATTTTCGAAATTGGAGTCGCGAGGTAGAAGATGATGAATAGTGACTGAAAAGCCACTGTCTGGATTGATCCTATGGCTTGGATCGATCCTCTGGTAGTGGTTTTTCACATCATGGATCGATCTAGAGGGCTGGATCGATCCCCCGAATTTCTGATCCGAAAATTTGTCTGAAAATGTTATTTTTGAGCTCTAAAATCTTATTTTTGATACCAATTGATTATGATCATTATAAAAATGATTTTTCACATTAAAAGTAATATTTTTAACAAATAAAATGTTATGTGATGCATGACGGTAAGTTAGGGTGTTAACACCCGAAGCTAAGCCGCTAATTGTTATTGAATATTATGTTGATTGATGATTATGGTAAGGATTATTCGTTGATGATTATGATGATTAAATCTTAATAAATATTCTGATTAAAAATGATAATTGTGAATGATTAAATCATAATGAATATATTGATGATTGTGAAAATAATATATTGTTAAGGGTATCTAGAAGACCTCTAAGATATACCCATATTAATGTTGATTTGAAAGGTATCTAGAAGACCTCTAAGATATACCTATTTAAGTTAGGCCTTGCGTGTATGAACCCCGGTGGCTAGGGTTAAAATGTACGTTCGGGATCAAAGAACCAAACTTGAGTACCTACTCGTTTGGGAGTACCACCCACCCAACAGTGAACACTACGCTGTCGGTTTTTGGTTGGCCTTAAGTGAAGGTAAGTTTAAGATTTTCAAAACTCTTTTATCTTAAACTAGGCCTAGCTTAAGTATTATTTAGGAGTACTTTATACTGGAATATAGTTTAATTATTTAAACTAGACTTCATTTAAAGGTTGATAAACATTAAAATGATTGGCCTTAGACTAAGAATAGTTTAAGGATATTGTCGAATGTTGAATATGAATGAATATTAAATGATGATTATTGAATTGAATATTGTGATTATTATGAATGACAGATGACCATTGAATATGAATGAATATTGAATGATGATTATCGAATTGAATATTGTGAATATTATGAATAACCGATGAACGTCGAATATGAATATAAATGTTGAATAATGAATGATGAATACTGACTAATGATTATTAAATATCTGAACTGAAGATTATGTGCATGATATCAAATGATTTGATTATGAATTTAGATTCAGTTTATATGGATGTTCGACGCATTAGATATGCTTACTCAGCTTCAATGCTGAGCGTGTAGTTTTTTTTATTTGCTACACGCAGGTTAATAGAAAGGATGAAGTGACGTGATCTTGGAGGCAGACGGAGGCGAGATTGTCGGAATGGATGTGATGGTTTTGAATTAAAGAACATAATAAATTATGTTGTAATTATGATTTGGTAAAGCTTCCGCAATATTGAAAACTCCGTACTGTTTATACTATGAAAAAAATATTATTATGATAAATAAAAGTGTTTGAAATGTTTTAAATTTTTACAATTACCAAGTTAATACTTTAGTCCGAAAGGGGCTGCAGACCTGGACGGATTAGGGTGTTACACACCATCTCATCAATATATTCGCGGTGGTTGGGGAAAATATCCGGGCAATCCTCCTCCTTCCTAGAAATATATTTCTCAGCTTAATGCCATTCACTTCAAGACAAATCTATCCGTTCGTCCATTATCCCTTACCTCCTCTATCCATCTGTCTGCCCCCTCAAAGGGACGGCTTACCCTAATTTAATTGTGGGGTTCTCTTCCTCTGAGTGACCCGTTCTTGATGGGCTAAGATCCAGCCCATGTCCTAGGCCCCCAACCTTATTTCTTTCCCTATCTTGTCTCTTGGACAATTCCTCTTTGCCGGCCCACTACATTATCTTTGGGCCGGACCTTTCTTATAATGTACGGATCCTAAATTGGCCAAGGCCCAATTCACTTATAGTATCTCGATGGGCTTGGTTCCTATCAATCATAAATAATATTCATTACATAAACTGTAGTAATGCGGAGTGTTGAATATTGCGGAAGCTTAACAAATCACAAACACAATTGATTTATGTCCTTTAATTCAAAATCATCACATCCTTCCAACTATCTCGCCTCCGTCTGCCACAAGGATCATGTCTCATCATTCTTTCAACTTACGTGCATGTAGCAAAAAACACATAACACGCTCAGCATTGAAACTGAGTAAAGATATCTAAGGCATCGAACATTCATGTAAACTGTATCTCAAACTCTAGGTGCAGTGCTGTAAATTATCAACAATCTTTAGCCACACCAAGAGTTCCTGAACTACTAGTCGTTACGCAGCGTAATGGCATTGAAGTGGCATTGAACAACCTTGCTAGCATGATGGCAAGTGTTATGGATAGGCTCGAGACTCTTCCTGGACCTTCTAGGATTCCGAGGAAGATTCCTTAGACATGGCCAAATCAGATGAATCCCATTTTGCAGGAACTCCATGCTACGGAGGACATTAAGCAAGAAAGGGAGGCGGTGAGAAGACCTCTCGAGGAAGAGTTGGCTCGAAACACCCAGGAGTGTGAAAGGCTAACCTAGGCAAAGACTCGAGACCAAACTATTCGACGGGTGACCGGCCAGCCGCGCCACGCGGAGATTGAGAACCCCAAGGGTTCGGTATTTGACCGGATGACACAAGGAAGGATACGTGTCAGTGCACGGCTGGGAAAGAATCCAGAAGAAGCTCCACTTGGGTGGGAACCACCCCACCCGAGTCATGTAGAATCATCAAACCGGGACCCACGTCATTTCGGGACAAGAGCCAATCCGAGATAGATGGTAGAAGATGAGGCTCAAAGCCAAATCCGGATCCCGGTTTATCAGCGCCTGGGGTAGCCTAATCCTGGAATGGGGAACCTCCAAAATTTACAACGCAAATTCAAGAGATGCAGCTGAGGTTCAACCATGGTCGGGTCTTCACCACCCGGACAAATACCCCATTGGCCCCGGAGATATTTGTAGAACCCTATCCTATGGGATTTAAAGTTCCATTTGTTAGGCGATATGATGGGGAGTCAGATCCCTAGGAGCATATAAGCAGCTATGTACAAATGATGATAGCTGTAGATGCAAGGTGTTAGGAAAAATTATAGATTTTGATGATGATGTATTTAGATTGTAATAGGGACTTTAGGTCACCCCCAATATTCAATGTAGTTTTCTTTTTAGAAATATTGTTAAAACCGAGTTCTTGAGATTTCCAATAAAACGTGTGATATTTCACTTTGTGGTTTGATGTTACTCCTTGAAGACTTAATCAAATTCAGTGATATGCAAATTGGAAATCTTGCTCGGAAATGTCAGAGACAAGTAAGGAATTATTAAAGAAGACCGATTACTTTGGAATTCTCAAAACCGGAATGCTCATTATACCCGGAAGTCTCACTACAACCCGCTGAAGGCTAAGTCATCCGGATCGGAAGACTAGCGCGGATCTCGTTCTCACCCGGAAGTCTAAGTATGACTAATCCGGAATCGTCAGCCAAGAACCGGATGTCTCAAGGAAGACCGAAACTCTTAGATACAGACTAGTGAGAAAAGACTTAGAAAATTATCTAAGTCATGAATGAAGAAAGTCTACCCGTTGGTAAGGAAAAATCAAATTCTTGATTTTCAACTGCTAGATTGAGGATAATTAAGTTGATTCAAGAACAAATGACTTGAAGACAAGGTCTGAACTTCACAAATTGAAGAGCTCGCCCAGAATTCCTAAACAAACCCAAGTAGACAAAATGGGTACTCCACTCAATAAAGTGATACAGTCTAGAATTCTTGAACAACAACTAAAATACGGATTTTGTGAAAAAGGAATCCTTTCTCAAACAGTTGGGTATGTCCAAACACCCATTCCAATGAAGAATCCTCAATCTCACTCTTCGTTCAAAATTAAAGCCAGCAAATGCAACGGATAGTCTATTCCCTTCAACGGATAGATTATCCATCCAGCTATATATAGCATCCATGGAAGACTGGAGATACAAGACGAATAACACAATCAATTTTCAGAGTTAGCCAAAAAGCTTGATAAAGAGAGATTTCTAAACTCCTTATCCAGAAGCAAACTCCTCTTTCTTCCAAAGAGCTACAGTGTAAACACTTGAAGGTTTCCTTGCCTCAAGTACCACACCACGTTGAAGGATACAACTTTTAATCAAACTTCTTGATTAAAACGGGGCACATCAAATTTTCTTAAAGTTGATCTTGCAAGTCCTATTGTTCGGATCTTGCAGTTGTTGAAGAAGCGTGACCTTCAAAGGAACAACAAAGCCAGCACGAGTGCAGTAGCAACATTGGCCTTGCGAAGATATACCGTACAGAAATTCAAAAAAGTGTAATTGTTCGTTAATTATTCAACAACCCACTACATAGTGGATTTTGAGGACGTAGAAGGATTACCCCACCTTCGAACCTCGTTAAAGTTTGCGTGTCTCTCTCTATTTTAATCTTTACTTAAACTTGCACTTATATTAACTGTGAAACTAACCCATCCATATTGATTATTGCTCCATTAACCCACCAACTTCCGCACACAATCTAAGTTCACAAGAACTTTAGATTAATACTCATTTTCACGTTTTCAAAAGAAACGAAAAAGATTTTTAAATTTGTAACGAAGTCTATTCACCCCCCCTCTAGACTTTGTATCTCACCACTTTTGGGACCACCACAAGGGACGCCGTAATGTGCCGATGTTTCTTCCAAACCATCGATAGTAAGGTGGCAGATTGGGTTAACCATTTTCCATCCGGGTCGATCCGGACCTGGGACCAATTGGGCTTGCGCTTCTTGGAGCATTTTACTGGGAACTGCTGCCCGAAGAAACATTTCACGCACCTGGGATCCATACATTAGAAAAGCGAGGAATCTTTGAAGAATTTCCTAGCACACTGGAGGAAGGAGTCCAGGGAAGTAGAAGGTGCCGACGACAAGGATCTTATGGTGATGTTTACTGCCGCTCTTCAGGAAAGGCTTCTCCACACGGATCTGATGACCCATCCCCTGGACACCTTTGAAGAAGCTATGGTCCGGGCCGGGTGCAAGTGGGAGATTGTTGGAGTTGCTGCCCTTATGGCCAATTGTTGTTGTAATATCTTAGATATTTTCTATCATGTAAACACAGATGTAATACGTTTAAAAATATCTCATGCTAATGTAAACTCTTAATTGCATTTCTAGAATTATATTATAAGATGTTTATCAGAATGAGGGGCTGTTTGTTTCAGCCTCTTAATGGTTCAGATGTCTGAATGGTTCAGCACTTAATGGTTCAGACTGTTTGTTTCAGCCTCTTAATGGTTCAGATGTCTAAATGGTTAAGAGATTTGCCTCTGAATGGTTAAGTATTATACACAGTCTGAATGGTTAAGACCTCTTATCTTAATTGATCAGACATTTACCTCTGAATAGTTGACAGTTGTAGTTTTTCGGGTAGTAAACCTTCCGAGTAAAGGGTTAGTTTTCTCTCCGATTGTCGTGTCTCTCGAGGAGTGGACGAAGGGGATTAGTTTAATTACTCTAATTAGGCAAAGATTAGGACTGGTTTATGAAAGTCTTCTCGGAACGATTATAAAAAAGGGGAGCAGAGTAAAAATAATAAATCAAGTTTACATAGTATAAGTATAGATCTGGACCTAGGGTCAAGACATCATCTGGATCTATTTTATCATATTAAATTAACAATTAGAACAATAATATTTCTATTACTACTCATCCATTTCTAGATTTGTACTTAATCCGTTGCACTTGAATATCATATCCTTTTGGCATACAATATTTTCTCAATAAATAGCTAATTAAATCCTTCGAGTTTAATTAACTAAATAAGGCAAGAACAATAGATTAACCATTCCAACATTAATTTATCATCAAAAAAATAAACAACCAAACTAGTCCGGACCCAGAGATCCGGACCCTAACTCATACTATGCAAACATAAATTAAAATAGCATTTTATTAAATAAAGAAAACTTACAACATCCATAAAAGCGGAACAGAACAGATCGGGAGTAGAATTCCTCAAAAAATTACTCTAAAACTACTATAATAATAAACTAGTGTTTGGAATTGTAATAATAAGCTCGATCAAATCCCGAGAGAGGGGATGAAAGTGATGTGTTGAATGGGGAGAATCGCGCTGTATTTATAGGACAGAGGCCGAGGCATCCAAGTCAAAGAGTCCGGATCCAAAGCGTCCAAGGTTGGACGCCTTACGCGGCCCGTCCATTCGCTACTTTCCACGTGTCTTCCTTGATCTGCAATCCAGCCAAGGCATCCAACTCCAAGCGTCCAACTTGGCCAAGCGTCCAAGTTGGATGCCTTGAGGCCTTGGTCCGTTGGGCTTCGCGGCTGTTACGAGATCTTGACCCAATTTCACTGATTTTCAGCCCGAACGTCTATTTTATCTTCTTGGAAGCTCGTTCAAGCCCGAAACTTGATCTTTAGATGATTTATTCCCTTTTTCTCAAGCATTTGAATATAAAATGGATAATTTATGATGATTTTATGTGGAATCCTTATTTATGACTCTTAGAACGAAAATGAGAGTTTTATCCATCAAAATCACATTTTATGAGATGATTAAATATCATTTACGTGCAATAACATTTAGACTATGATGTAAATGATAAGAACGAAACGGACTTATCAAATTCCTCACACTTAAACGTTGCTTGCCCTCAAGCAACAAATTGAATAGTTACAAGTATGAAGGCAAATTAATAATTGCAGAGGCAAGGTTTAAGCTACATATTATGAAGGAAAGAAGAAATAAGATAGCCATCAACCTTTTTGTTAAGAATAAATGAACCTTTAGATTCTCACCCATATTGTTAGAAATGTAAAAGAATTTTGTCAAATCAATATTTTTACACCAACCTAAACAACCATAATTTTCCAAACTTTCTTTGGGATAACTACATTTGTAAGAGTACTTTAAAGATCAAATAATTTTTTTTAATGGCTAAATCGGAAAACATGCTCTTGCAAAAGTATTTGTCAAAGTGTAAGGGTTTAATTTTTCTTTGGCATAACTTTGTCATGTTGACACGAGAAAAAATTTATAACCTCATCCCATGACATAGAACCACGAGCTTTTTGGATATTCACTCTGGAAAGTCTCATCACACGACATAGAACCGCATGCTTTTTGACTCTAACACTCAAAAGGCCTCATCACGCAATATAGAACCACGTGCTTTTCGGCATACTCACCACGCCTCATCAGTTGACCTAGAACCAACTGCTTTTTGGCTAAAACAAGAATCTCGGTCTCATCAAAGTATACTTTGAAACATTACCCCTTATACCTTGAAAATAACTCTTTTCAAGAAACAACAGATACTCCTAAAAGCACCAGCAAAAATATTTTCAATAAAGCACTTAAAATTGATTGATCTTAAAAACTCTTAGAGAATTGTGAATTTGTCCCAAATCATTTTAGAAAACATTCCCAAAAGGTTAGAGTAAAAATAGAAGTTTGACAAAAATTTTAAAAATTTCCAATTTCCACGGGTGATAACTAAAGAGTAATTAATCAAACAATTAAAATTGATGACCATTCTATAAAAATATTTTCCTAAAAATATATAGACAAAACAATTCCTAAAAAGATCATTTCAACCAGGAACTCTTACCTCCTCACACTTAAACGGAACCACGCCCTCGTGGCTAAAAGTATTTTGGAATTGGAGTTAATGGTTGAAATGCTCACATGCAATTACTAAGTTATCTAAATACTTACAAGATTCAATGATGATGATTGAAATAATAGATAATCATAACATGAAAATATGAAATAATGCATAAAATATTCTCAAACTGGTCTTAAGAGTCATGAAAAGAAGAATTCTAACGTAAGATCATATAAATATCCAAAATTAATGTTCTGAATGTAGTAATAGGAAAATGAAGGATCTCACTATCCTTGACGTTTGCTTTGTTTAGGACCTGCCCCATGCTCGGCTTTCTTTGTTCCCTTTTCCTGGACGTAGTCAAGTATTTCCTCCACCTGCCACTGCTGCGTGAGAAGGAGCGTCTCCATGCTCCTTAAGCGAGAGTCTAAAGAGTCTTGAAATGCAAACATAGCTTGCGAAAGCTCGCGAAGGGTCATAGGAATCGTATGCTGCCTTCTAGGATGTGCCTCCTTGTCTTCCTTATTATAAACAATCTGGGCCAAATACTGTGTCGGTGGTTGGAACATGCTTGCAGCTTCTGGAAGAACATTGGGAACGGACATACATAATCCTCGGGCCAGAAGCGTAACCATTGGCCCACACAAGACAAACTGGTGGTTGCAAGTTGACTGAGCAAATAGGAATCGAGCCACAAAAGTCGCTAGATTGACTGGAACGCGAGCTTCCAGACTCGAGAAAAATAGCATATCGGAATTAAACACAACGTCAGGTTCTTGAGAGCGGCCGAAATAGCTAAGAGCCAATGCATGGTGCAAAATCCTCCAAGACGGTCATGCCTTATTCCTAGCTAAGCTTGCTCCACTGTGAAATTGACCATGCCCATGAGCTTGCCAGAACTTTCTAGCATCGAATTCTGGATCCAACTGGTCGGGCAGATTAGCGAAGGCCAGGCTCCGCGTTTCATCAAGCGTGTAAAGACCAATCAGCCACCCTAAGTCTGCCACGGTAAGGTTCAGCAGTCATCCCATCAGAGTGAACGTGACCTTGGTGGTGGAGGTGACTTCAACTGCTGACTTTACTTCCTCTCCGTCATTGAGGAAGCGGAGAGAGCAAAGAAACTCAATGGTGACTTCCAGGATGGCTGGTGCATGCAGGAATAGCAGGATCCTCCATTTTGGGTCGTACAGCAATTCATCAATGTCCTGCCAGTGCCCCAGTTCATCCAGATAGGCAGGGTCCAGCACCATGGGAGGCTGGAGCATCTTCGTGTTTCCCCAAGTGAGAAACTTCTTCTTTGCTTCTTCTGAGTGCAAGGGGAGCTCTTCCAGATTCTATAATGTGCGGCGGTTTCCATGCGGGATCATCCAAGCAACATCCATTTGAAATAGAAAAGTAAAACAAGTAAAATCTTGCCCCCAAATGGTGCGGCAAGTAAATAACAAGTAAGCATATTTAATAATTTAATTATCTGAATGACGGGTTGCCTCCCGTTAAGCGCTTCTTTAACGTCCGTAGCTCGACGCTCACCCACTTTTTCCGCGACTTTCCAATCCGAGAGTCATAAAGTTTGGCCCTTCTGACTCTCTTCTGGTGCCACCTTGTTTGATTTGTTACTCGGTCAAGGTCCAGGATCCTTGACTCATCCCTGCGGCTTGGTGGCAACAGGATAAAAGGAGGAGACTCTAGATAGGTGGGTGGTGGCGGAAGTCTCCTCAGTTGATCCTCATTATTAACCTTGATTGCGAAATTGATTTCTTCCTTATCTTCGACAGGCTGACTATCTGTTTGTGGTTTGATGATTATGACCGTGCCTTCCCCGATGGATGAGTCTTCAATGTCACTCATTATAAGTTCATCCCAACTCCTTAAGCTCCAACCATCCTTCGGGCAGATATCGTCACACCCGTCAAGTAGGGAGTCAAAGAAGGTTTGGTCTGCGTCTTCAGATGAAGCATTACGTACACAGGTTTCTATAGACGGAGTTGGCTTTTCTATGCAAAGTATTTCCTTGCCTGTAGATTCCTGCTCGGACTCTTGGACATTGATATCTTGGGGGCAGGTAATGGGCTCTATTTCCTCCAGAACAGATTCCTCTGGAGGTGTGTCTTCAACACAATGAAGGAGATGGTCGCTTATTGCCATAGGAAAAACTTCCTCCTCCTTCTTTTCTTGAATAAGCCTAGGTGGTTCTGAGTCAGGTCCCTTAGTTGGTTCCACCTCATGTACGACTATGCTGGTTGGGACTTGGCTAGGACTGGGTGAATCTTCTAGAACTGGAACCTGTTGATTGAATGGTTCAGGGTTGGTCTTAGGTTCTAGAACCTCTTTCTGAGCATCAATCTCCCTCATTTGATTTTGAGATTGGAGGGAGCGTTTAAGCTCAATAGCCTTACAGAGATCATTGACTAATTCATCTGCTTTAGCCTCGGCTTCTAGTCTCTCTCTTTGGAAGTCGTTCAACATTTTCTGCATCCTTTCTGATTCTTCGCATAATCACCTTTCAAACTCCCTTTCCTTCCGGACTGATTCAAGAAGTTTTGCTCTTTCTCGAATTGCCACCTTGTTTGCCTCAATTTGTTCTTCAGCAAGAAGGGTGTAGTCACGGCAGTAGGGTGGTTCGTACCAGGAGCCTTCAGCGAATAAGACTTCGTCGAAATAGAAAATTTTCTGTTCTAATCTTATGATCTCTTCGACGAGTGGATCAGATTGATCGTCGCACATAGGCCCAAATTGGTCATAGTCATCTTGGTCACCATGAGGTTCATAATAATTATCCCCATCAGAATCTTGGTATGGAGAATATCCAACGTTTCTAGATGGGGTATCATATGGTGGTTCCTCATGGTAAGGATAGTAGTCAGACCCATTGTCGACTTGGTAGTCATCATCATATGGGTTCTGATGTGGGTGGTAAGGTGGATGGTACGGAGGGCGGTTGGATGATTGGTAGTAAGAAGGCGGACCGTAATAACCACTAGAGTTATCCATAATAATTATTACGGGTGGTTGGTGAAAAAGAAGTGAGAAGATCGTTCTAACAAATCTTCACCCAAGCTAATTAGAAGAAATTAAACTAATGCCGTGCCACTCCCCGGCAACGGCGCCATTTGACAGTTGTAGTTTTTCGGGTAGTAAACCTTCCCAGTAAAGGGTTAGTTTTCTCTCCGAGTGTCGTGCCTCTCGAGGAGTGGACGAAGGGGATTAGTTTAATTACTCTAATTAGGCGAAAATTAGGACTGGTTTATGAAAGTCTTCTCGGAACGATGATAAAAAAGGGGAGCAGAGTAAAAACAATAAATCAAGTTTACATAGTATAAGTATAGATCTGGACCTAGGGTCAAGACATCATCTAGATCTATTTTATCATATTAAATTAACAATTGGAATAATAATATTTATATTACTACTCATCCATTTCTAGATTTGTACTTAATCCGTTGCACTTGAATATCATAGCCTTTTGGCATACAATATTTTCTCAATAAATAGCTAATTAAATCCTTTGAGTTTAATTAACTAAATAAGGCAAGAACAATAGATTAACCATTCCAACATTAATTTATCATCAAAAAAAAATAAACAATCAAACTAGTCCGGACCCAGAGATCCGGACCCTAACTCATACTATGCAAACATAAATTAAAATAGCATTTTATTAAATAAAGAAAACTTACAACTTCCATAAAAGCGGAACAGAACAGATCGGGAGTAGAATTCCTCAAAAAATTACTCTAAAACTACTATAATAATAAACTAGTGTTTGGAATTGTAATAATAAGCTCAAATCCCGAGAGAGGGGATGAAAGTGATGTGTTGAATGGGGAGAATCGCGCTGTATTTATAGGGCAGAGCCCGAGGCGTGCAAGTCAAAGCGTCTGGATCCAAAGCGTCCAAGGTTGGACGCCTTACGCGGCCCGTCCATTTGCTGCTTGCCACGTGTCTTCCTTGATCTGCAATCCAGCCAAGGCGTCCAACTCCAAGAGTCCAACTTGGCCTTGCGTCCAAGTTGGACGCCTTGAGGCCTTGGTTCGTTGGGCTTCGCGGCTGTTACGAGATCTTGGCCCAATTTCACTGATTTTCGGCCTGAACGTCAATTTTATCTTCTTGGAAGCTCGTTCAAGCCCGAAACTTGATCCTTTGATGATTTATTCCCTTTTTCTCAAGCATTTGAACATAAAATGGATAATTTATGATGATTTTATGTGGAATCCCTATTTATGACTCTTAGAACGAAAATGAGAGTTTTATCCATCAAAATCACATTTTATGAGATGATTAAATATCATTTACGTGCAATAACATTTAGACTATGATGTAAATCATAAGAACGAAACGGACTTATCAATAGTTAAGCAATATACTAGCTCTTAATGGTTCAGACCTCTTACTGGTTCAGCACTTAATGGTTCAGACCTCTTACTGGTTCAGCACTTACCTATTCAGAAGTTACCAAACAACCCCTGAGTCTTCTGATGTTCACACTGACATCTTGTCACTTAGTATAATTCTAAACAGTCTATAGTCAAAGCATTTACAAGAGTGGGACATCGTTAGTGCGTGTGAGACTAGTGAGAGTTAGATGTTTGACCTAGTCTCCTGGTCAATGACGGAGTGTTCGCATCTACTCTTGGGCAGCTATTATCGTTAATAATAGGATGCCAGACCTGACCCAGCTTAAGGGTATTGCCTAGACTTTTAGTCTATGCTTTAAGTTTCCTTAATGCGACTATTGGTATAATGATTCTTAGACTTGAAGTATTACGTTCTTCGAATGCGTGAACCCGTATGCTTTGATTCATTGTCCTAAACCGTATGAAACAAGGATGGTACACAGGCTTTGTATTGGGCATGCCGTTGCGCGTATTCGAAGACGTAGATTACGTACAAAGAATTTGTCAGTGCTATTTTAGCAGAATAATGTCTTGTAGGGGCCCACTGATAAGTATGACTGAGGAAATTCATGGCCATGCTGAGATGAGTTTAGACATATATTCTAATCGGTCAAACTTATTAATCAGTAAATAACTTAATGGCTACAAGTTGGTTAGTTTATATCCCTTGCACTAAGTTAAGACATTGGGACAAAAGGATCTACGTTATACAAAGTCTTAGTCGTAGAAAGGTTTTGACGGAGCAAACGTCTGAACTCATAATCTGGGGGTAATAATGTGTTTCTAAATACTTCTTATTACTTATGGTATTGATGTAGAGTCAATACTCTGGCAAGTTTTATAAGTGCCTACATTGGTCACACACTTTGGACAATTTAAAGAGTAGGATTATAAAAAAGGGATAATATTTAATTTGTATATTGTAAAATAGTAAAATAAAATGTTTTAATATTCTATATATATATATATATATATATATATATATATATATATATATATATATATATATATATATATATATATATTATATATATACATATATTATATTGTGTACAATTTATTTTGGAGTGTCATTTTAATTATGAAAATAATTATTTTGACAAAACTATTTTAAAGTATATTTTATATACTTGTTTTAAATTGTTTTGAGTATTTTATTTTATACCTTAAGAATTATTGATGTCAAATAAAATACACCTTAAACATTTGAGAGAAGAAGAATTTAATTCCTCCCCCTCACCATTTCATACCTTGCATGAGTGGAGCATGTCTCCCACTTTAAAATGTGTGGAGGAGGAGAATTTGACCAAAAAAATTTTTGGCCTTTAGTAATTGTTTATGTTTCATCATTTGATTAAAATGGAACCACTTTAACACACACACACACCACACTCTCCATTTTTGGCCATAGTAAGGAGCAAGAGAGAGAATAATTTTGGGTTCCAAAATTAAGTTTGGGTGTAGAAAATTGTTATTATAATATTTTCTTTAAAATATTATTGATATATTTTCTACCGTTTAATATACAAGATTAATATTATCCCTCTTAAATCTTTATATTAAATATACTATTATAATCTTTACTAGCATAACAATTATAGTAGACTCCGGAGATTGTTCGTGTGTCAAAGTTGGAGGCCGAACGCTTGAACGGCTACGTTTTCTCATTCACGCCTTTCCCCGATTCAACGTGATTACCGCTAACCAGAGAAGGTATAAGTTTCTATCTCTATCTATAGTTTCAGTACATGGTCTTGGGCTAGTAATCACTATTGGAAGTTTAAAATTTTTTATTTCCGCTGCCCTCCCAACCGTGGTTATCTTTCACACCCTACCCTTAGAGGTAGGTGACACTAAGGCAAAGAGGTCGTTGGACATTGAGTTCGTGGTGGTGGGAATTGTATCTAGTACGGATATAATCTTTGGTAGACCAGGTGTGGAGGACCTGGAATGCGTAATTTCACCTACGCATTTATGCATCAAGTTTCAAACTCCATTCAGAATAGTTGTGGCTCGGGGATCTTAGAGGGTATCCCGGGCATGGTATCTCAAAGCCTCCAAGGAGCCTGTCAAGTTTGACACCTAGGTGGGAGAAGTGACCTCTTAATTTTTGAAGGAAGAGGAGAAGCGTCCCTGAGTAGAAGTAGCAGGAGATATAGAGGACATAATCTTGGAGCCAACTGAACTAGACAAGACGATCAAGATAGGTAAGGGTTTGGGGGCTGAGCTCTAGGCCCGGGTAATTGTAGTTCTCAAGAGTTTCAGGAGGGTCTTCACCTGGGATGGAGTCCGGCCGACATGCCCATGCTCGACCATAAAATTTCTGTCCACAGGCTGAATGTCTTTCCCGAAGCCAGACCAATCAAACAGAAGAGGAGACACCTAGCTCAGGAAAGGAGAGAGTTTGTCAAGAAGGAGGTGGCCAAGCTGCAGAGCATTGGACGCATTCGGGAGGTCCAATACCCAGAATGGATGGCCAACATTGTCCTGGCACCCAAGTCTCCAAGATGGAGGATGTGTGTGGATTATACAAATCTGAACAAGGCCTGTCCGATGGATCCATTCCCACTGCCCAACATAGGTCAAATGGTGGATGAGACTGCGGGATGTGATTTAATGAGTTTCATAGACGCATTCAGTGGATATCACTAAATCCGGATGCACCCAGCAGATGCCGAGAAAATGAGTTTTATGACTCTGGAAGGTTTGTATTTTACTTGGTAATGGATTTTGGTTTGAGGAACTCTGGGGCCACATATACCCAGTTGATATCGCTTGTTTTCAGACCAGTCTTGGGCCGAACCATGGAAGCCTATGTGGACGATATGATCGTCAAATCAAGACAAGGCCAAGACCACGTCTGGGACATGGAGGAGGCATTCGGAATCATGATGAAGGTGAACCTCCGACTTAACCCCAAAAAATGCACCTTAGCGGTGCAAGGGGGAAGTTCCTGGCGGATATGGTGCGCCGAAAAGGGATTGAAGCAAACCCGAAAAAGGTGAAAGCAATCTTGGTGATGGAACCTCTGAAGATAACCAAAGAAGTGCAGCGGCTGACCGGGAGGTTGGCAGCCCTGAACAGATTCTTATCCAAACTGGAAGAAAAAGCTCATCCCTTCTTCACTGTAATCAAGAAGATCGAAGGCAACATTCGAATGGACATGGGAGTGCCAGGAAGCATTTGAAGAACTGAAGAGATACCTGGCTAATCCCCCCGTGTTGTACAAACCAGAGCCAGGTGATATTTTGATTCTATACTTAGCCATTTCAGACTGTGCAATAAGCACAGTTATTATACGAGAAGAGAATGGCGTCGAGCATCTGGTTTATTACGCCAACAAGACGTTACGGGATGCAGAGCTAAGGTATTCACAACCAGAGAAGGCAATGCTGGCGGTCTATTGGACAGCAAAGAGGTGGACCCCATATTTTCAGGCCCACCAGGTGCATGTACTGACGAGTGAACCGTTGGCCTCCCTTTCCCGAAGCCCGGCGGCCGTTTTCTTGAGCCAATATAAGGTCAAGTTTAAGCCTCGCCCATCGATTAAGGGGCAAGCTCTGGCTAATTTCCAGAATGAATGTATAGATAGGGAGCAGACTAGGCGCTTGGAGATGACCCAGGACAATGGGAAAGGATGGTGGTCAATGTTGTGCTGGGATTGTGTTGGCCACCCCGGAAGCCTTTAGGATCTATTATGCCATCCACTTCGGTTTCCAAGTGTCCAACAATGAAGCTGAATATGAAGCATTGATTAACGGGTTACGGGTAGCCCGGGAACTTGGAGCGACAAAGATACAAATCTTCAGTGATTCAAATGTTGTTGTCGGACAGATCAATGGAGAATTCGTGGCTAAGGAAGGAAGGATGAAGAAGTACAAAGATCATGCCTTGGAAATGATGAGTGGGATCGAGTACCAGCTTCAGTACACTCCTCGGGAATCCAACACTAAAGCTGATGTATTGTCGAAACTAAGCGATGAATCCCCTGAATACATCAGCAAGTTGGTCACTATGGAAGAGATAGAGAACCCGAGCTTGACCAAGGAGGTGGTCGCTTGGGTAGCTACGAATGTGACCGAATAAATGGATAAACTGGCTAAGTACAATGAAGACGGGGAGCTCCCAAAGGATCCACAGAAGCCCAAGCTCTTGAGAGTGCGGGCACTGAGTTATGTGGTACAGGACGAAATCCTATACATACCCTCCTATAATGGGGTACTGCTTAGATGTTTGAGAGAAGCGGAAGCCTGAGAACTCATGGAAGAAATCCATAGAGGTATTTGTGCAGCGCACCAAGGCCCATACTCTATATCTTGTAGGGCCATCATCCATGGATATTTTTGGCCATCTATGAGGAAGGATTGTGAAGGTTATGTGTGCAAGTGCCCCACATGTCAGCAATTCCAGAACATGCCCGGACGGCCTGCCAAAAACTACACTCGTATTAGCACGGTGGTTCCCTTTGCCAGATGGGGGATAGACTTAGCCGGAGCTTTGCCAAAAAGCAGGAAACAGGCCAGATGGGTGGTTATAGCCATTGATTACTTTACTAAATGGGTGGAGGCTGAGCCTCTGTCCGGGATCACTGAGCAACGAATAGTGAAATTTGTAGGGACCAACATACTATACGATGCAGGTTTGGTGTCCCGGAACAGATAGTGACTGACAACAGGACCTAATTCGAAAGAAGGAAATTTACCGAGTTCTTGAAGGCATGGGGGATCTGGCACGGCAAAGCCTCACTGGCATATCCACAAGCTAATGGACAAGTGGAGAATGCAAATCACACAGTCTTGGATGGGATCGAGAAGAAGCTGCAGACTGAAGGCGGCAGTTGGGTAGATGAGTTGTCCAAGATTTTATATGCATATCGGACAACTCCCTGGAGGGCCACCGGAGACACACCATTTGGCTTGGCATATAGATTTGAAGCCCGGTCACCGATGGAACCTGTTCTCCTTCCCTGGAGAGAGAAGCAGTATGATCCCCAAAGAAATGAGGAAAATCAAGCGATCAAGTTGAACTTCCTGGAAGAAAGGAGAGAAGAAGCCTGGATTCAGGCAGAGAATTATAAAAAACAAGTTAAATCCTACTTCGATAAAAGGGTGAAGCCAAGAGCATTCCAGGTAGGCGATTATGTCCTGAGGAAAAGGGAAAAGAGCCAGCCAAGAGCATTCCAGGTAGGCGATATGCGAAGGGAGCAGGAAAAGTCAAACAAAGATAGTCGATTGGCAAAAGGGTTGGTTGCGGATTCCCGAGAAAGGCTAGGGTTGTGCAGCGTCGAAGTGGGCCTTATCTTGGATTGGGCCTAGAGTATTGGAGATGGACCGGATGTTCAGTGCAAAGGGATAAGGTTGAAAAACAACGAAGCGTAGAAAATACAAAATTAAGATCATGTTAATTACAAATCAAATTCCAAAATTCAGAAGCAAGGAATAACATCAGATAAAGACAAGTCGTCATCATAACCATACATAAACAATAACAGGTTTAGCATTACAATATGTGAAAATTACATCTGGAGGGTTCTGGAGGAGATAGTCTAGCAGGCAGCCCATAATGCTCAATAAAATCAGACATTCTCATCCCGGGCGGGAGATCCTCCTCAATTTGGCCATACACACAGGACTACATGTCATACATCCCCTGGGCGTGAGACGCCACAACCTGTGCTGTGAGTTTGGAGATGGTGGCTTGCTGCTGAGACGATTCCATCATCAATTATTGGAGTTGAGTCTGCTGGGCACCGAGTTCCTTCTTGGTTTTCCTAAACTCCTCCTGAAGAGAGGTCAAGTCCCTGCGGAGTTCAATCTTATGCCCCAAATGGTTGATTTGGCTCTTCCTCAAATTAGCACGTTCTCGCTTGACTTTCTTCAGTTTATTCTCCAGCTCTGTGATCCGGGCTTCTCTCTCACTCACGGAGGCCTGGGGGGCAACCTTCTAGGACTCAAGTTTTGTGACTATGGAGTTAAGTTTCTAGAACTCCCCTTCCAGGGGGTTGGTCTGAGTAGAGAGTTGGGCTACCTGGGTTTTCAGGGATTCTTCTTGGGCATCCCTCTCGAGCAGTATGGATTCCAACTCTTGTACCCGTGAGGATCCAGGAACTATACTCAATTTGGCAATTTCTTCCTTTAGCTCGCTACAAATGGACTCCAAACGTGCCCGGTCTTCATTCAGCTAAGTGTTCGCTTATAGTATGAGGGCATTGTTCTCCTAGGCAGCACAGACCTGCTCTTGTAACTCCTAGATTGTTGCTTATTTTTCACCAAGAATGGAAAAAGGCTTGGGAGTTCCAAGTGGAGACTTTGAGATAGTCTTCAACCAGTTTCGTAACAGTGGTATGGGCTTGAGCGAGAAGGAATCAAAAGATGTAAAAGAAAGCTAACGTACGATGTTGATGATTTTGGAGGAGAAAAATACCTCCTCCAGAAGTCCCAAGGTGGCGAGCCTGGCCAGGTCTGGTCGTTCATGAATTGAACCCGGGGAGAACTCTTGAGCACTTCTCGGGCTTGCTCTATCATCATCCAACCTTGGGAGTAAGCATCCTTAGCCGCCTGGAGCTTATGCTGCACAGAAGTCCAATTCTATTTAAAAAAAGCCTGGGTGTCCGGGCTGAACTTGTAGGTAAAGGGAGGACATAGGATAGCTGCAGCAGAGGAAGGTGGTGAAGATGAGGACGAGGGAATCTGAGCATGGCCATCCGGGGCCCTCGTAGAAGTGGTGGAAACCTTTGATGGAGAGCCGATAGGTGTGGTCACAGGGGGCTGCCCGGACGACATGGTGGCGGCAATTGTACGGTCCTCCTAAGATGCCTTGGATGTGTTGTCCATCTGGGACGCTGGGTTGTTATCATCAGAAGCTACACGAGATGGAGGTTGGTTCGGAACTATCTCTTGGACATTGGGGGTAGAGATATCCGCAGTTGCTAGAGAATTAGACATCATGCAGCATCCCAAAACATACCCTAGAATTATTAATGAATAATCATTCGATTAATCAAATTTGTTTTGATTAAAATAAATTGTTGTTGGGCTTTGAACCGAAATAAAATGTGTTTTGATATCCTATATCACAATCAGGATAAATCTCATAGAGATAAATCCAATTTGTTGACTATTTGTGTGGTTTTGACTGGGAACCTGAGTACAGACCCCAAATCAAGAATAAATGATGAAATAAATTATGATGTGAACTTTAAAATGATTTATTGAAATAAATCATGAGAAGAATTAATATGAATTAAATATGATAACCTTTTTTAATAAAAGTCAACTGAATCAATTTTGACATGTCAAAGTCAAACATCCAAAAATATGATTTCGGAAAAAGTATTACAAATACATATAAAAATTATATCGTTGGATAGAGTTTGACTGCCTGATCGCAAGGATGCAAACGAAATTCATTTTGAAGAAAGCCGGACCACAAAGTGTACCCCGATTGGAACCGAAATTGGTCCCAATCAGGGAACCGTACAGACGGAGCCTCCTTCTCCACTATGCCGATCGTGAATCACAATTGACTCAGCAACCTTTGTAATCTAATTCTCTTCTTCCCTATATAAGGAGAAGCAACCCTTCTCATTTATACACCATTCTCTCTACTTCTTCTCCCATTTATGTTCTTGAGAGTGTAATGAATATTGTGGTGCTACCAACTTGGTGAGAGGACGCCGGAGCTAGCAACAAACATCGCTGGAAGTTTCGCCGGAAAATTTCCAAAATCTTCGTTAAGCTTTGAGATAAGCCCGTAGATATATCTAGTGACTAAAATGTTCGTATAGATCGTTTCTACGTTCATAAACGGTAGTTTGGTTGAGTTTCGTGTTTGACATGCTTGAAGAACAAAGAATCATAAAACATGAAATTGATGTTAAAACTATGAATTAATGATGCCAAAATGATCTGCGAACATTGGAGAACATCTCTATATAGTTTCGTTGAAGTTCGGTAACTAAAAATGGTATTTCCGAAAAATGGACCGAAGGTTGAAGAAGATGAACAATAAGCTGAAAAACACTGCCTGGAGTGATCCTAAGGCTTGGATTGATCCTCTTGGAAGATTTTTACATATCATGGATCGATCCAGCCTCTGATCGATCCCCCGAAGTTCTGATCCGAAAATTTGCCCGAAAATGCTATTTTTGAGATCTAAAATCCTATTTTTGATACCAATTGATTATGATCATTATAAAAATAATTTTTTACAATAAAAATGATGTTTTTAACAAAAAAAATGATATGTGATACATGACGGTAAGTTCGGCTGTTAACACTCGAAGCAAGGCCGCTATTTGTTATGAATTAATATGTTAATTGATGATTATGATAAATGAATATTATGGATGATTATGAATAATGAACCTACTGATTAAAATGAGTAATTGTGATTGAATCATGAGTAAAATGAATACATTTAGAATTATGAAATGATTTGTAGTGTTAAGGGTATCTAAAATATACTCATTTAGAAAATTGATGTTAAAGCTATCTAGAAGACCTCTAGAATAGATCTCATATTAGTATGGATTTGTGAAACATGAATATTCAGTGATTGGATGAAAATGTAATAACGGAATTTGTAGACCAAACTGGAGAATCACTTGTTTGGAAATACTTTGACTCAATGATGATTAATCACTGTATTGTTGTTGCCTTGAACTAATTATAGTTTAAGCGTCTGAGAATTGTTGTTTGCCTTAAACTAATTAAAGTTTAGGCGTCAGAGAATTATTGCCATAAACCAATTATGGTTTAAGCGTCGGAGAAGTGTTGCCTTAAACTAATTATAGTTTAAGCGTCTAAGGATTGTTTGCCTTAAACTAATAATAGTTTAAGCGTCTGAGAATGAAATTATGATTTGGCCTTAGATTAAGATTAGCTAAGAGCGTTGTTATGATCTAGCCTTAGACTAAGATTAGCTAAAAGCGTTGTTATTATTTGGCCTTAGATTAATAATAATTTAGGAGAACTATCGAAATAATATCTGAATTGAATAAAATGTGTTGTTATGAACTGAACAATACCAAAACTGTGAATGTCTGAAATAAACATTGTGTGCATGATATCAAATGATTTGGTTATGAATTTAGATTCAATTTATATGGATGTTCGATGCATTAGATTTGCTTACTCATCTTTACCGCTGAGCATTAGTGTGTTTTATTTGCTACACACAGGTAAACAGAAAGATTAATGTGATCCTGACGGTAGATGGGGCGAGATTGTTGGGATGGATGTGACAAGTTTGAAATTATTTATGATATGTGAATATTAAATTCGCTTCCGCAATATTGTTGAATACTCCGTACTGTATATGTTATGAAAGATACTATTGTGATAAATAAAATGTGTTGAAAAGTTTTAAATTTTTACGATTACCAAGTTAAAATACTTTAGTCCAAAAGGGGCTGCAGACCTAGACGGATTAAGGTGTTACACTTCAAGGGGGAACCCTTTTGCCTCTTGGGTTGAGACAGTGCAAAAATGTCTGCTTTTGTGTAGTGCACGGCTTTTGGAAGACCATAATGGGAGGTGATAGATCTGGAACCGAAGAAGAAGTGTAACACCCCAACCCGCATAACCCGAACCAACGGGTTAGCGAACCGGGTTGTTACTAAATTGGTATTCGCATGCATAATTTATAAAAAAAAATAAATCAACTGAATAAATTATAAAATTCATCTGTGAGAGTTCAAAACCAAACCAAAATTTATCGGAGTAATAAAACAAGTCCAAACGTCGCGGAAGCATAATAAAACCAAAGTAACGTCCAACAGTCCATATAACCAAATAAAATAATGTAGTTTAATTATTTAAGTAATAGGAGCCATCCACGCCGCACCACCACCTCACTGCCCTCCGGGTTGCCCATCAAAATCTGTGTTCCTACCTGCGTGCAGTCAAACAACAACGACTACACGCTCAGCGAATTGCTGAGTGAAAATATACCTAAGCTAGCATTAACTCACAGAATAGCACCACGTTAGCATACAAATAACAACAGCATGTGATCGCGGAGAAAAACAGCTTAAATAAACATATTTATTTTAACACCTTTCATTTGAATATCATGTCCTTATTTTATTCCACATCAACTACTTTGAGTCATGGCACCCCAAGCGATGCTATAAAAGGGCCAACTCATAAACCCAAAGGAGATTCACTTTGGGCGGGTTGAAGCCCCTGTCCCTGCGATGCCAGGACAGGTCGCGGACTTCCGTACGTACTTTTTTAACCCAAGACCCCCGGGGGTGCAACGACGCCCCGCAAAGGCCACTTCCTAGCATATCTTATTGGTGATTCAATAAGTCAATCCAATTCAGGCCTGCCTAATTATACTAGGTGGCATAATTCCTATTTATCATTCATAATCCACAATATTCACCAACAAGATCAATTTAATTTAAATCTCAGTTCACAACTCACAACAAGTCACGTAGCGGCCTATCCGGGCCAAAGACCCGCAATTACCATCATGCATAATCAAACAGCCCGAATTGCAATTAACCCAACTTACCTGCGCGGAGTCGAGACCAAGGAATCGATCCTCGGGCCCGCTGCCCCCGCCGGAGCAGTATCATTCACCACCGGATCAGCCGACAAGCTGTCGGACTGACCCGGCAGCCCCAACCCGCTGCCCGTTCAGGCAGCCCCACTCAACCGGCCCAACGCTGCCGGCCCAACGGCCCAATGTAGCCGGCCTAACAGACGGACCCACCGGCCCAACACCCTGGACAGTCGGTCCCACGACCTGGTCAGCCCCAACTGCCCAGACAGCCCCAATTGAATCTAAACCGACCCGTATGCACAAAAACCAATCCCAATTGAAACCCGATTTAACCCGATTTAACCAATTGGATCCAAATCAAACCAATTGGGTCCAAATCGGACCCGCCGGAAACTGCCCGTACGCCGGCCGTAGCCACCACCAGCCAGCCGCCGTCGAATCGCCGGAAAACAGAACACAACCCCAATCCAATCTAATGCACATTCAACCACAAATTTCACAATCAAACACAAAATTGCTACCACAAGATCCTAAACTACGAATTAATGACAACTATAGGCATAGGAATCACGAATCACCTCGAATTATTGAAGAATTAGGAACCAAATCGAATGAGAGAAGCTCGCCGCTGCACTCCCTGTTGTAGCCGAATCTACCGTGCGACGGGGAAGGGAGAGCGGCGACGCTGGTTAGGACGTTCGGCTAGGGCGGCATCGGCGGAGCTCGGCGGCGCTGCTGCTGGCTGACGTAACGACGAAGGAGAAACGGACGCAGAGCAGAGACACGAACGGGAAAAAAACGGATGGTAATATAAAATTAAATAGAATTTTAGGGTCCAGTTTACACTTCCTAACCAGTCAGGATGTATTTAAGCCCAATTACCTTATTCGGCATTCGTATCTTAGGCCCAGCAAGTCCGATTCTCAATTCGTTCGTACGGTCGGGTTCAGAACAGCGAGCCCTAAAACGTAGGTCAACTCTCATATTAAATACGCAAATTAGAGAATAATCTTCATTTTTACCGACTTAGTAACTAATTAATTATATAAATTAATTAAAAATACCAAGCCGGGTTTTGAGGCGTTACATTTTTCTCCCCCTTAAAAGAATTTCGTTCTCGAAATTACCTGAACCATCATCGCAGAAGAGGTGAGGATACTGAACTCTCATGGACTCCTCGGTCTCCCACGTAGCCTCTTCGACAGCATGGTTACGCCACAAGACTTTGACTAGAGGCACCCGCTTATTCCTCAACTCTTTCACTTCTCGTGCTAAAATCTGCTCCGGCTCCTCCTCATAGGTCAAGTTCTCGTCCAGAGTCACCGCGCCTTCAGGTAACCGATGAGTCGGATCTGATCGGTAACGTCGGAGCATAGACACATGGAACACGTTGTGAATCTTGTTTAGCTCAGGTGGTAGCTCTAACTGATAAGCTACGGGGCCAACCTTCGCAGTGATGGGATAAGGCCCAATGAAACGAGGACTCAATTTTCCTCTCTTTCCAAAACGTAGAACCTTTTTCCAAGGTGACACCTTAAGAAAAACCTTATCCCCCACTTCAAAAGAAATCTCCCGACGCTTCAAGTCCGCATAAGATTTTTGCCGATCTGGTGCTGTCTGCAAACGCTTGCGGATGAACCGTACCTTTTCTTCTGTCTCACGAACAAGCTCGGGACCTTCTAACCTTGCCTCGCTCAATTCAGTCCAGCACACTGGTGTTCTGCACCTCCTCCCGTACAGTGCCTCGTATGGGGCCATTTGAATACTCGTCTGAAAACTATTATTATAAGCAAACTCCATCAACGGCAAGTATCGCTCCCAATTTTCCCCAAAGTAAATCACACATGCTCTCATCATGTCCTCAAGTATCTGTATCACACGCTCAGATTGACCGTCAGTCTGAGGGTGGAAGGCCGTATTCAAGTTTAACTTTGTACCCAAGGCTTGCTGGAGTCCCTTCCAGAACTTTGAAGTGAAACGGGGGTCTCTGTCGGAGATAATGGATAAAGGTACCCCATGCAACCGAACAATTTCGCGGAGGTACAACTCTGCTAACTTCTGTAGTGACATATCCCGTCGAACAGGTAAGAAATGCGCAGATTTCGTAAGACGATCCACGATGACCCATACAGCATCATTCTTACAGGGAGACAAGGGCAGCCCAATCACGAAATCCATCGTGATACGCTCCCACTTCCACTCAGGAATAGAAGGCGGATGCAACAATCCCGATGGTACTTGATGTTCGGCTTTGACCTGCTGACATGTCAAGCATCGAGCTGTAAACTCACAAATTTCCTTCTTCATCACAGGCCACCAATAGTTCCCCTTTAAGTCGTGGTACATCTTGTTACTTCCTGGATGTATAGTGTATGCTGACTCGTGAGCCTCACGTAATAGCCGCTCCCTCACGGCCCTGCATGATACCACAAGACGGTTGCGGAAAAACAAGATTCCATCAGCACCAACAGTAAAATCTGGTCTCTTCCCACTAGAGACAAGGTCCCGTGTCATGCGACAGAACTCGTCGTCCTCCTGAGCATTCCGGATTTCCGTATCCAACGTTGGTTGTATATGGAGTTCAGCTATCAGCTTGCGGCTCAAGGCGTCAGCCACCACATTAGCCTTACCCGGGTGATACTCGATGGTGAAATCATAGTCCTTGAGAAGTTCTAACCACCTCCTCTGTCTCAGGTTCAGATCCTTCTGGGTAAACAAATACCTCAAACTCTTATGATCGGTATATATAAGAATCTTTTCACCGAAGACATAGTGTCGCCAGATTTTCAAGGCAAAAACAACTGCTGCTAGCTCCAAATCATGAGTCGGATAATTACCCTCATGGGGTTTCAGCTGCCTCGAGGCATAGGCAACCACCCTACCTTCTTGCATGAGTACACAACCCAATCCACAAAGAGATGCATCACTGTAGATCGTGTACTCACGACCCGGTTCTGGCTGGATCAGCACCGGGGCTTTAGTCAAGCACTCTTTCAGCCGATCAAAACTGCTCTGGCATGCGTCTGTCCATGCAAACCTCACATCCTTCCGTAGGAGTTTAGTAAGAGGGGAAGCAATCGCGGAGAAGTCTTTCACGAACCGCCGGTAGTACCCCGCCAGTCCGAGGAAACTTCTCACTTCCCTAGCATTACGGGGAACCTTCCAGTCAACTATGGCGGAAATCTTACTCGGGTCAACCTTCACCCCTTCAGCGGAGATCACGTGACCTAAGAAAGTTACCCCCTCAAGCCAAAACTCACACTTGGACAACTTTGCATAGAGTTCCTGCTCCCTCAGGATGGTTAATACTTTTTGCAAGTGGAACGCATGTTCCTCGGCATTCTTTGAGTAAACGAGGATGTCATCGATGAAGACCACGACGAATTGATCCAAGTATGGCCGAAAGACACTATTCATTAGATCCATAAAGATAGCAGGAGCATTAGTGAGTCCAAAAGGCATTACGGTGAACTCATAATGTCTGTAACGCGTCCTGAAAGCTGTCTTTGGTATGTCTTCCTTCTTTACTGGAATCTGATGATATCCGGACCTTAAGTCAATCTTCGAGAACACCCTGGCTCCACGTAGCTGATCAAACAAATCATCAATGCGTGGTAATGGATAACGGTTTTTAACAGTCACCTTATTGAGCTATCGGTAGTCAATGCCAAGATTCACAGACCCATCCTTCTTTCGCACAAAAAGGACAGGTGTGCCCCAAGGGGAGACACTTGGGCGGATGAATCCCCTATCCAGCAACTCCTGTAATTGCGCCTTTAACTCCTTCATCTCTGCTGGAGCCATGCGATAGGGGGTGGCCGAAATGGGTTCCGTACCATGAACTAAGTCAATGGAGAATTCTACCTCCCTTGGGGGATGCAGACCTGGTAGCTCACCAGGAAACACGTCAGGAAAATCACGTACGGAAGGAATATCCTTAAGGCTAGGTGGCTCCTTCCGTACATCTTTCACAGTGCATAGGAATGCCTCACACTTCTTTCGGACCAATCTCTTGGCTTGCATATAAGAGATAAACTCAGGCGCCTAGGAAATAACTCCCCATCGATCATGATTGTGTCTCCATCCCGTGCTCTCAACCGTACGGTCCTTGAACTGCAATCTACGACTGCCTGGTGCTCGGTAAGCCAATCCATTCCAAGGATAATGTCAAATTCCTTGTATGGAAGTTCAATAAGATCTGCGAGAAAGATCTTCCCACGCGCGGTCAAAGGGCATTGTCGGTAGACGTGATGTAGGCTCATACTGTGCCCAAGGGGATTGGACACTAGCATCGGACTCTCCAACTGACCTCTCGCGACAACAGAATTAGCAGGCAAAGGAACACATATATATGACAGTGTAGACCCAAGGTCAATCAATGCTAACAAATCCGAACCAAAGAGTGTAAACATACCAAGTATGACGTCAGGATTAGGATCGGCACGCCCTTGCATAGAGTATGTCCTCGCTGGAGCCCTGCCCTGCTGATGTGGTGCAGCCTGAGGCTGCCGCTATTGCGGGGGTCGCTGTGGCTGTGACCCGACCGTCGAACGCTGACTCTGGGCAGGTCGGGGAGCCGTCGTCTGAGTGGATGCTGCAGCCGTGGGGAAAGGAAGACCAGGATTAGTAGGACAATCCCTCCTATAATGCCCAGACTGTCCGCATCCCATGCACAACCCTAAACTCCTCCAACACTCCCCTGGATGGTTCCTCCCACAGGATTCACACATCGGATACTTTGACGACCTTGTTTTGCTGCTGGATGCCACTGAGTGAGCTGGTACTGACTTGGCTTTCTTGGACGACTGAATACCAGACCCACTCAGAGGTCTCTTCCCTGAATAGGCCTTACCAGCACTGGCTACCTGAACCGGCATCTTGTTTGCCTTTTGCTTCACTACCAGCTTTGCTCCCTCTCGGGTCCTGACCACCTCCTTAGCCTGCTCATACATGACGCCAAAGTCTTGCCTAGAACGCCGTAGACATACCCTCCTGGAGGTTCATGCGCATGCCCTTAACAAATCTATCGCATCGTCTCTTTGGAGTATTCACCAGATCTTGAGCAAACTCTGCCTGGTGATCAAAGAGCTGCCGGTATTCCGGAAGGCTCATGGTCCCCATCTCCAGGTGCACAAATTCCTCTCGTTTTTCCTCCACAAAAGACTCCGGAATGTACTTCTCCCTGAACACGTGATCGAAATACTCCCACGTCAACTGGGGAGGGTGGTCGGCATTCCGTGAGGTGTGTTTCCACCACTCATACGCGTTGTTCTGCAGCAACATCACAGCGAGATCAGCCCACTCACCCACGGGGACCTTTAAGTTCTCGAACACGCGGCGTACGCGCTCTAGCCACCGGAACGCTACCAACGGATCAGCGATGTTCTCCCCGAGGAACTCTTCAGCACCATTCTTCCTCAATCTCTCCAAAGTAATCCTTGGCTCAAGCTGCCTAGCCAATGCGTTCTGATTCATGATCAGCATTTGTTGCATGAGCTGCATCAGGAGAGCAAGATCCATCTGCGGGATCCCAGCAAATCCACCGTGCGGGGCTTCCTGATGAGGGGCATTCTGGTTCTGGTTCGCATTAAGTTGCTGGGGAGACACGCTATCTCCCTCGGAGTGGTTGTCGTTGAGGTTCCATTCTACGATTTATGATTTTACTAAATTAAGCAACAATTAACAAACAAGAACTTAAGAAATTACCACCCGGAACAGTGACGCGGTGAAGCTGTGGATGCTCAACACATGTATATACAATATGTGTTAAAATAGTAGCTCCTTTTTTTTCCAAAAATTCATAACATTATTCTTATTTTTTTTTTTGAAATTGATAACATTTTTTTTATAAACAAAAGTAACGTTATACGTGAATTTATTTGAGTAACGACCATTCGTGGCCCAAAAAAAAATCGTTTTTAAAACCACATGCTCCGATACCAAAATGTAACACCCGTACAGGTCGCGGACTTCCGTACGTACTTTTTTAACCCAAGACCCCCGGGGGTGCAACGACGCCCCGCAAAGGCCACTTCCTAGCATATCTTATTGGTGATTCAATAAGTCAATCCAATTCAGGCATGCCTAATTATACTAGGTGGCATAATTCCTATTTATCATTCATAATCCACAATATTCACCAACAAGATCAATTTAATTTAAATCTCAGTTCACAACTCACAACAAGTCACGTAGCGGCCTATCCGGGCCAAAGACCCGCGATTACCGTCATGCATAATCAAACAACCCGAATTGCAATTAACCCAACTTACCTGCGCGGAGTCGAGACCAAGGAATCGATCATCGGGCCCGCTGCCCCCGTTGGAGCAGTATCATTCACCACCGGATCAGCCGACAACCTGCTGGACCGACCCGACAGCCCCAACCCGCTGCCCGTTCAGGCAGCCCCACTCAACCGGCCCAACGCTGCCGGCCCAACGGCCCAATGCAGCCGGCCTAACAGCTGGACCCACCGGCCCAACACCCCGGACAGTCGGTCCCACGACCTGGTCAGCCCCAACTGCCTAAACAGCCCCAATTGAATCAAAACCGACCCGTTTGCACAAAAACCAATCCCAATTGAAACCCGAATTAACCCGATTTAACCAATTGGATCCAAATAAAACCAATTGGGTCCAAATCGGACCCGCCGGAAACTGCCCGTACGCCGGCCGTAGCCACCACCGGCCAGCCGCCGTCGAATCGCCGGAAAACAGCCCCCAACACAACCCCAATCCAATCTAATGCACATTCAACCACAAATTTCACAATCAAACACAAAATTGCTACCACAAGATCCTAAACTACGAATTAATGACAACTATAAGTATAGGAATCACGAATCACCTCGAATTATTGAAGAATTAGGAACCAAATCGAATGAGAGAAGCTCGCCGCTGCACTCCCTGTTGCAGCCGAATCTACCGTGCGACGGGGAAGGGAGAGCGGCGATGCCGGCTAGGGCGTTCGGCGAGGGCGGCGTCGGCGGAGCTCGGCGGCGCTGCTGCTGGCTGACGGAACGGCGAAGGAGAAACGGACGCAGAGCAGAGACACGAATGGGAAAAAAACGGATGGATGGTAAGTCTCCTAACCCCTTCATATTTAATATAAAATTAAATAGAATTTTAGGGTCCAGTTTACACTTCCTAACCAGGATGTATTTAAGCCCAATTACCTTATTCGGCATTCGTATCTTAGGCCCAGCAAGTCCGATTCTCAATTCGTTCGTACGGTCGGGTTCAGAACAGCGAGCCCTACAACGTAGGTCAACTCTCATATTAAATACGCAAATTAGAGAATAATCTTCATTTTTACCGACTTAGTAACTAATTAATTATATAAATTAATTAAAAATACCAAGCCGGGTTTTGAGGCGTTACAAGAAGTGTTGATGGACAGGGGGTCGCCAAGGGCAGTGCCAATGAATAAAGGTTCAGTTCCTTCAGGAGAAATAGGGTCTTGAGAAATGTTGGCAGCAGAGTCAAGAGAGATGATTTGGGCAGAATTAAATGAAATTATTAGATGATTGCCCAAGAAATAGAACCCGGCCTGCCTAAACAATTTAGGGTTCTAGACGCGCTCATGATTGATGAGACCAACATCCTTCATCTCTTCAAAGGCTTTCTAAGCCTGGGAACCTTTGGAAAAGGGGGTTCGGAAAAGCTTGATTCTATGGGGCTCAGTGGGTAGGTCGAAAGGCAGATTTGCAGGAGCTTCAATCACAAAGAACTTGTCTTCCCAACCTTTAATACGCAGCTCTAATTTGGTGAAAAGGACGTATTTTTGGTTGGGGTAAAGGTTGAAGAAAGGGGAATCGCCTCGAGGCTAAAGAAGTGCATGAAATCCCTCACAGAAGGGGTCCTAAGCTTCTCGCAGCAGCGCTGAATGTAAGACACCAAATACTTGTGCGAATTGGTCGTAAACTGTTTAGGGAGAATATCCCAATTCCTGCATACTTCACGGATAAAGGAATGAAGAGGAAGCCTGAAGCCATGAAAAACCAAGTCGTAATGCATCATCAGGAAACGTTCTGGCGCCGGATTGTGGGTCAACGAAATCCCACCAACGGCGTCTGGATGGTGGATTTTGAAGGGCGCTCCTAGGAGATCGCGCATGAGAGCAAGTTCGGAGCTCTTGATCTTGGAAGGATCGAGTTCTAGGTGAGCGATTTCAACGGATTGAGCCATGATGCAGGAAATCTTCGCGAGAAATTGAAGAATTCACAGAGGAAATTAGGGGTGAGTTGAGAACAATACCAACTCCTAAAATGAGAAGTGAGTTAAAGCGGGAATCAAACGGCATGACTCAGAGCAGTGTATGGAATGCAATCATTTCATAACCAGCGCTCAGACCAAGGGCGGCATGTAACACCCTAATCCGTCTAGGTCTGCAGCCCCTTTTGGACTAAAGTATTAACTTGGTAATCGTAAAATTTAAAACATTTCAAACACTTTTATTTATCACAATAATAATTTTTCATATCATAAAAAGTACGAAATTTTCAATATTGCGGAAGCTTAACAAATCATAATTACAAACATAATTTATTTATGTTCTTTAATTCAAGCATCACATCCATTCCGACAATCTCGCCTTCGTCTGCCTCCAGAATCATGTCACATCAGTCTTTCTATTAACCTGTGTGTAGCAAACAAAATACACTACACGCTCAGCGGTGAAGCTGAGTAAGCTTATCTAAAGCGTCGAACATCCACATAAATTGAATCTCAATTCATAATCAACCATTTGATATCATGCACACAATATATGGTTCAAACATTCAAAATATTCTCAATATTTTATTCCAAGTCATTTGATATTCATTATATCAATAACGCTCTTAAATTATTCTTAATCTAAGGCCACATCATTTTATATTCAGCTCTTAGCTATTCCTAGTCTAAGGCAGTAATTCTAACCATGCCCTTAAACTATAAATAGTTTAATGCAAAACACAAGAATCGATAATCCACCCTATGAGTCATGTGGATTACGTACCAACCGAATAATGATTTGTCGGGTGGGTGATATCCATTCTGGATCCCGTACGTACGTTTTAACCCCGAACTATGAATTAGTCAAGGAGGTATATCTTAGAGTTCTTCTAAATATCCTTAATAATCATCATCAATATACAAGTGGGCATATCTTAGAGTTCTTCTAGATATCCTTAATAGTATACACCGTTTTCATGATCACCATTATTTTCATTTTTAATCATGATTTAATCATCAATAATCATTCTAATCAGTAGGTTTATCATTCATAATTGGCCACAATAATAATTCATCATAATGATCATTCAACATAACATTTAATAACAATTAGCAGCCTAGTCTCGGGTGTTAACACCGGAACTTACCGTCATGCATCACATATCATTTTAGTTTGTTAAAAACATTATTTTTATTATGAAAAATCATTTTTATAATGATCATAATCAATTGGTATCAAAAATAGGATTTTAGAGCTCAAAAATAGCATTTTCAGACAAATTTTCGGATCAGAACTAGAAGAAAAACTCACAGAGGATCGATCCAGAGCATGTGATCGATCCAGACAGTAGTTTTTCAGCTACTGTTCATTCATCTTCAACCTCGGTCCATTTTTCAGAAAACCCGTTTTTAGTCACCGGACTTCAATTAAACTATATAGAAATGTTCTCTAAGGTTCATAGATCATTTTAGAATCATTAAATCATATTCTTAACATCAAATTCAAGGTTTATGATTCTTAGTTCTTCAAACATGTCAAACACAAAACTCAACCAAATGACCATTTATGAACGTATAAACGATCTATACGAACATTCTAGTCATTAGATATATCAACGAGCTTACTTCGAAGGTAAATGAAGGTTTTGAAGATTTTCCGGCGAGGATTGTGGCTTTCTCCAGCAACCTCACACCAATATGACAGCACCACTGCGTTCTCCTCACTCCCAGCAACAGATTAGATAGAAAGTTTGTAAGAAATGGTGAAGAATGGAGGGAGTTGTGGTAGTCTTTTATAGGAGAAGGAAGAGGAAGAAGACACGGTGATGACTCCATTCTCCTGTTTTGGCGTCTCAATGGAGTGGACGACCTATCTCTACAATTCCAAACGTAGGTCCCTGATTGGGACTAATTTGGTCCTAGTCGGGGAACACTTTTTGGTCCAACTTTCTCCGAATTGAAATCCGTTTGCACCGTTGTGATCGTACAATTAAACTCTATCGAACGATATAATTTTCATATTTATTTGTAATACTTTTTACGACATCATATTTTTGGGTGGTTGACTTTGACAGAGTCAAAATTGATTTAATTGACCTTTACTCAAAATGGTTTTTACATTTCATTCATATTATTTATTCTCATGATTTATTTCAATAAATCATTTCAAAGTTCATATCATAAACAAATTTCTTAATTTATCTTTGATTTGGGTCTGTACTCAGGTTCTCAAGTAAGGTCACATAATAAGTCAACATATTGGATTTATCTTTATGAGACTTATCCAGATTTTGATATTGGATATTAAAACATATTTCATTTCGGCCAAAAGCCCAATAACAGTTATTATTATTATTATTAATCAAACAATTTGATTACTTGAATAATTATTCATGAATAATTCTAGGGTATATTTTGGGGCGTTACACGGCACAACTGTAGTTCCTTAGCGACATGTCGCTAAGAAACTAAGGGGCTCTTGATGGATATCCGGGCCTAGAGAACACGATTGAACGACCCAATCGCATGAGCAATTGGGCTGGTGTCGGGAAAGGCCCAATATTAGTTAATTGGCCCAAGTATGATGTAAAGGCCCTGAACCATGCAAAGACGTGGAAAGATTAAGGGAAACATGGAGACCCGCCACGATTGATGGAAAAGTGATAATGGCGAGAATTGTGCGCATGATAAGTGCCCATTATGTATCTAACCTTAGGTAATATAAATAGAGGGAGAACCCTCCATTGTAAAGCAAGGAAAAAACACTGTAATACATTTATTAATAGAAATATTGTGAGATTTATCGATTATTAATTATAATTTGTCCATCACCGCCATAGTTGTTGGGCTGATTCCCATCGCACATAATATTCAATTCAAGCGTTCATCATCCACGATATTCACAATATTTTAATTCAAGTCATTTCATCATATATACAATATTCAATATTCAGTATTTCAAGAGTGATCTTAAATTATTTTTAATCTAAGGCCAAATCTTTTTGATAAGAAATCTCTTAAACTATTTCTAGTTTAAGGAAATATTTCTAACCGGACTCTTAAATTATAATTAGTTTAAAGCAGAAAACAAGAATTGATGATCCATCTTACGAGTCTTATGGATCAGGCTCCAACCGAATAATAGACTTATTTACTATCGGCTGGGTAATCCTCAAATTAGTGAATTGGTCTAAGTATATCTAGTTTGGTTTTTATTAGTTCTGCTTGTAATGTATAGACGGCTAGACGAGAGGGAGAAGTATAGAGACTGCCTGAGAGGTGGAGATGGACGCAAGGAGGTTGGAAGATCTAAAGCTCTTCGTTGATCGCTGCAAAGCAAACCCTTCAATTTTATACAATCCTTCTCTTTCATTTTTTAAGAGCTATCTGGAAAGGTAGGTATTGGAGTATTTTTTCTGCGTCATTCCTTGCTACTTTTCCTTCTCCTATTGCCAGCACGCGTTTAATTAATTGAAAAACTTGATTTTCAGCATGGGAGCTCTAATTCCTCCGAAGATCAAAACTGTAAGATTTAGTTCTTTTTCCACCTACTTCTACTGTTGTAAGGCTGTAGATACTAGTAATATAATTCAAGGAAACGATTTTTTTTTATCTGTTTTGTTTTTCGTGTTAGAGAAGTAGAAGAGGTGTATCTGAAAAATAAGAGCAAGTAATATGAGTTTGCTTATCCAACTATTCCCTACGTAGGGGTATAGTAAGACTTTTTCACTGACAACACTTATAGCTGTGAACAATTGTAGTTGTGACACTTTCGTCACCCATAGCAATAGTGTACAACAAGAATTTTTGTTACTTATAAGCTAGGGCCAGTTGAACTGAACTATTGTTGTTGTGCCATATAAAGGGAGTGTTAAAGTATCACACATCAGAAAATTAGAAAAAGTATATTGGGTTAATAAGGTCTCTACTTGAACTACATAATATCTTTTAGTGCAGTTCAACTGGTAAGCATAAATCAACAAGTAGAAGAAAATAAGAAGAGAGAGAGAAAGAGAACCAAGCACACATCCTACTACAATAAGCTAAAGCATCATTTCCTAAACAAGGATATACCATTCCCACAAAGGCCTACCCTACGACCATAATCCTTAGCCTCCCAATGCTACAATGTAAGGTCATGTCTGGAGAACTAGAAATCAAAGGGGGGTGACCGTGGCGGAGGTCGACTGCGGCTGGCCGTAGTTGTAGAGGGTAGGGTGGAAGTCGTGGTTCCACAGTAGCAAACAATGCTTGCTGAGTGGGCTGCAATCAAGGAAGTGTGGCTTATGATAGAACTAAAAATTGGGTGGGAGTAACTGAATTGGGTAATAAGACACTTGAACTAAACGGTAAGGAGAAGTCGCCAAGAGAGGAACCCAACGACTAGATGGTGGCAGTTGAAAGGTGATAAGCAAATGGATTTCCAACGCCGTATAGTTGAAGAAGCAAAATGGGATGGACATGGAAGTGCTCAAATGCGGAAGAGTTGTGTTGTGATATAATAGATATTATTAAAGAGGTGGTAAAAGAAACCCTCGGAGAAACTAAAGGAACTAATGCAAGAGACTAATAATTATGGTGGTGGGACACTATTGTGCAAGAGAAGGTAAAGGTAAAGCGTGAACATTTCAAGGAGTAGTCTTTATGCCGTAATGTGGAAAGTTGGGAAAGGTATAAAATAGTTGAGGCGAAGACAAAAGTGGCTGTAAGTGAACCAAAAATGAGAGCATATGAAGGGTTTAACCAATCGTTAGGTACAAAAGAAGGGGAAAGATGTATATAGAAGATTGCAAAGGGTCGAGAAAGAAGGGTGCGGGATTTGGACCAAGTTAAGTGCATTAAAGATACCATTGGTGAAGTTTTGGTCTTCGATGAAAGCACAAACGAGCATTGGAAGAGCTACTTCAATGATCTGTTTAATGACGTCCATTCAAATCTCTCATGCTCTGATCGGCTATACACGAGGGAGGAGGACCAAAAATTCAATTATTATCAGAGAATTTGAGAAATTGATGTTAAGGATGCCCTAAAGCGGATGAAAAATAGTAGACCAGTGTGCCCAGACAACATCCTGATTGATGTTTGGGAAGCTTTTGGAGGAAAAGGCATTTGGTGGATAACTAAGCTTTTTAACAAGATTCTAAGACAATGGAGAAATAAAGGACGAGCAGGATTTAAGCCAGTTGGTCAAAATGGTGGATAGCTTCGGGCTTTATATATGACAAAAAGTACCTTTAAAACTAGAGGCAAAATTTTACCGTACTGCGATTAAACTAGCTATATTGTATGGAAGCGGAAATGAAGATGCTAGCGGTCATACTCATATGGATAGAATAAAGAATGAAGACAAGAGAGGTAAAGTTGGAGTGACACCTATTGTAGAAAAAAGATGGCGGAAACTCGTCTTAGGTGGTTTGAGCATTCTGTGAGAAGGGTTCAGATGGTGAATAGACATGTGGCTAGAGGAAGAGGTAGACCTAAGAAGACTTGGCAAGAAGTGGTGAGGGGGGGACCTTTGCTTGAATGATCTCACATCAGATATGATACATGATAGGGTGCAATGACGTCGTTTGATCCATGTCGTGTACCCCACCTAGTGGGATAAGGCTTTGTTGTTGTTGTTGTTCTTCCTACTTTGGGACTTGCTAGGTGTTAAAATTTTGTATAAACAATTAACTTATTAGAATATCCTACAGGAAAATTATGATGAAGAGTTTCCTGATTATAAGAAGTCCAATGTTTCAAGTAATGATACTATGGATGAAGGTATAGTTGAGTCTGATGTTGAATTGGATAGTACCGATGTTGTGGAGGCTGACAATGATCTCCCCCAGAAGGTATGCAGTGTATTTGAAGATGCAATTTAATCATACGTGTGCATTTTCATTTTTCATATTGATCAAATTTGTCTCTTGTGCCATGGGAGATGGGTGATCCTTCAAGAGAAGTAACAGAGGAAAACCAAGATGCTGCTCAGATTTTGAAGGGTAAAGCCATGGATGCAATTTCTGAGGGTATTTATATTTTAACCTATTACTGTTATTAAGATATTGTGTGTTATTTTCTATTGTTACTTTAGCAATGTATATGCTTATGGATAAGTGTTTCTGTTAGGGAATCTGAATGAAGCCATGGATCATTTAACAGAAGCTATTTTGTTGAATCCAATTTCCTCAATATTATATTCAATGAGAGGTGATTCTACCACATAAAATCAATCTGAACTAAATGTTTGGATGACCCTTTTGTTTTTACTTATTACTGCATATTTAAATTTTTCTTAGAAAGTGGTATGCTTACACAGGTAATGTTTTTATTAAACTCAAGAAGCCAAATGCTGCAATATGTGATGCAAATGCTGCTTTACAGGTTTGTGCGCTGCTATTTGAAGACAAAAACTATACTAAATTGAATGAATGTGAAAATCATGCAATTATACAAATGCTTGTATTGCAATTTTATGCTGCATTTATTTGATTAAGTATTTTGAACAAAAGATCAACCCCGACTTAGCAAAAGGATATAAAGTCCGAGGAATAGCAAGGGCAATGTTAGGACTATGGGAAGAGGCAGCTAGTGATCTGCATGTTGCATCACGGATAGATTTTGATGAAGAAATCAATGAGGCGCTAAAAAAGGTATAGCAGTGCTGGTTTTGCTTCTTTCTCTCATTTCCCTGCTTTACACGTGAAAGGTTCACAAAAGCTTTTCTTGCATCTCTGAAACATGATAGGTTGTACCTAATGCCCGTAGAATTGAAGAGCACCGCTGGAAATATGAACGTTTGCGGAAGGAGAGAGAGCTAAAGAAAATTCAGCGCGAGAGACAATCGAAAAGAGCAGAGGTGCTTAGAATTATATAACTCTATATAAATGCATTTTATAATTCTTTCATTGACTGGTTTTTGAAGCTCAGACCTGTTGAAAAAATTTCATTGCAGTTTATTTTTAAGAAGGAGAAAATGGAACAAACTTCTGTAAGTACAACTGTACAACTTCTAGTTAAGCTAGTTTTTCTTCATGTATGGGGTTTTTGCTGTGTTGTTATATGGGCTTTATGTTAGCAAGTTGGCAGGTTTCAAAGTAATGTTTCTTTGTCAGGGTCGCTAAGATTATCTTAAAGTCGTTCTAATTTACATTTATAGATAGAGGAATTAGTTACACAACCTTCTGGTTGGTTAATTTATGATTCTTCCATTGGGCATGCCATTAGTTTACTTTCTTCTGCATTTGGACTATTTGAACTTTTTGAAGCATGCTTGTTATTTTACATTTTTTTTAATTTTTTACTCCGTATATCTTATCTATTGTTTTGTTCCCATCATACACTAACATTTTTTGCTTAAATTCATTTGTTCTGTCGATTATAATGTCCTCTGTATTCCCCTTTTTGTAATAAATACAGTAAGTAAATATGAAAAGTGATTAAAGAATTCCCGTTCACCCCATATCACAATGAATTTACAGTTGTATCCGGCAAAACTTTTTGAGCACTCCTTTTTAAAGCCTACAAGGTTATGAATGAGTTGAAGTAGTCTACAACAACAACAACCCAGTTGAATCCCACTACAGTAGGGTCTGGGGAGGGTGTGTGTACGCAGACCTTGCCCCTACTCAGAAGTAGATAGGCTGTTTCCAAGAGACCCCCGGCTCCTGTTGAAGTAGTCTAGAGATGATAAATTTGCTTCTATTTCAGATCTGCTTCTCATTCTCACTGTTTTAATGCATCTGTCAAAATTTTAGCAATCTTGCACAAATATGGGGCTAAGAAGAATCCACTACCCAAACAAATAAGTTGGCTATACAAACAAATATTTGGATCTTATATGAAACCAGTTCCATAGTCTTGACATAACTTGGAAGTGGAGTTATTTTATTTGCACAGATAAATAATCTACCAAGGGAAAAACGTATCCAGGGAAAAGAGAGAGTTAGAAGTTGGTTAGTCTTGTCTTCCAGTTTCCATTTCTCGTAATATTCTTTCTTACATTGGTGCAGGGCCCTGAATCTGCTTCTGTTCTCAAGGATGGTATGTGGCCACTCATTGAATTGCTATTTTTTTAAACTAGCCAATTTGCTTGAGACTTACCTTTTTATACGCTTATGACTTGTGAGCATGGGTAACTGCAACACGTTAAAAGAAAAAAAATGTATTTCATATCTTAAGGTAGCTTTTTGGTGCACTATTTGCTGCTTTGTTTATGCTTGCATGCTTAGGCACACCCTTTCCTAGTAGAATAGGAGAGAAATGAATCGTTCTTTAAACTTGGATATGTCCCCCCCCCCCCCCCAACATCCACACGCAGACCCTCATCGCGGTTGAGCTAGTCTCACCATTGTTACAATCATGGTAGTCAAGATCAAGATACTTAATAAAAAATGCAGTTTTGCACTTCACTTACCAGAAGCGATTGTGTTCCTTTGTCTTGCTGTCAACCCAAAGAGGCCGTTTGCTGGTCTTCCCTCTTATAGGCTGTCAACTCATGTGAAATTGTATCTTCAATTTCTTCATTTTCACCAAGCCTTTCAAGAACATTTATGAAGCCCTTGCATAACTTCATGATCAGGATCCATTCCTGAATTGTTGTAGTAAAATGAAGGCTTTACAAAATGAGCAGCTGCATGCAATGAATGGAGTTGAGTTTCTCATTTTATGTGAATGACTCAAATACTTTGTCTCTTCTTTCATTTCCTTATTTTTTTTGAATTCTATCCTTGGCTATATCCCTTCTTTCATAAATGTAACTGATGCAGAATTTTCTCATGATTAGCTAACATTACCTTAAGAATGTAAACAACATCATTTCAGAATGCATGATTAATAACAAAGCCAACTACCTCCATCACAATAGGATCATAGTTATGAAAGGTGAGTGCCATGGTCGGCTATGGCGATTATTGCGCTGTGGCGACCCTCCAGCGCCTGAATTTGGTCAAGCGAGGCGATGTGCTTAAGGCTTGCCATGGCCCATGGGGGTCGCCATTTCCAATGAAAACGATGGCACTAGGCGATCGCAACTCATTCCTTTCCAATTGCTGCCTATTTTATTGGATTTTTTCCACCCGTTCCTTCAGATTTGTCGCTGTATTTATCGATTAGCTGCTCCCTTTGCCGGCTTCTAATCGCAACTTGCAATTGTTATCGACTATTTGTCCTAAACCTACCTGACCCAATCCAACCCAACCAGGCCCGGATTTCATTTTAATCTTAAAAAGAAAACCCCATCATGTTTGGCGTTTGCTATAAGCTTCCCCTGTGCATATATGGTCAGGTTTCAGTTATGATTTTTATTAAACTTTCATTTTTGTATTTTTGTTTATATTTATTTGTTTACGTTTTTTTATTTGCAGTACTCCATTTTTTGTGGAATTCTAATTACATAAACAAAATTTTATAGTCATTTATACAATATATTCAATTATTAATGGAATTATTTATTTTAGAATAATAGTTCACTTAGTTATTCTAAAACGAAAAACTCCATTAATAATTGAATATATTGTACGAAATGACTTCAAAATTTTATTTAAGTAATACGAATTAAAAAAAAGATTTGGAATACTGAAAATAAAAAATGTAAACAAATAAATATCAACAAAAATACAAAACTAAAAGTTTATATATATAGATACATACATATGTATGTGTGTGTGTGTGTGCCCGTGCCCGTGTGTTTTGTGCCCACCACACGCCGCGCCACTCGCCATTCATAACTATGATTAGGATATTAAGCAACATTCGTGTTTCTCCATTAATCTGTAATGAACATTCTTCCAAGACTTGGTATCTTCTAATGCATCCTTTGCAAGGCAAGGTATGATGTAGTAAACCTCGTGATGGTCAATAAACCACCAAGTACAACCTAAGGAGGTCAGTAGAGAGAGAGAGAGAGAGAGAGATCGTGAGAGAGTAATATAGAACAAAGCACAACACACTGTTAGAGATCTCAAATCTTGGATCCCTTACAATGAGGGAGTGAGGGGTATTTATAGTAGAAAAAGAAATGTACTGTAGCAACAGGCGAGACCTGTCATTGACATCTCTTTGTCGCATGATGTTTGTCCTATTCATCTGGTCTTGAGATGCTGTGCATCGCTTTCCTCATTGTTCAGTGCTTTTCTGATATCCTTGATGGGTGACTAGAGCATCTCCGTGTTGTGTTTGTCGTAGAGTGTGTCTGTTGTACCTCGTGCATGAATCTTAGCTGAGGGTAAGAGGCCTAAGGGTGCACATGGCCTTGCTAAAAGTACCAGTGGACACCCTTCATAAGGGGCATGGATGCATAGGTCAACCTCTGGCATGGTTGTGTGAGACGACTAGGGGAGTACCGACCTCTCCCCTTTCATAAGGGGCATGAATGCGTGGCTCTGCCCCCCACCATCTGAGACAACTCTAGGAGTACTGACCTCACAGGGTGGTGGTCATGTACTAGGGTGGCGTTCGAGACCTTGGACAACCTCCTCTGGGCGGGTGACTATGGAGTCCACGATCGCTCCCACGCAACCCTTGACCTTATTCCACACAGATGGGCATGACCTGATGCACTTACGTCCAGATGTGAGGCTCAGGCTCTATCACCTTGTAATCCCACCTAAAAGGTTCCATCTTGTTTATGAACTTCTCATCTTGTTTCAAAGCTATTTTGTGGTCATTGATTAAATGAACAACGCTTTTACCTTTTCGTATTGGGGTTTAATTCTAGCGAATTTCCCAATGTTTTCAACCATTAAGTTTACAAAGTTGACAGCCCATGGAGTCCAAGATAAATCCATCCTCTGAACTTGCAACGGCTTTCCTATTACAAGTTAAATCAGAAATCAGTAACCAAAAAACTTATTAAGGTTCTATTTCTTTACATCTGTCCAGCCATCTGACACATTTGAACACTCATACGGCCATACATAGCATATTCTTCTTCATGACTCTTCAACAATCTTTTTTGTATTCCATCTCTTTTGCTAATTGGTGTAATTCTACACTGTTGTAGCTTGGAGGCTTAAGATGAGGACCATGATTTCCAATTGTCTCAACCATCATCTTGAGACAGTTTGATTTTACAGCATTAATAGCAACACTATTTTCATGTAAGCATTTTTCTGACTTCCTAAACTACAGCACGTCCAAGGGCTCTTTGGGAGTACTTTTTTGTTTGACGGTAGGAAAAGGGACCTCACCTGATGGTGTTAAAAGCCTTTTCCCCCTTTGGATATTCAGCATTTCCTCTTCCATCTCATCTTGGTCTTTTTGCAACTCCTTCATGTATGCATCTTTTCCCCTTATCTCCTCTTACATGTTTCTTTAAATAAGAGTCATATCATATAGAGTGTACTGCAAGCTCTCTCCTTATCCTCATTTGGTGTATCTTGGCTTTGGTAATTCCTCATATCATTATTTTGCCATAAACATCATTGGTAACAGCCTTGTCTTTTGAATATTTCAAGTTGTTCCACTCCCAATTAGAACCAAGATTCTCACTGTTGGGCTTAAACAAGCTAGAAGATCAGACTGTGTGTTTCCTTTTTTAATATCCATACTCTATCACAACTTGGTTAGGATGGTTGGATGTCATAGAACGAATGAGATGGGTCACCCTAGGTTGTAAGGTTTGGGAGGTTAGATGTTGAAGATTTGCTAGGGTGGGAGGTGGTATGTCGAAGAGTTTGCAAGGCTTGAGAGAAGCGATGACATAAAAAAAGTTTTTTAAAATAGAAAAGGCTTGTTAAGGGTGTTTTACACCCCTGCGTAAACCGCAACCCCCAGACACCACTTGTGGGACTTCACTGAGTAGGTTATCGTTGGTGTAGAAGCCAACATTACCCTGAAAAAGAAACCCTTAAACCCAAAATTATCCACCGAAGCCCCCAAATCGTAGAGCAGAAAAAACAAATCCAAGCTGCACTGCAATCTAGCCCACAATGGCTGCGGTTTTCCACGCCACTGTTCCAGATATGGCCGCAAGACCCAGCCACCCTGCTGCTGAGGACCTGATAGTAGCCAGGCGCTGCTCCGTTATGCACCGTTGCTTTTTCGTATGACTGACAACACTGGTTTTCAACCATGAGGTGGTGATAAGTGACTTTCTTTGAGTATAAAAAAGTGTCTGAAACAACTCTTAGTGTAAATCACATCACTATGGAGGGAGTATCTGGTTGTATTTGTAATTGTTAGAATATAAATAACTGTTCCTGGGCCACAACCACAAGCTTGAGCTTTTCGTTGAGTTGGTTCCTTGACATGGTATCGGAGCCTCGTTGACTAAGAGGTCACGGGTTCGAAACTCAGCGCCACCCAGTTTTAAAAAAAATTAATGTTTCACGTGCAAGGCTCGAAAAAGACTACGCCTGCACGTGAGGGGGCGTGTTAGAATATAAATAACTGTTCCTGGGCCACAACCACAAGCTTGAGCTTTTGTTAAAGCTAAGCATCCAGCCGTTCTACCTGGCCTCTTGTTACATTCTTTGATTAATGGTGCATGGAATGGATTTGTTATGGTCCCATACGGAACCAGGCCAATGTTCTCATACCTTGTATCTGATCCTAGCTCAGGCCATGGATTTGTTACGGTTCCTTGACAGTAATGTTTAAAGCCTCAAACTTCCTAGTGTAAACGACATCACTTGCTCCTTTACTGTAAACTCTGTTACTATTGTTCATGTAGAGCATAACGTTTCATTTGTGCTTAAAACTATTATAGTATTATACATTTTGTTTTGAACCTACTTTGAATGCATTATTTCATGACCCTGATCCGAGTCATGGATTGGGATTTTTGAGGCGGTCTTGTGCAAGACTTAGAAATGTTGTTTCTCTGCTTGTAATTTCTGTCACATCAGGTGAAGTAATTGCAGTTCATGGTCAGGAGGAGTTGAATAAGAAGTTAAATGCTGCGTCAAAAATATCGCGAGTTGCAATAATATATTTCACTGCAACATGGTGTGGGCCTTGCCGTTACATGTCACCCCTTTATACAAGCTGCGCCGGGAAGTATCCAAACGTTGTGTTTTTGAAGGTTGACATTGATGAGGCCAGAGATGTGGCTGCTAAGTGGAACATTGGCAGTGTACCAACTTTCATCTTTATAAAAAATGGAATTGAGGTTGACAAAGTCATAGGTGCTGACAAGAATTCCCTTGAGAAGAAGATTGCTTTACATTCTTGTAGTTGAGCTAATTTGTGAATGATGGAATCCAAGCTGTAAAGAAAGAAGCCTTTTAGGACAAAAGGAATGGGCAGCACAAGAGTGCTTATGTGGATGTTGTTATTGTGCCAAACAGGCAAACAAGATAACTTTATACATTAAGTTAATTTCAAATTCTTCTTACTCTAACATTGCTGCCATTCTGCAAAATTTCTGTTTGGTAATACGAGTACAAGGGTTTTCTTACCCAATGCATGTATATATGTTTTTCCACTCATACCCAAAAGAGAAAGCTAAGTCAAAAATACACGTAAATTTGAACGGATGAAGTACGTAGTATTTTGTCCAGGGAGAATGGGCATAATCCCATAAACCCAATAAGAGACCATAAAGCCCAGTAAAAACTGCGTTCCATATTACGGATACCGGAGTAGATTATAATATTTGGACTAGTATTCTGACCCGTGCCATGCACGGGGTCAAAAGAAATTTATGTCAATTCTGAATTATTTCAATGAAATTTATTTTTCGAAATAAAGAAAATATATTGGTCACATGATTTTTAGTACTACAAATGAAAAAAGCCCAAGTAAAATAAATAATATTTGAGGAACGGAATGTAGAGTTAACAATGTTTATTTTAATACCAAATTTTCTAAAATACTTCAGGGTATACAACATTTTTGGTATGGTTGCAAGGGTTTCCATTGTCATCTAGAACTAATATCTTTAATCTTGTCTTTGTCTTCACTCATGAAACAACAATATATAGTTGACCATGTGTGAACACTCACTTGGTTAAAAATAAGAGCAATGTTAGGGGTACACCAAAGGTGTACCCCAAATGTACACCACCTCTTTCTCCACCACATATTTTTATTTTATTTTTATTTACTTATTTTTTTTGAATTTCTTGCCTTTTTTTGTGGACAAGGAGGGGGTGGGGGACAAATGGGGTACACATTTGGTGTACCCCTAGCATTTTTCTAAAAATAATCCCACAAATGACAATGTTTGACCTTGACTTTTGTTGATAGTCATAGAAAAATGTAAGGCAATTAGGAATTGTCTTCTTTGGAACTTTAAGGGTAGACCTGGATCAAATGGTACCAAATTCATTCTAGGGATGTAAACTTTTTCCCCAACTCGATATCCCACAACAACAATTGCACCGATAACATTATTTTGCAGCTCTTGAACGATTAATTTTGTCTCATTACACAATGCAGATGTTTGGTCAATATTCCTCAATAGCATAATCGGTTCCCCTTTTTTCAAGACTATTTTATGGTTTGGGATTCCCGAACATTTGATTTCGTTCAAAAACTCAACTGTTTTCTAATCTCCATCAACACTTACATCTGCTTGGTACGAAGAATCAGAACTCAAATACTCCTTTTCATCACCAGGAATGAGGGACAAAACAAATTCATTTATCGTTTCAACTACTTCGAGAGTTGGTGCCAATAGTGCTTTATTCTCAAAAAAGAACAATTTTCCATATTTGCTAATATATTTGGATAAGTGAAGTCCATTATACTCTTCATAGGAGAACTTGTATCAAGAATTAAGAATTCAGGCGGCATCTCAACATCACCAACTTTATCCATCACCTGACCTAGTTTTCCATCACCCATTTTGATTATCCAATCAGAAAAAGCTTGTGTGTCTCTATATGTGCAAGAAGACATGGATGAATGCAGTCTCTTATTCCTAGTCAACGTATAAACTTTACAGTACGACAACAAATGCAATGAATTGACTGTAGCACCTACAGTTTCCTCTCTCGAAGCTCTGGGTAAGACTTGAAGGATCTACCGAAAGTCACATCCGAGTATAACTGTTTTCCCTCCAATTGGTTCATTTCTGCAGTTACCATTAGAGAAACCCATGATATCTCTCATTGTGCGATCCAAAGCCTCAAAAGCAAATCTATTCATCATGCATGCTTCATCCCATATGATCAGACTTGCTTGTTGGATCAATTCAGCTTCCGGGCTCCCTTGTTTAATGGCACATGTTGAGCACTCAGTTAGCGCCAATGGGATTGAGAATTTAGAGTGTGCAGTCCTTCCACTAGGCAATAACAATGCTGCAATCCCACTGGATGCAACATTCAAAACAACCTTTCCTTTTGATCTAAGAGAAGCGGATAATGATTTCCAAAGGAAGGTGTTTCCGGTTCCCCCGTAACCATACACAAAAAAGAAACCTCCTTTTTCAGCTGCCATGACTTCCATTATATCATCGTATATCTTCTACTTGTCTTCGTTCATGGTAGATAAGTATTGTCCAAGATCAGATGTCAATTTTTCTCTATCATAGTTCAACTCTTCTACCAAGAAATTATTTTGAAATCTATTGAGTGGGTTGTCATCTGGAAATGGCTTACCACCAAACTTTTTTAAGGACCATCCGTTTGAATTAAGTAACTTTTCGATCTCAATATTAGAAGTTCTGCAAAAAAGTTAATATTAGACTAAATTATTTCGACAAATATGTCAATTCTAGAGTTTTTGTATAGATACCATTCATTTCATATTAATGTTTATATAAATAATAAAAAAATAAGTTTTTATAAAAATACATTGATTACACAATATTCTTCTTCGATCAAATAAAATTCCATCAACTAAGAGCTCCCATGTTTTTTCCCAAACAACTTGAGGACGGCTCATGGTATTTGTCACTAACAACGTGACAAACAACTTTCTTAATTGATTTCCAGATCCTAGCTCAGCAGCCTCTTTTATTCCTTCAATAAATTCTTTATCATCGGCTAATAACCTCAATGCTTCGCATGCTTCTTGGAAAGAGTTATGTATAACATTGTTAACCGTCCTCAAGCTCTGATTGCTTTTACATCCTCGTTGAACCATTAAAAGTATTCTCAAATAGTATAACTCTCTAGTTCCTGTAGGCACATATTTTCACCAAATGTCTTTTCTGTGAAATAAAATGTAGAAACAATAACTATGATAAATATCTGCACTAAATAGCACTAAAACATAAGTCATTTCCCAACATAAGACTTAAACTTTTTATCCCTTAAATAACATTTAATAATGTCTAGAAGGAGAAATAATATCATGTGACGGTGAACATTTATCTAAATAATGACTAATGGATAATAACTAAAAGTGCTACATTGGGAAATAAAAAACATATGTTGCTATTTAGAGAAAGTCATTATGTTTTACTATTATTTAGGTTAATTCCTCTGACTATGAATATATATATATATATATATATATATATATATATATATATATATATATATATATATATATATATATATATATATATATATATATATATATATATATATATATATATGGAGTATCAATTATTTCAGTTGAACACAACTTAGTTGCCATTTTGATAAATGAATTACGTGTTAGATATAAGCAAGTTTTCCAATTTAAAAATTATATTTGAACTTTGAATTGTTTACATTGATTATTCCATATCAATGTCTAAATTTTTTTTCCCCGCATGCATATCTTTTTATTTTAAAAAATGTACTCACATTTTTTTTATATTTACCCATTTCATATCAAATATATTGCAAAGTTTTGGTTTTTTTTTAATTTTTTTTAATATGCATATATTTTTACTCAACTTTGTAAATCTTCCTCTATTCAGTTGTTTAAAATATTCTATATGTATAGACTATTGTTTTTCATTAAAAATATAGAAAAATGAAATTAAAAAGTCATGGTTAGACATCTTTTTATTCCTATTGATGTAAATATAAAATTGATAAAAAACAATCAGTGAGCTATATGCATACCTAGATAAATCAACAATTTTACATTTTAATTATCCATGATTTCTATTAAATATATGAACGACGTTTAATTTTTTACGGATGCAGATTATAATTGATAAAATAAAATGACTATAATTAAAAAAGTACACATATTTTTATGTAATCTTTTCTTGGAGTGTTCACTCTCACATGGAGAATTTGTTAAATCCTTCTAAAATTGACATCTAATTTTAAATTTTGTATAAAACTTTATTTATTTAACATAAATTAATTTATCTATACTAACGATTTAGATATTTTTTAATAAATTTTTTTAATGCTCATTAAAAAGCAACCATATAAATTTTAAATGCAAAAATTCTAGTCACTAAAATATCCCGTTTGATTTTGTTATTTTAAAAAAATTCTAAAATGTTATGTATCAAATTACCTTAAAACAATAAAACAAAATTAAATATATTAAGATAAAACAATATTTAAAGTACATACCTTTTCTGTCCTTTTTTTTGTTGAAGTATTCCTTTTCTCCTTTCTCTTGCATCTCTAGCTGATCTCATCCATGTATCGTCAACTTGATTTTCCATAGGGCCAATTGAAATTGAAAAATAGGATGCTCCTACCACCAATCATTTTAAAAACAAAAGGCTGAAGTTGAATTAACGATTCTCCGCTTCTTTATTGCATAATTGATTCTGAATGCCTATGTATTGAAATGGAAAATGAAAATGGCTGGTGGGTGTGGCACATTTCAACTCATTATATATCTCTTTTTATAATAGGTTTTTGACCCAAGTATATAAGAGTTTCTATAAATTTGGATATAAAAGTGAGCAATTTAACTCATTCCCAATTAGATATATAAGTAAGAAATTCAAAATAATATTGTGTCCATCCTAGATATAACGAATTCCTTACTAAAAAGACAAATCCAGAATAAAATTATTGATTATCCAAGATACATAATAAAGGATTGCCATATATAAATAAATGGATACAAAAATAATATTAATGTTACCCAACATACATAATATAAGTAATGTGATGAATAATATACTCGTGATCATAATTTCTAAATTTAGTATTATTTAGGATTGTTTCTTAATAATATTTTTCGTAAATTTTGTCAATCCCCATATGGTAAGGAAATAATCTATTTTTGGAAATCATATCATACCATTCATGGCTATGCATGAATCATATTCTAATGCACGACTCTATTAGAAGAGTTTCACATTTAATTATTTACTTACCTTTTGTATTTTAGGAAGGACTTTATTATGGTGAGAATTCCTTGTTACTTAGGAGAGTTTCACATTCCTTGGAATTTATATTAGTATAGGTACTCTATTGATTTCAACATATATACACGAATTTCCATTAATAAATCTTTGTTACTTATTAATTTAAGTATGAAATTTATAAATATGGAAGTAAGATAAATGATTAATATATGTAGCATGGTTATAAAATTCTATTTAAGTTAAATGAAAATGAATATATTTCTTTTTTATTTTTTAAATAGTATTTATATTTTTCGTATTTATTTTTAATTGTTTATATTATCCTCGTAATAGGAGTCCGTATTGTTGTAATCTGAAAATATATATTAACATATAATATTATTGATTATCCAAGACACATAATGAAGGATTTCCATATATAAGTAAACGAATCCAAAATAATATTAGTATTATCCAACATACATAATATAAGTAAGGTGATGAGTAATGTACTCGTGATCATCATTTTCAAATTTAGTATTATTTATGATTATTTCTTAATAACCTTTTTTGTAAAAAAAAATAATATTCTAGTTTCCATTAATATAGGTACTATATTGATTTTAACTCTTATGTTACATGAATTTCATAATAAACCTTTGTAACTTATTAATTTAATTATGTAATTTTTAAATATGGAAGTAAGATAAAGGATTAATATATGTAGCATGGTCCTAAAATTCTATTTAAATTAAATGAAAAATATTATATATTTTTTTAAATAGTATTTATATTTTTTCATGTTTATTTTTAATTGTTTTATATTATTATCATAATAGGAGTTCGTATTGTTGTAATCAGAAAACATATATTTATATATATCCCTTTTTTTGGGTTATAAGCATACATTACCGGCAGATCTTCAGCCAGCAAACATCGAAGGACAGAATTTTTTTGAAGCCAGTGATTCCTTTTTTGAAGACCAGCAACTATCGCAGAAACTTCTACGTTCAAGTGGAATAACCGATTAAAGGATAGGGAACTCCGCTCGTGCAGTCCGTAGCAAATTTTCTTTTAATTTTACTATTATTACGTGGCTTCCTGACGTGTTCAACTTTTGCCAAATAGGCATGCCAAATGTCGCATTCCCATGAATCCGAGTCTCCTTTATTATATTAAAGGATTATAAACTAAAATCTTGCGTTTTTTAAATCACTGGCATTTTAACCTGTGTCACGTACAGTGGCGGATCTAGAAATTCGAGTAGATCGGGGCACAATTGGTCAGGGATCACGGGGCAGCGCTCTTAGATGTTTTTTAATTTTTAAATACAGTAGAATTTTTTTAATTATTTATTGAATGTAAAATATTTTTCAATAGGTAATTTTTTTAATTACAAACAATAAATTATGGAGTATATGCAATAAAATATACTCCCTCCGTCCTATAATGATCTTCCCAGAGCACTATTCCAACTTCACGAGAATTTATATTTATTTGTTTTTTTTCATGACCTATATGATAAAATAAAATATTCTTGTCACCACTTGTTTTGTTGAACTTTTGGTGTAGTTTTTAAATATGTATGTTTTATTTTTTATTTCTATACCAATATTTAAATAAAATAGATTGAAAAAACATGAGATTTTTCTTCGTTTTGCGAACCGGGAAGATCATTATAGGACGGAGGGAGTATCTTACTTTAATAAAATTAAACAAAAAAGTAACAATTAGCTCAATTAGATAAGGTTCCATTAATTTTTACTCCATCTGTCCCGTTTTAAATCGTCTGTTTTGACTTTTGGGCATATTTAAGGAAAATAAAAAATTGAGTTGATTTTCAGAAATTGTCATTACTTTTTAGGAAGGGTGACGATGAATGAGAAGATAAAGTGGAGAAGAGTGACTTATTTTAGGGGTAGTTTAGGTATTACTCATAAAAATTTACGATAGTAAGTAACAGAGAACTTATTTTGGAATAGAAAAAAAATGCAAACAAACAATTTAAAATGAGATAGAGGGAATAAATAATTTTAGATGAGGTCAACCCTTATTCGGATGGGGGCATGCACCCAAAAGTATAAAAAAATTAAAAAAACGAAGAAAAGATATAGTTTAACACCAAATACTAGTAGGGGGCATTGGCCCCCAATTCTTTCTTAGTAGATCCACCTCTGGTCACGTACAAAGTGAGATAAAAGTTTTTTTATTCTGTATCTTTTTCTACTGTAATTATATCAAAGGATTAAACCACATACTTTCTAATACAATCTATAAATTACAAACATCACTATCAAAAGTTGAATAAGTGTTTTGATTCTAACATTTAGTAATGAATATTTTTGTTGCAAAAGTATCACTTCCATCCCTGAGATACCTCGGCCGACTACGTGAGGAAGTTCCAACACCCAAATCACTTTTAAATTCCAAAAAAAACTATGGTGCTTTGACATTTTCAACCTCTTCCTCATATAAGTACTCATCTCCATCTCGATATAACTTAGATGAAAAAACTATAGTGATCTTGTTTGATTTGTCTTAACATATAGATTATTAATATATAATTTCTATAATTTTTTAATATACAAATTATAAGATAAAATGGATTAAAGAAGTGCATTGGATGGTGTGTAAAAATGAAAATAGACAAATACTCTGGGACGGAGGGAGTAATATACAAATTTGAAAGTGAACATACATGACAAAAAATTATCTATTTTTTTTAAGATTTTGACAAACACAACATTTTCAATAGAGTTGCTCTAGCTCCTAAAGTCATCTAAAACTAATATTTTTTAATCATGTCTTGCGCTCACTCATGAAACTGTAACATAAAAGTAACCGAAAGTGAATATCAACATGGTTAAAAATGATTTAAAAATGACAATGTTTGAGTGTCACTTTTGTTAATACTCATTACAAGACATAGATCTATTGGAACATGTTTTCTTTTTTGAATTGTCAAGAATAATCTTGGATGAAATGGTACTAAATTTATTCGAGTTACGTAAATTCTTTTACTCAACAATAATTCCTAAGGCTATAGGTGCACCGATGATCAGTGTCGGATGTACCTTAAGGTAGTTGGGGGCATGACCCCCTATCATTTTTTGCCTTTTAAGGTATGGAAGATTCTAGGGGTACACCAAAGATGTACCTCAAATGTCCCCCACCCCCTCCATAACTATTCATTTTTATTTGATTTTTATTTACTTATTTTTTTTGAATTTTCTTGCTTTTTTTTGTGGACAAGAAGGGGGTGAGGGACATTTGGGGTACACCTTCGGTGTACCCCTAATATTTATAGCATATCTTGGGACCCCTACCTTTGGTGTACCCCTATATATTTTAAAGCATTTATATATCTTGGGACCTCAATTACAAAAATTATGGACCCCAATTGAAAAGGTAAGTGAAAAAAACTGGAAAAAAAACATTTAATATGAATATAATAGAACTAGCAGGGCACACACTACGTGTGTGTTTGCCCAAGAATGTTTAAGAATGTTTAAATATCCAAACGCAACAGAGGCATAGAAGGTTCCCATGAACATAGTAGGAGCTAAGAACAAGTATACTATATCACAAAAGGGGTAAAGATTATAGTTATATATAAATTGTATTTGACATAACAGTAACAGCAACATTATATATATATATATATATATATATATATATATATATATATATATATATATATATATATATATATATATATATATATATATATATCTGTGTGTGTGTATATGTATATATGTATGTGTGTGTGTGTGTGTGTGTGTGTGTGTGTGTGTATATATATATATATATATATATATATATATATATATATTACATCTCCTTAAGTCTACAGAAAGGGTAAGGATTACAGTGATACACCGTGTTAACATAACAGTTATAATAACATAGCATTACATATATCTTACATGCACTTCAGATATAAAGCTTTTTAACTTAAGGAAAAATCTGACCTAACAAAATGTGAAAATGACCTGCATAGTGGTTAGATGTCATTTTCACTAAGGCTAGTATGTAGTTTCATTACTGGAGGACGTTGCTTTGAAATTGTACTTATTTTTTTCTCCTCCAGATGTTTTACTGATCTTGGCTTGCAGGTATTTCTTTTCTCTTTAGATGTGCAGTCTTTGTGTGTTTGTCAGAAAGCTGATGTAGGCATAATAAAGAAAACATTATATCTCCTCTTTGGTATGTGGATCTCTGTAACTCCACAGCAGCTGTGATGAGTAGTGATCTCAGACCTTTGTTCAGCTCCAGTGATCGTGCAATTTTTTTCAGATTTTCTGTGAATAGAGTGAGCTCTATTTTGTTTTCCTCATCGCCGAGGTCAGCAGAGATTCTGAATCTGTATATTTTTGTTATTATGTTAGACTCGAGTAACAAGTGAAAGTGTTATGAATATTGTAGATGATACGAGTATAGACCTTTTTGCAGTTGTTGATTCCTTGTTTCCGCACTGCATGCAGTTGTGGGTAGTTCCTTCATGAAATTCAACCTTGCGGTTACAAGTACTGCATCCGATGTAGTAAGGAATTGGTCCATGCTCTTGAAGTTGTAGTTGGCCCTCTATCCTGTATGTTTCGTCCTGGATACATAAGTGATGGTATTAATAGGAAATGGCAGTTTGGGACATGATAGCAGTTAAAGTGTATAACAAGAAAAAATGGAAATTGAATATGAAGAACTGCAATGTGAAGAGCATTTTAATGTGTTTTTTACTTTAGAAGTCCACAAAATAAATGATTCTTGGACTCATCTATGAAAAAAAGTAGAATTTTAATTAAGGTGATTCATTAGGCAGAGGTTTTAGAAGTTGTAGAAGGAAAAATAGTCCAAGAATATGCGGTTGATTCGCGGGGTTCAACCAATTTTCTTGATCGTGGAAGATTTTTAAAAAATCAGAATCCTTTTTATAGAAATATTTGGTTCGAGTATGTAATGATTCATTTGGTAGCTTATTAGGTGCTCCATTTACTATGAAGACTTATAAATACTGGACTAATTTCTTAACTCAGGGCTGTAAAAGAGTAGTCGCACATGAAGCAGATTATAAAGCTGTAGAAGTTCACAAAAGAAATTATTTTTACTTATTCAGAACCTGTATTTGTTAGAGATATTATTACGAAAAGCTTAGGTAACTATGAATCTGTGATGTTGATCTTTATTTAAGAGTTGTTGTATGAAGTCAATTTAAGAGCGGTTTATCTATTTTTGAATGAAATGAAAATTAACGATGTCATGAACGTCTACGGTGTGAATAATGTTAGCACGAGTATATGAACCTCTTTGTATGAATCTAGCACAGCCGAGATTGCTGTTTTCTGAATGTCTTCCGGAGCCACAAAGATACTTAAAGCGTCCTTGTAATGTTCTGACTGAATGGCGTTCTTGACAGCATCAGGATTTAATGATGTCCTATAATGTGTTTGTTCAATATGAAAAATATTGGTTGGAAAGAAGTATAGAATAGTGCACAGTAAATATGCTTACCATTCTTTTAGAGCAACTGTCGGTGAGATTGTTGAGTGGACCTCGATTGATGTATCGTAACGAGTTGTCAGTCACAGGCCTGTATGTTGTAAATGGGAAAAAGATTTAAATGTAATTTGTGCTAATTATGTTTATAATAATTTGGGTGTTGTAGAATGTTAGATTCTGACCTTGGAAAGAGGTGGCTAGTATCCTCCTTGCGAAGATAATTGGGTATGTGTTTGCATCCAGTAACTCTTGGATATAAATTCCCTGAAGTCTTGCGAAATCGTCCCACATTCTTAAGATGATCGGCCTAAATCTGCAATTGGGAAAGTGACGATATTTAATTTCGTCTTAAGTATACATTGTTAAGTAATAGGTGTAGTGGCACACTCCTGGTCCATGAGAACAAGATCGCTTGTTCTTTGTCGCCGCTTTGAAGTGAAAACAAACTGCCTTGGTAGTTTAGCAATTACAGTTGCTAGCACATCTGTTGGTAATGAATTAAACATTATGCACAGATAAGGGAAAAGAACATAAACGAAGGAAGTTTTTATATATATTAGTCACTTACTTAGGCTTGATTTGTTTAGCATAGCCGTATAAAAGGTGTGAAATGGGTCAATAGATGCCTCCAAGTTTGGTTGGATAAAGAGCTGCTGATCCGGATTGACATCAGTAATCAATGTTCTCCTATTCAGTGTCCAAGTGTATCTATATTGTTCATCGGGAACAGAGTATCTTTCCATGACGGGAGTCACCCTAGCATTTGATATGATATATGTTTTGTTCAAATCAAGGCGATTGTCAACGAAAGGAATATCTATTCCATAAATCATGCCTTTTACTTTGTGTCCCTGCAAGTTATAAGGAGTGTTATACGGAATGCACAATTATGTTATTCGATTTATATTGGCTATTGGTGTTTGGTAAAGACTTATACCTCCTTATCTTGCATGATCACGGATTTGTATATTTTTTCAGGATCCCCACGTGCATGTCTTGTATTCAGCTTCTCTATCACAATAATTTTGCAACTCCACAATCTGGAACTAGGAGTAACATCTAAGAGAGGTTGTTCGACATCCATTGGTGGGATCTGTCATAAAGTTGGAGTAAATGAATACAAAAATTATGTTTCTGATATGTAATTTGCATGGAGGATGAATGTGCTTAAATTTTGTAACTGAAATACTTATTATTTCCAATGGTTGACAATGTGATATTACAAGTGAATATATACTAGGAGAATCCTAGGTATATTAGGAAATACAATATAAGGAAACATAGACATGAATGGTAACTAGAATATACACAATATAATAATATATACAGAATATATTAAATATAGAAGGACTATATTTAACATTGAAAGATTTATTATTTCCAATGGTTGACAATGTGATATTACAAGTGAATATATACTAGGAGAATCCTAGGTATATTAGGAAATACAATATAAGGAAACATAGACATGAATGGTAACTAGAATATACACAATATAATAATATATACAGAATATATTAAATATAGAAGGACTATATTTAACAGTAATAGACATCCATATTACAGAGGTTAGGAAGTTGTGCAAAAAGATTAAATTGAGTCAAATGAATGAGGAAATGCTGAAAGGTAAAGGTTGTCAGGACGCCAACTTCCCAAAGCAAATATACCATTCAAAATAGTGATAGAATTTCTTTATTTAATATTGTGTAAAACAATGTCTGCCTTAAGTGAGTACATAAATTGGGAGTGCTGAAATCACACTCAAGATTTACATTCAGAAGTTGAAATTCCCTGACACTACATTCTCTTCCGTTACTCTATGTAATGACCCGAAAACCGGCTTAGTAGTTAGCCGTTATTTTATTTAAAAATAAATATGATATTCATTTACTCAAAAATATGAACTATTTGTAAAGTTATCCGTTTTAAATGAAAATTAGGTTTTCGAGTACATCTCGCAACATAATTACCAACGGTATGTAGTTTGTTAAATTTGGACATACATGTAAAGTATAGTGAGTAAAATAGACATTATAGTTCAATAAATAAATATAAAGATTTTTATTAATGTAATAATATACCTAATTTGTATTCCTAAGTCTATATGGAGTAAAAACCTTATTAAGCCCATTAGCAACATTATATATACGGAAGTACTGCGCACGATTCTGGAGAGAGGAGATCAAAGCACAGCCGCAGAACGGAACCGGAGCACGTCGCGATCGACGGCGGCCACCTGCACACCGACGCCGCTGCTCCGTGGTCAAGTCACCGTTCGCCGATGTTTCGTTCGTTTGATTTGATTGATTAATTTAATCCGTCTGTTAATCGAGGTCAGAACTTGCATATCTAACGCTAGATTATGCATATAGATTTGAAATTCACGTTCGTATTTTCGTATGATTGATTACGTGGTTTATTTGTTATAATTGAATTGTGATTTATTTATATTTTATGATAATATTGGAATCGATTGAACGAGGATTGTAACACCCTAATCCGTCCAGGTCTGCAGCCCCATTCGGACTAAAGTATTTAACTTGGTAATCGTAAAATTTAAAACTTTTCAAACACACTTTATTAATCTCAATAATATTTTTCATAACATATACAGTACGGAGTATTTAACAATATTGCGGAAGCGAATTTAATATTGACATATCATAAATCATTTCAAAACTTGTCACATCCATCCCGACAATCTCGCCCCATCTGCCGCCAGGATCACATTAATCTTTTTGTTTACCTGCGTGTAGCAAATAAAACATACTACACGCTCAGCGTTGAAGCTGAGTAAGCATATCTAATGCATCGAACATCCATATAAATTGAATCTCAATTCATAATTAACCATTTGATATCCTGCACACAATACATATTTCAAGCGTACATTATTCATGATATTCACAATATTTTATTTTAAGTCATTTCATGATATATTCAATATTAAATATTTCATCAGTGCTCTTAAATTATTCTTAATCTAAGGCCAAATCATTTTTATACAAGCTCTTAGCTATCCCTAGTCTAAGGCAATATTTCTAACCAGGCCCTTAAACTATAAATAGTTTAATGCAGAACACAAGAATCGATAATCCACCCTATGAGTCATGTGGATTACGTACCAACCGAACAGTGAACTGTCGGGTGGGTGATATCCGTTCTGGATCCCGTACGTACGTTTTAACCCCGAAATATGAATTGGTCAAGAAGGTATATCTTAGAGTTCTTCTAGATATCCTTAATAATCATCATCAATTTTCCAAGTGGGTATATCTTAGAGTTCTTCTAGATATCCTTAACAATATACATCATTCGCAATTATTATTTTAATAATAATATTCATCAAAGTCTAATCATAAACAACATCAATAATAATCATCACAATATCTAATAACAAATAGCGGCCTAGCATCGAGTGTTAACACCTTAGCTTACCGTCATACAGCACATAAAATTTTATTTGTCAAAACATCATTTTTATTTTATCACATAAAATTTTATTTGTCAAAACATCATTTTTATTTTTAACAATTATTTTTATATTGATCATAATTGATTGGTATATAAAAAAATAGGATTTTATAGCTTTAAAAATAGCATTTTTGGGCTTAAAAATGTTCGTAACGGTCGACCGTTGGGTCCGAACGGTCGCCCGTTCCGCTGGAAAATGCAGGAAATTGAAGGTTCACTATTCATCATCTTCAACCTCTAGCCCATTTTTCTCAAGTTCCATTTTTGGTCACCAAACTTCAATTAAACTATATATAAATGTTCTCCAAGGTTCGTAGATCATTTTAGAGGCATCAATTCGAAGTTTTAACATCAAATTCAAGGTTTATGATTCTTGGTTCTTCACATATGTCAAACACAAAACTCAACCAAACGACCATTTATGAGCGTAGAAACGATCTATACGAACATTCTAGTCACTAGATATATCTACGGGCTTACTTCGAAGTAAAACGATGATTCCGGCGGAAAAATGGCGAAACTTCCGGCGAACACCATGGCTTGCTCCGGCGACGGGAAGCTCTCCGGACATCTTCTCTCAACTCTCTAAACTCTCCTCTAACTAATGGGATGATTTTGGTGTGGAGATGATGAAGAATGAATTGCTCTATATATAAGCCTGGGAGAGGGAGTTGCGTAGATAGCCTGTGATTTCCGTTCTGTCGATCAAGGTGAGTGGAGGGGGCGGCTAATTTAATTCCTTCCAATTTAGTTTGATTAAATTACCTCAATTGGGGTACACTTTTTGGTCCAATTTTATCCAAATTAAAATCCGTTTACACCGTTGCGATCAGACAGTCAAACTCTATTTAATGATATAACTTTTATATTTATTTGAAATAGTTTTTCTGATAGCATATTTTTTGTGTGTTGACTTTGACAGAGTCAAAATTGAATTAATTGATATGTAATTAAAATTAGTCTCATATTCAATCAATATTATTAAATATAAATATTTATTTCAATAAATCATTTTACAAAAGTTCACATCTTTGACTTTTTCTCATTTTTATACAAATTACATATTTAAAATGTCATAACTGAACCTATATACATCAGATTTATTCATAAAATATACCGTTGGATTCGTCTCTTCGAGACCTATCCATAAAAGTCAATCTTAACAAAAATCATTGACTCCAAAAATTTCTTCATTTTTGGTCAAACTTAGAAATAATGCTTTGTTGAGTGAAAATATGGTTTCTAAAAATACTTTTATAATAGAATAACTTTTAGACCATGTTTTGGGGCGTTACATTTCTTCCCCCCTTAAAGGAATTTCATCCTCGAAATTCATCTAAGGTTCACCGATCAATATTTTGTTGTATTTTTGTTTAACCATGACTCCGTCATGTTCATTCATTATGATTACGTCGTTATCTCTACGAATACTTATTCTCAAACCGTTATTGTCATCATACTCGTTCTATCTTCGAGAGATTAACAAAGTTATTCATACATCTTTTTACAGATTCCCATTTGAAGTCAAAAGTAATTAAATAAGTTTCCTTTACATCATATTTTGGAGTATACTTGACATATTTGCACATAATTTTGTTTGTTCACAGATCTTGCTTATACGTCATTGATCAACAATATTCTTTGATCGAAAGCTCTTCAATAGCTCTTGTCGTTTCGAATCATTATATTAACGGAAGGTATAGTTAGGGATTTGTTTCAATTCATACGTCATAGTGTAATCTTCTAAGCCTTTAAGACATCTTCAGCAACGACTCATAGATAACATTAAATGGATTTTAAGTGTTCATGATTTTTCAGAATATGAAGCATCATTTATGAGGAAGTACTGTCGATTGATCATCGATTTACATTGGAATATTTCTTCATTCACTTCATAGTAGCTCTCATTATCGTTAATGAGTCTTTGTATTCATAGGTGATCACGTTCAAGTAGCGTATCATATATGTCTTGTTGTACTTCAAATTTCTTTCATCAATTTGAAAAAGAAATATATGTTCATGATAGCGACAGGTTCGATTGTAACACTATGATTGATCTTGTTTCAAGGGAAGAAGAGAATATCTTCGGGATGTGCTTCAATACACAAATTCAAAGAGTAAGGAATCGTACGAGTTCTTACACCAACATCGCATGTAAATTCGGGATTTTTGCTTGAATGATTCAGCTTGATCATTCTGACGTCATTTTTTTATGGTTATTACTCATACATTCTTTTGTTAGGGCCATAACGGGGTTTGTTTGGTCAATAAGATCATTGATAATAATTTTCAAAGATAGCGTAATCGCATCAATCGTTTTGTAGTTCACAACGAGAGGTTCAACATAATTCTTCAAGTCAGGGTAGTTTTACTATTATGATCGAGCCACGTATTCCACAGGGTATAGTTTTCAAAGATCGGTATCATGAACATCTTTGGTTTTCAAAGAATGGAATTCAATCTTTTCAAGATTGATCAAGCGAGGTATTTCAAGGGTGTAGTTAATACAACAAGTTGAGTCATTCAAGGATGTGAGTCACAAGATACAAAGATAGTGTTTGCGACTTATCGTTGCCAATCGTAGATTTTCTTTACTCAATGTTTCACTCTTTGGAAGTTACTCAAGGAGTCATTGTCCTAGGAAATAGTCGTTTTGACTTTTCGTCTCGGATTTGATCGTATTTCAGGACAGCGAATCTAACTATTCATTGGTCTCAATATGTCACATTGTCAGTAGACTACAGTATTGATGAGTAAACTTTTGTCTGTAGATAGTTGAAGCGAATTCATTTTTCTGTACGTATTTTGGCTGGTGATAATTACTTTTCCATCAATGGTCAGGTTCTAGAGACTATATATATCATGATTATGGGAAGAGTATCTCACATTCTCACATTATGGAAGGAACTTCTCGAACACTTCCTTACACCATAAGATTCGTTGGTCTTCTTGGTAGTCATTCTCTTGGTAGAAATCCAAAGTTTATGGTTACTGCAGTAGATTTAGGAAGAGAATTGATAAGGCGAAGAATTAGTCTTGCTTATGGAGGAGGCAACGTTGGCCTACAAGGAGCTATTGCTTCAACAGTCTTTACCAATGGTGGTCTCGTTAGAGGTTTCATTCCTGGGTACATAGCAACACGACGGGTCTACGGACCTACATATGGCGTAGAGCACACAGTTTCCAGCAATTACTACAAATATTTTGAGATGAATCATGCTGTGGAAGCTTTCATTCTTCTTCCCGGAGGAGTTGACACTATGGAAGGTTTGTTTACCTTGATCTCGTGGGCTTCTGAAGGGTTACACAATAGACCCATTGGTCTTTTAAACATTGACGGTTATTTCAATAACCTTCTCAAATTCTTAGACGATGCGGTGAGACAGAACTTCATGGCTTCTAGTCAGAGGAAACTTTTTATTTCTTCTTTCTTTGTTGACGAGCTTTTAGACAAACTAGAGTTTGCTAAAGCTTTCCCGGGTCCGGGAGCTGGTTACGACGAGTTTGCAAATCCTGAGAGATTAGACCTAGAATTGCATCTGTAACTTTCCTCATGTAATCTAAGTTGCATTCATGTTGAAATAATATCGTCCTTGAACATTACGAGTTAGTCATAAATATTATTCTAAGCTGTATGGTCAGTGCAGCTACATTTTCTTCATTATTCAGTCTTTCACTGTTGGTGTTACTGTTTTACGTCTCGTTCTGTATTTTACGTCAAACGAATCAATCGATTTGTCTTGTTAGCATCACTTTGCTTCACTTAGTCAATTCAGACTACATCGACATTTTTATGATAAACAACTAAGTCATTAGTCGCTTCATAGCAAGGCATTAGTTCAGTCAACAAGGTCGAGATGTCCGTAGCTTTTAACAAATAGGTTCTTCGAACAAATCGTCTATACGTAGTAAAGAGTAGCGATTCTTGATCGTCAGTTTGTCCATCATTCTTAACAGGGATGTGATAGTATCTTGACCGTAAGTCAATCTTAGAGAATACAATGGATCCTCTAAGCTGATCAAATACGTCATGACACGAAGTAAAGGATAACGAATTGTTCAACTGACAGTAGTTGATATAAAGTCTCATTGATTCTTCTTTACTCACGTTTGAACAGAACAGATACTCTCCGATAGAGGAAACACTTTGTCAGATGATTCCTTCTTAGGCAATCTTCATAGTTGAGTTTTTTTAATGGAAACATATTCAATACAGAGTTACGAATATTGGTCCTCTCGAGGATCAAGATTGACAGAGTTTTCAATTTCTTGGAATGGTGAAACATAAGGAAGTTCATATCAGAGGGGTGACATACTTTCGGTACGTTCCTTTAGCTTAGATGTTTCTTTTTGGGTATCACACGAATAGACTTCACACTTGAGATGTTTTCGTATATATATTCGGGATGAACTTGGTCGGTTTAGAAATTAGCTTTGCTTTCACCTCTATAAGGTTACCATCATTGGTCTTCAGTTGAGAAATTCTTCATCACAAGTTGACAACAACAACAACGTTCAGTCAGTTAATGCATACTAAGGATAATGTCGATTTTCCTTGTATGGTACTTTAACGATATTTTACAAAGAATTGTCGCTTAACGAACGATTTCAATTCACATTAAGTAATCGCATAATGCGTCCTAATGAGTCAAACAATAGTATCAGATACTTTAGATAACAGAGTTTATTGATTCTAAACGTTCGTGTTTGAATCAGCGATTAGATCATCTTGAGTCCACATGAGGATCTTTGACATCAGCTTCACAGATGTTTCTCAACATATATCAACACGAATCGTTCTTCAGGTTCATCTCACTTCCGTGCGACTTTTCTGGTACAGATCAACTTCGTCATTCACGATCCGATGCGTACGTTGATAACGTATCAGAGGTTTATACATTTTTTTATTCTTTTGTTTCTTTACCGAATACGAAAATTCGACTTGAGTCTATGCTCGATATAATTTCAGTACTAACAATTATTATCAAATGAGAATTTTAACAAGTCAATATTTACTAAGTAAATTCTAATACCTTTCCTGGAGCAGAGGGATGCGAGAGTCGTGGATGTGATTGACAATAATTTTTTTTTACCCAAAATATATAATATATATATTTTTTTAAATCAAACATTGATCCGAAGATTGTGTTTAAAACCATTTGCTCCGATACCAAATTGTAACACCCTAATCCGTCCAGGTCTGCAGCCCCATTCGGACTAAAGTATTTAACTTGGTAATCGTAAAATTTAAAACTTTTCAAACACACTTTATTAATCTCAATAATATTTTTCATAACATATACAGTACGGAGTATTTAACAATATTGCGGAAGCGAATTTAATATTAACATATCATAAATCATTTCAAAACTTGTCACATCCATCCCGACAATCTCGCCCCATCTGCCGCCAGGATCACATTAATCTTTTTGTTTACCTGCGTGTAGCAAATAAAACATACTACACGCTCAGCGTTGAAGCTGAGTAAGCATATCTAATGCATCGAACATCCATATAAATTGAATCTCAATTCATAATTAACCATTTGATATCATGCACACAATACATATTTCAAGCGTACATTATTCATGATATTCACAATATTTTATTTTAAGTCATTTCATGATATATTCAATATTAAATATTTCATCAGTGCTCTTAAATTATTCTTAATCTAAGGCCAAATCATTTTTATACAAGCTCTTAGCTATCCCTAGTCTAAGGCAATATTTCTAACCAGGCCCTTAAACTATAAATAGTTTAATGCAGAACACAAGAATCGATAATCCACCCTATGAGTCATGTGGATTACGTACCAACCGAACAGTGAACTGTCGGGTGGGTGATATCCGTTCTGGATCCCGTACGTACGTTTTAACCCCGAAATATGAATTGGTCAAGGAGGTATATCTTAGAGTTCTTCTAGATATCCTTAATAATCATCATCAATTTTCCAAGTGGGTATATCTTAGAGTTCTTCTAGATATCCTTAACAATATACATCATTTTCATAATCATCAATATATTCATTTTTTTAATCATAATTTAATCATTCGTAATTATTATTTTAATAATAATATTCATCAAAGTCTAATCATAAACAACATCAATAATAATCATCACAATATCTAATAACAAATAGCGGCCTAGCATCGAGTGTTAACACCTTAGCTTACCGTCATACATCACATAAAATTTTATTTGTCAAAACATCATTTTTATTTTATCACATAAAATTTTATTTGTCAAAACATCATTTTTATTTTTAACAATTATTTTTATATTGATCATAATTGATTGGTATATTAAAAAAATAGGATTTTATAGCTTCAAAAATAGCATTTTTGGGCTTAAAAATGTTCGTAACGGTCGACCGTTGGGTCCGAACGGTCGCCCGTTCCGCTGGAAAATGCAGGAAATTGAAGGTTCACTATTCATCATCTTCAACCTCTAGCCCATTTTTCTCAAGTTCCATTTTTGGTAACCAAACTTCAATTAAACTATATAGAAATGTTCTCCAAGGTTCGTAGATCATTTTAGAGGCATCAATTCGAAGTTTTAACATCAAATTCAAGGTTTATGATTCTTGGTTCTTCACATATGTCAAACACAAAACTCAACCAAACGACCATTTATGAGCGTAGAAACGATCTATACGAACATTCTAGTCACTAGATATATCTACGGGCTTACTTCGAAGTAAAACGATGATTCCGGCGGAAAAATGGCAAAACTTCCGGCGAACACCATGGCTTGCTCCGGCGACAGGAAGCTCTCCGGACATCTTCTCTCAACTCTCTAAACTCTCCTCTAACTAATGGGATGATTTTGGTGTGGAGATGATGAAGAATGAATTGCTCTATATATAAGCCTGGGAGAGGGAGTTGCGTAGATAGCCTGTGATTTCCGTTCCGTCGATCAAGGTGAGTGGAGGGGGCGGCTAATTTAATTCCTTCCAGTTTAGTTTGATTAAATTACCTCAATTGGGGTACACTTTTTGGTCCAACTTTATCCAAATTAAAATCCGTTTACACCGTTGCGATCGGACAGTCAAACTCTATTTAATGATATAACTTTTATATTTATTTGAAATACTTTTTCTGACAACATATTTTTGGGTGTTGAATTTGACAGAGTCAAAATTGAATTAATTGATATGTAATTAAAATTAGTCTCATATTCAATCAATATTATTAAATATAAATATTTATTTCAATAAATCATTTTACAAAAGTTCACATCTTTGACTTTTTCTCATTTTTATACAAATTACATATTTAAAATGTCATAACTGAACCTCTATACATCAGATTTATTCATAAAATATACCGTTGGATTCGTCTCTTCGAGACCTATCCATAAAAGTCAATCTTAACAAAAATCATTGACTCCAAAAATTTCTTCATTTTTGGTCAAACATAGAAATAATGCTTTGTTGAGTGAAAATATGGTTTCTAAAAATACTTTTATAATAGAATAACTTTTAGACCATGTTTTGGGGCGTTACAAGGATGACCAGGTATGTATTTTTACTCTAAATTGTGTGGTTTGCATGATTATAATCTTTAAAAATGTTATATGTATCAAACGATTTGGAATAGGATAGAAATCTGCTGAATCTATACACACCCGATGCCGGACGGTAGCCTGGTACCGTCCAGATGGTACCCAGCTACCGCCTCAGGCTCGTTGCTGCTGTCGGTACCTATGAGCGACGGTCGGACGGTACCGTACCGACGGTACCAAGGTACCCCTTGGCGGTACCAAGGTACCGTGACGGGTACCGTACCGGCAGCTGCAACTCTTCGTTGTTTGACTGTTTGACCCAATTTGGAACCCGAATTGACTCTTAGACTTTATGTGTTGCATGACGGTAATTGTGAGGTGTTTACACCTGACATTAGGCCGCTACTTGGATTGCATGATGATATTTTTAGCTACTTCTACTCTCTTGATTTATTGTGGATATAATGTGATATGCCTTGTACGTATAAAGTAAATTGAAGTTCTTGTTAGCTTGGATCTGATTAGTTAAGTAAGTGAATGACGTAGGTTACCCAGAAGAACTCTAGGACTATTTTGTGAGAATTGAGATTGTGAGATGACAATAGGTGTAGAGCCTCGTGGACTTAGTCCAGTGGCATTCGGGTAAAGATGTACGTACATGGAATTTGAGATCTGATCCGTAGGATTGGAGGTTCCACCCAACCGGCGCCGTAGGTACTGGGTTGACCAGAATCATGGCCGTAGGTAGTGGTTCTGATGTCATAGAATAGGCTTGAGTCATGGGCGTAGGTAGTGGCTCTAAGTCCTAAGATAAGAATGTGGATAATGAGGAATTGGCCTTAGCCTAGTATAGGTTATGAGCTAGTATTTGATATGAGTTATTGTAAGAACTTGAATGTTGAATTTATAACTTATGCAGCTGAAGAATTGAGGTGAATAATATGTTGCGTGAATCATTGATATTCTTGATGTTATAAATGTTGTACTTATGTGCATGATATTGTATGGAGTTATGAGCTAGTGGGTTCGTCTATGTGCGTAGTCGAATGTTAGATAGTTCTCACTTAGCTTCAATGCTGAGCGTGTAGCCCATTTTCCTATTTGCTACACGTAGGTAACAAGAATGATGAATAAGGAACTGTTGATTTAGAGTAGGTGTGGAGGAGGGAGCTTAATCTGCAAAATGTCAAACAAATAGGTGATCCACATCACCTCAGCTGCTGCGGCCGAGAGAGCCCTGTACTCGGCCTCGGTGGATGAGCGAGAGACACGACTCTGTTTTTCCGTACTCTAAGAGATTAAATTAGGCCCAAGATATATCAAATAACCTGTAACAGACCGTCCATCTGTTATATCATTGGCCCAGTCCGAATCAGAGTATGCATTGATGGTTTGTGAGCCATGCCAAAATATTAACCCATGGTCAATGGTCCCCTTGACATAGCGGAGGATGCGTTTCAACGATTGAAAATCCTGCTCAGTAGGTGCATGCATCCTTTGACAAACATAGTTGACAGCAAACTGAATATCTGGGCGCGTATTTGTCAAATATTGAATAGAGCCAACCAAGCTACGGAAGAAAGTGGGATTCTCAAATGGGCAGCTTCCCCCCTCCTCGGACTGCCGTACAGGTAGGGGTGTGGGTGCCGGTTTGCAGTCTTCGACTCCCGCCTTATGGAGGAGTTCACGGGCATATTTTTCCTCGGATAGAATCAGGTGGCCCTGTTTGCGTGTCACCTCAAGCCCAAGAAAATAATGGAGAGGACCAAGATTCTTCATCTGAAATTCCGTTTGCATGGCCTGAATAAATGAGGAAATAAGAGAAGAGGCACTCCCAGTGACAATAATATCATCAACATAAAGGAGAACAATGAGGATGCCGGAGGGAGTGTGCTTGACAAAAAGCCTAGTGTCATGTTCATTTTTTCCAAAACCATGGTCAACAAGGAACCCAGAGAGACGTTGGTACCAAGCTCGTGGCGCTTGCTTCAATCCATAAAGAGATTTCATCAATTTGCACACATAATGAGGATACTGCAGATCGATATACCCCGGAGGCTGCTTCATATAAATTTCATCTGGAATGACACCATGAAGAAAGGAATTGGAGACATTCAATTGGTGAAGGGGCCAGTTCTGACTTACGGCTAGTGAGAGAACCACTCTAATAGTTTGCTGTTTGACCACAGGGCTAAAAGTCTCAGAGTAGTCCAAACCATATTCTTGTGTATAACCTTTGGCCACAAGACGGGCCTTGTACCTGGAAACAGAACCATCAGCATTATGCTTAATTTTATAAATCCACTTACATCCAATAGGAAACCGGTCTGGAGGTGCCGGAACAAGCTCCCATGTGTGTTGATCAAGCAGGGCTTTATATTCGTCATCCATAGCCTGGCACCAATAACTGTTTTGGGAGGCTTCTTTGTAGGTAACATGCTCGGTAGTAGGTGGGGAAGAGATGAAGGATGTGGAGTAGAGCTTAGGTTTGAAAATGCTACTTCGTGCACGAGTGGTCATTGAGTGCCGGATGGGCGGGGGAGGGGGTGAGGGAATAGGGGTGGATTCGGGACTTGTCATGATTGGGGAGAGGGTTCCAAATTGGATAGGTGTGGGAGGTGAGTGGGGATGGTTAGGCTGGGTGGGGTGGGTTGCCGTGTGGGGCTGGGGGCTGGAAGTTGGGGTCAGGGTGGTGTGTGAGTGGCGGGTAGTGGGTTGGTTGGCTTGGGTACTGGAGGCGGGCTGGGTGGATTGGTTTCGGACAGGTGAGGGACTGGGCGGGTTTCGGTAAAGGGTGGGATTGGCGGGTTTCGGATAGGCAATGGGTTGGGAGTTGGATGGGGTGGTGTAGCCTTGTGAGCATGTGGCGGAGTACCCGGCGACGCTAGAGGGAAGATGGGAAGGACACCAAGGAATGACGGAGAAGGAACTGGTGACGCTGTATGGGGAGAGACTGTGGAGTATGGAAATTGACTTTCTTGGAACTGAACATGACGAGATATGTATATGCGACCGGAAGTGGTATCAAAACAGCGATACCCCTTGGAGGAGGAATCGTACCCAAGAAAGACACAAGGTTTGGACCGGGGCTGGAACTTATTTGTGATTTCGTGGTGAGACACGGGTAGGCTAAGCAGCCAAAGACTCGGAGAAGACTATAGTCTGGGGATTTTTGAAACAGAGACTCAAAGGGAGATTTGTGATTAAGAGACCTCTTTGGCATGCGATTGATCAGGAAATTGGCAGTAGCCAACGCCACGACCCAAAATTTAGCTGGGAGATTGGCGGTGCAGAGAAGTGTGACAAGAGTTTCGACCAAGTGACGATGCTTTCTTTCAGCGACACCATTTTGTTCAGGAGTATATGGACAGGATTTTTGGTGAAGAATCCCCAAGTTCTGTAAAAATAACCCAAACTTTTTATTGACATATTCCCGCCCATTATCTGTGCGAAAGAGTTTAAGGTGCGCATTGAACTGAGTACGAACCATGGATTGAAAGCTTTGAAAGGCATCAAACGCATCAGATTTATTTTTAAGAGGGTACAACCAACAGAACTTGGTATAATCATCAATAAAATTAATGTAAAAATGATATCCCCCAAAAGAGGGTACAGAAGTAGGTCCCCATACATCAGAATCAATAAGTTCAAACGGAGTAGATGTTTTAGTATCTGACACTGGGAAGGGGAGTTTATGGGACTTAGCAAGAGAACAGGAATTACAATGATCAAGATGCTGAAACTTAAAACCTAATTGAGACAATAAGGACTGAGTGATTTGAACTGAGGGATGACCAAGACGGCAGTGCCATTGATACGGAGTGACTTTGACGGAGTTGACGACCAGAGACGAACTTGATGCCGGTATGGAGTACAGGCCACGCTCACAAGGGCCCTTGAAAAGGACTTGATTGGTTAGGTTGTCCCGAATCGTAAAATCCTTAGAGGTAAAAAGAAGAGAGCAGTTATTATCTTTAGTAAATTGATGAACAGAAAGAAGATGGGAATTAATGTGAGGAGAATGAAGGAGATTGGATAGGTGAAAATTATGGTGGGGTGTGGTCAATATACCTGAGCCTGTATGGTCAATAGGATATGTGTTAGCTCCCACAGTTGTGATGGAGTTGGTGCCATGATATGGTGACATAGAATTCAGCCGAGATAGATCAGACGTGACATGAGTGTTTGCTCCAGCGTCCAGGTGCCAGTTCGAACCAGATTCAGCGGATTGATTTGCATAATACGCCTGCGGAGGACCAGTGTATGATTCGTCGTAGCGGTGCCAACAATTCCAGACCGCATGGCCAGGTTTCCCACACAGCTGGTAGGTGACGGACACCCCTCGGCCACCTCCTCTGCCGCGGGCGTCGTCACGGTACTGCGGCTGCCGTCCGCCTCTACCGCTGGGTTGACTGCCGCGGTAAGGCCCTCCTCGGCCTCGCGGTGGTCCTCGGCCACGACCTCTACCATTGCCTCGTCCGGAATTAGTGAAAAGTGCATTATGAATGTCAACGGATGAAGTAGAGCCGGAGTCACCCAGAGATAATTTTTTCTCAAAGGATAAGTTCAATTCTTCGGACAGCAACCAAGAGGAGACCTGATTAAATGTGACGGTGGCAATATTGGTGCGAATATTCTGCTTGAGGGGGGCATAGTCGGCCGGTAGACCGCGAAGAACACAGAGAATAATATCTTGTTCAGAAATTTCTTCATGAGCTAGTTTTAGAGATGACACAATCGTGAGAACAATGTCCAAATAGGATTGCATCGAATCGGTCCCTTTAGTGACACCATGTAGTCGCTCCTTCAGTTGAAAAATATGAAATCGGGAAAGAGAATTGTACCGTTGTTCTAGATGATTCCAGATTGCAGCCGAGGTGGGAAGAGCATGAATATGTGTTTGAACCGTGGGTGAGACAATAGCAAGGAGACAGGCCCGAATTTGAGCATCAATAATATTCCAGGATTCATAGGCCGGATTTGGTTTCATGACCGGCGGTTCATCCTTGCCAGGTGCCGCAGCCTTCTCATCAAGGACAAAAGACGGAGGAGATGGTGCAGACCCATCGACATAGCCGAGAAGACGATGAGCGAGAAGATTTACATGGACGGTAGCCGACCAAGAGGGATAATTGGTGTCATCAAGCTTGACCGGGGTGAGAGATTGAAGATTCCGGACAAATAACTTGAGACCCGTAGGAAGACGATCCATAGGAGCAGACGAGGAAGAAGCCATGGCTTTGCAGGGCGTGATCGGCAGTGGAGGAATCGGCTCTGCCGATTTTTTTCGGTGATTAGCGCAACAAAGGAAGAGAGAGGTTAGTATCTTTAGGCTCTGATACCATGTTGATTTAGTATTCCAACTCAACTGAATAATTGTATACATGGGTGTTTATATAGGTGAGGATCCCTACATGAATTATGATTCACCAAATATGTAAACTAACATAAATAACACTTCTACCATAACTACACTTCTTGCCATATATGCCTAACAGGAACTATCCTGGAAGGCAGAGAGGACGAGATGATGGATGGATGCTGGCTGGAGGAGTTATTTGGTTTAATAATTAAGTTTGAATTTATTATGTTTTTAAGGGCAAGAACCCAAAGTTGTATTTTGATTAAGTACTTAAAGGCTTTCGCACCGTTTTGATTAACTCCGATGAATGTTTAAATATTGTTTTGAATTAAATGTTTTTAATTGTTTTGAAAATTATTGTGTCTGAATGCCAAATTAGTGAGAACCCGATCCGTTGGTCCTTGTATTTGGGTCACGCGGGTTGGGGTGTTACATTTTGGTATCGCGGCAAGTGGTTTTAAACCCGGTCTTCGGACCCTTTCAAAAAGAAGAAGTACAAAAAAAATCGTTTCAAAGAAAAAAAAGGCTTCAAAAAAAATTGAAAGTGTTGATTTGTTTATAAGGTACTTCAGCAACAGCATCTGCATCTCTCGCTACTCCTCTACCTTAAGGAGGTAACTGTAAATCTTTATTATGTGCTTATGTGAAAATTGTTGTCTTGATTGTTAGTTGATTTGTTTGTTAATTAACTTGTGGGTTATCTAAAAAAAGATCATGTGTAAAGAATAAAAAAACATAAGCAAGAGAAGACTGAAATAATACAGAAATTTTAAAAAAAAATGTTGGTGATAAAAGAAATTATAATTATCCATAACGACTAGTGCGATCATGTTATAAAAAACAATAATAACGCATCATATGTTGAGCAAACGTGTAAGCGACTTCAAAAAAAATGTTGTCAAGTTTAATAAATCAATCTTGAGTTGAATTGCTAAACTTCTAAATGGAAATTGACTTTTCACAAAAAAAAGATGACAAACTTTAATTGAATCTTGAAATTTAATTTGTTTGATTTTGTTGTTAATTGCCTATGTTAAGCCTTTCAAAATCAAATTGGTAAAGATTTGAAGATAAATATCATTGTTAAAAAAACAAAAACATGTTATTTTGATACTTAGCATCTCTAAAGATTTGGTTAACAAAAAAAAATATTTATTCTGGTATTTGACTTAAATTGTTTACTCTTGATTTGAAAAAAATATATATATGTTTGATTGTCGTTTTAACTGCTTAGAGAAAACAATAAAGTGATTTCAAATCAAAGTATATGAATCATAAAAATATATGATCAAAGGTTAGAGTGATCTCTTTTACAAAAAATATACATTGAAATGCATTTATTAATTTCACTCTTTAGCTTAGAAGAATTTCGGGGACGAAATTTCTTTTAAGGGGAGAGAAATGTAACGACCCGAAAACCGGCTTAGTAGTTAGCCGTTATTTTATTTAAAAATAAATATGATATTCATTTACTCAAAAATATGAACTATTTGTAAAGTTATCCGTTTTAAATGAAAATTGGGTTTTCGAGTAGATCTCGCAAAATGGTTACCAACGGTATGTAGTTTGTTAAATTTGGACATACATGTAAAGCATAGTGAGTAAATAGACATTACAGTTCAATAAATAAATATAAAGATTTTTATTAATGTAATAATATACCTAATTTGTATTCCTAAGTCTATATGGAGTAAAAACCTCATTAAGCCCATTAGCGACATTATATATACAGAAGTACTGCGCACGATTCTGGAGAGGAGATCAGAGCACAGCCTCAGAACGGAAACAGAGCACGTCGCGATCGACGGCGGCCACCTGCACACCGACGCCGCTGCTCCGTGGTCAAGTCACTGTTCGCCGATGTTTCGTTCGTTTGATTTGATTGATTAATTTAATCCGTCTGTTAATCGAGGTCAGAACTTGCACATCTAACGCTAGATCATGTATATAGATTTGAAATTCACGTTCGTATGATTGATTACGTGGTTTATTTGTTATAATTGAATTGTGATTCATTTATATTTTATGATAATATTGGAATCGATTGAACGAGGATGACCAGGTATGTATTTTTACTCTAAATTGTGTGGTTTGCATGATTATAATCTTTAAAAATGTTATATGTATCAAACAATTTGGAATAGGATAGAAATCTGCTGAATCTGTACACACCCGATGCCGGACGGTAGCCTGGTACCGTCCAGACGGTACCCAGCTACCGCCTCAGGCTCGTTGCTGATGTCGGTACCTATGAGCGACGGTCAGACGGTACCATACCGACGGTCCCAAAGTACCGTGACGGGTACCGTACCGGCAGCTGCAAATCTTCGTTGTTTGACTGTTTGACCCAATTTGGAACCCGAATTGACTCTTAGACTTTATGTGTTGCATGACGGTAATTGTGAGGTGTTTACACCTGACATTAGGCCGCTATTTGGATTGCATGATGATTTATTTAGCTACTTCTACTCTCTTGATTTATTGTGGATATAATGTGATATCCTTGTACGTATAAAGTAAATTGAAGTTCTTGTTAGCTTGGATCTGATTAGTTAAGTAAGTGAATGACGTAGGTTACCTAGAAGAACTCTAGGACTATTTTGTGAGAATTGAGATTGTGAGATGACAATAGGTGTAGAGCCTCGTGGACTTAGTCCAGTGGCATTCGGGTAAAGATGTACGTACATGGAATTTGAGATCTGATCCGTATGATTGGAGGTTCCACCCAACCGGCGCCGTAGGTACTGGGTTGACCAGAATCATGGCCGTAGGTAGTGGTTCTGATGTCATAAAATAGGCTTGAGTCATGGCCGTAGGTAGTGGCTCTAAGTCCTAAGATAAGAATGTGGATAATGAGGAATTGGCCTTAGCCCAGTATAGGTTATGAGCTAGTATTTGATATGAGTTATTGTAAGAAATTGAATGTTGAATTTATAACTTATGCAGCTGAAGAATTGAGGTGAGTAATATGTTGCGTGAATCATTGATATTCTTGATGTTATAAATGTTTTACTTATGTGCATGATATTGTATGGAGTTATAAGCTAGTGGGTTCGTCTATGTGCGTAGTCGATTGTTAGATAGTTCTCACTTAGCTTCAATGTTCAGCGTGTAGCCCATTTTCCTATTTGCTACACGTAGGTAACAAGAATGATGAATAAGGAACTATCCTGGAAGGCAGAGAGGACGAGATGATGGATGGATGCTGGCTGGAGGAGTTATTTGGTTTAATAATTATGTTTGAATTTATTATGTTTTTAAGGGCAAGAACCCAAAGTTGTATTTTGATTAAGTACTTAAAGGCTTCCGCACCGTTTTGATTAACTCTGATGAATGTTTAAATATTGTTTTGAATTAAATGTTTTTAATTGTTTTGAAAATTATTGTGTCTGAATGCCAATTTAGTGACAACCCGATTCGTTGGTCCTTGTATTCGGGTCACGCGGGTTGGGGTGTTACACTCTAACTATTAAAGTCACATGTGGCTTAGAAATCTAGAATCAAAGCACATTATAAACATTTAGTGATAAAAGTAAAGCATGACTTAGGCATCCAGATTCAAGAAGGTATATTTATTTTTCATACATAAGTTGTATAATAATGATAGTAAAACATTTACACCAGATAAAGATTAAAACATATTTCCTGAAAAAATAAGACATGAAATTTTGTTGTCAGGTATATGCATTTCACTATTGCACCGTTGTCTGAATGCCAACAGACTACTAAATCAAGAAACAGTGCTCAAATGAACGTAAAGTTGTATAACTTCACTCATATTGTTTCGGGTAATTAAAGGGTTGAGAATTAGTGATGTTTAAAGTAAACACTAAACACACTCTAGAATAGAGGAGTCTTTTGGGTATCAAGGAGCTTACATATGTTATTCAATAAGTCATGGTTTTTAGGGGGAGATTTTAACACTATACTCACTTTGGATGAACACAATGGTAGGTCTACAAGACGTAACGTTACCTTGTAAAATATTTAACAAATACTTTCAAAATAGGTTTAAAAGCTTCCTCTACGAATGATTAACTATCACATAGCACTATTACTGATATCCGAAGCGGAGTTAAGAACAAGAGCCTTTTCACATATTATTAAAACTCGTTTCGTCTTAATTGAATTAAGAAAAGTAAATAGTTGTAGACAATGAAAATTTTTACTTAGATACTGTAGAGAAATAATTACATACCATTAATTATCATTATTGATGATGCACAGTCAAGGAATATTTTCTACCACCCTAGAGCAACGCATTCTAATTCTAGGCACAGATCATTGGTATTGGATGTATTAAGGTTGTGCCGAGTGGAATTTGCTCCATTTTTTTGTTGCAAAAAAGAGATTCCTTCCCCACGCTGGCTGCAGGTACTATGGATCCTCTGACTCCGAATTGGAAATGGTGCGTTCAGTGAAGATCACATACCTTGTGTATTACTGTGTTAGATATTCTAAGATTTCCTTGTAAACTATATTTGGGGTTATACTCGTGGTTTTGGAAGTTTGTAATTCGTCGTGGATAAGCATTTTTATGGATGCAGAATTTTTAGCGCGAGACATTGCAACATATAACTCGGCGTGTGAAAAAACTGGTCATTTCAGATATATTCCAGCAAATTCAAGTGTTTGACCTTGTGATTTGTTGATTGTCATTGCGAAGCAGAGCTTAAGTGGGAACTGGGTTCTTTTGAGCGGAATGGAACAATGTTCATCTCTTGAAATCTGAAGTGGTATTCTTGGAATGAAAACATGTTTGTCCTTGTACTCACCAAATGCTATGTAACAACTAATGATATGATCAGTAAATGTAGTGCAGATTAAGCGTGTGCCATTGCAAAGTCCCTCACATGGATTCAGATTTCTTAGGAGGATTACTGGGCAATTTTTCTTTAGGACTAAAGCATGGGGAGGCAATCCTGCAAATGATAGTGTATGTAGCAAGTCTTGGCAACCTCTATATTTCGGGTACAATGCTTCGTCGTAGCTCATTAAGGTCTTCGGTTCACCAGGAAATTTGGCGATTAGGATGTCATTTATTTCATTGACATGATCGTTTGTAGTAGTCAGTCTTATTCTACCCATCAACAAATATGGATCCTGTTGAAATAAATTGAGGTTGGGGTAAACAGATGTGATTAATGATGATAAGGGATTCAAGTCTATGGTGATAGGAACAAGAAATTGTTGAGGTATTTGGATGTTTGTTCCTGAAATTGTAGGTATTGTGCCATTTCCAATGTTCATTAGGTACTCACAAAAGGAAGGATCACCATGTGCTCGCATATTTTCTACTAATGTCAACCGTTCTACTTTAGACCATATGTATGAGGATTTTACAAAGCAAGCATTGATGGAGTCTTGTTTGTTTCCGTGTCGAACAACAAGTAATGTTTGTCGTAAATCACCACCAAAGACAATCACTTTGCCACCAAACAAGTCATTGGAATTCATCAGATCTTTAAGTGTTATGTCTAATCCTCAATAATATCTCGGTTAGCCATTGTGACTTCGTCCCATAGAATCCTTTTTGCCTCTCTAAGCAATGCAGCCTCTGCACTTTGTTTTCTAATGTTACAGGTATGTTTTTCAGCTCCATCAATTGGCAACTTAAATCTGGAGTGTGCAGTGCGACCGCCAGGAAGGATGGACGCAGCAATACCCGAGGTAGCGGTGGCCAAGGCTATCCATTTTTTGCTTCTAATCGTTGCCAATAACGCTCTATACAAATATGTTTTCCCAGTTCCACCAGGTCCATCAACGAAGAATACAATGGGTTTGTTAGACATAACACTTTTCATGATAGAGTTGAAAGCAGCTTGTTGTCCATTATTATGGTTCTGAGCTAATTGCATATCTTGGTCACTAACGTTTATGTTGTATTCAGATCTAAGTTCTCGTGCTTGTGATTCTGCGACGGTTAAGGGGCTATCATAGTCAACCAGGTTGAAAGTCATGATGCTCTTTCCTAATGTTTCAGTGACATCTCCAATAAGTTTTAGTGCAATTGTTTCTATTTCTATTGGAGTATATAGGGTTGTCTGAGAAAGGTCTTCACATAGGTTTCCTTTATATTTAGTCCATAATTCTTTTGGATTTGGAACATCGCAAAATACCAAGAGTGTGACAAACAATCTCCACAAGTTATTAGGCATTTGATACATGACAACATCATCTAGGCAAACCTCAAGTGAAGTATTTCCTGTTAAAAGGCCAATTTTCTTTGTAGCTTCTCGAAATGTTGGTGTCAGATGGCCATCGACAACTTTTAGTTTTTCAAATGAAGTTGGTGCTTTGATATGTAGGAGTAAAAGACGGAGATAATATCTTTCTCCTTCAATTGGATTCACACTAACAAGTCATCCTATAACGTTCTTGCGTTTGCATTGTGTCCACAATTTATTCGTGTCTGACCAAACAAAGTACTCCGGAAATTGTATGTAAAAGAGTTGAAGTCTTTTTGCTACGATATCATGTGCATTCATTTCAAAGAATTTTGTCAACATTGTTTTGCACCTATCATCATCTTTGACTATTCTTCTAATTCTTTGGTTTCCAGAAAAGTTAATGTACTAAAAGTTTTCTAGGTGTACCTGCAACTGAATAACCGATGGATGCATTTCTGCAATAGGAAATGAAAATATCCTCCATGATGCTTGTGGCGCAGAAACCCATCTTGCATTTTGAAATTCTTTTATCTCATCAGGTTGGGAAGAGTTCTCATCGATTGAATCCCGATACTAATTCTATCATGTCCTTTATAAACATATTTGTATATATACTTTACAGATTTCACTGAAGCACAAATCTCCACATTAATATGGCAGTCAAACTTTAATAAAAGTTGTGGATTGTATTGTACTACCCAAGAGTTGTCAAGTTCGATACCTCTTACTCCCACAACACTGACACTTTTCCTTCTACGATATATAGGAAATGAATCCTCCCCAAATGTAGTTTGTTCACATAAAGGGCGGGGATATTTTCTTCTACAAGAAGGAGTTATGTGGCCCTTTTTTTTGTCATGCAAGGAAAATTTATGTTAAGTACACCACAGGGGCCATGTATCATGTGTTTCTTTACAAGTGCGTAAAGTCGAGGGTGGTGTATGATGTCAGGTATCTCTGCACAAACAAACTTATCACATGAAACAGATGTTTGAATTTTTGAAGAGGGCTTTAATATGATAATAAAATGTGCATGTGGAAGGCCACGTTTTTGGAATTCAATCACATATATGTACGCAGCGACCTCTCCAAAGTATCTTTTCTTAATTATATCATTTTTGAATTCTTGTAGTCGAGCATGAAATGCCCTACACACAAGGTCTGGTCTGGTCTGTGCCTCATCTCTGTGTTGCAAGAGCTCTTTTATTTCTAGCCAATTTTAATTACAAGTCATCGTCACAAAGAGATCAGGTTTTCCGTAGTGTTGAACAATAGCCATAACATCTAGATACCGTTTACGCATATCCTGTGGTCCGCCTATAAAGGAAGCGGGTAAAATGACACGTTGGCCAATATCGTTCCCATAAACCATACCTAAAGACATGCTATCCATTACACCTTGATAGGTTTCTGATCTCAAGTCGAGTTGTTTCAGTCTATAGTAATCCAATCGTTGTGTCTCAATTTTAACATAAACATCAACGATGAATTTTTGAAATAGTCTTTCAGTGTGAAGAAAGAAACTATTATCATCTTGACGTACTTGAAATTTGTAAGCGTAGTATTCCCGACACGAAACTGTGTTTCTCTTACGTCCTCATTGTAAGTTATGTTCTTCAATTTCAATTACTTCCTCAGCAGTTTGTACGGTATTCAGATTTAGTGTGAGGGACTGTAGTTATGTACTTTCAACTATTCGGCGTTGTGCCTCTGACAGTATCCTATCAATGCTCGTATGCCAACCTGGTTCGCCATGAGGAAATAAAAGGGGATATTGCAAAGGATCGTAGCAACCATAAAAGTATTGTATGTTTTGAGATCTCCCACTATGACCATAAACTCGAATGTGTTTGTTTCCTTGGGTATCATTGTTGCTATCCTCAACCCATATTGCAGCAATTTGCGAAGCCGTAGGAGTGTTGTAAATTCGTTGGTCAAGGCCTAGATTATCATTCAACCTTATGCTAAATTCTGCATCATGACATACATCTTTTAGACTTTTGAAGAAACGAGAATATGGATTATCTGAGATGACCTGAACAAGGCTTGATACTATGTTCTTGTCCAATCTATCAGAAGTTCGCATTCGATCCTCAATTTGTTGATCTGTGTCAAAGAAGTATAACTGCAGATCCTTCGGAGACAATCCATCCGAAAGTAAGTCATTGACAAAATGACATATTTGTCCATGCACCTTAAAGGTATAGATGCCTTTATTCCTTTTGCATCGAAGTGAAGGCGAATGTGTTGTTGTATGTGCGCACTACAGATTGAAATTGTGTGGCCTGAATGTCTCTCCCAATGATTAAGTCTCTAAGAGGAGTTGGCATCTGCGTGGAAACAAGAACTACCTCACCTCGGCAACAACAAAAGCCCAAAGGATCAAACTGAAGACGTTTTGCACCGCAAAATATACAATCCAGAACTCCTTTTAGACAAAAAGGTAAATCCCGATGCACATACTTTGGAAGCGATTGAATAGATTCTATGAATATGAATGGAAAATGAAGTTTCAGAGAGGTTAGATAAGTTGGGAATATGTAAGATTATGAATTATTGCATATTGTTATTTTGGGTGAGTAGTTGAAAAAAGAAGAAGCGGTTAGCCATAGAACTTAATAGTTGAAAAGAAGGTAGTATTGATTTATGAATGAACAAGTACATAAATGAGGGACCTTCAGTAGTTAAAGACGTGGGAGTAAAATCAGCATGTTTAGGTGGGCCTACAATCTGCCTCTTTGTTTTTTCACGTGCTTCACGATACCTAAGTCGACGCCTGAAGTTTCTTTGTTCACGGCAAGAATCATTAGTTCTTGTATGGGTAGAGGTAGAACCAATTTCCATCGAAACTAAATAAGAGTAGGTAAATAATCTAAGTATCAGATTTGCTGTTGTGTTGCAGTTTTAAAATGTCTGTAGATGGGGTGGAAAGAAGATAATATACAAAGAATAATCCTGATCTAAGACTCAAGAAAAGTAGAACACATAAAAAGTAATGCATTAACTACACTAAATGGGGCAGTATTGAACATGGAAACATTGAAAGTGAATACAAATGAAATCAGATCAAAGGGATTGATGTGTACCAGAGCTACGGAAACAATGTAAGCGTCGTCTATGCTGCTTTTTTAAAACCTGGAAAAATTATTGAGCATAACAATTAGCAAACAATCCCAATAATGGATTGCGTATGGAAAATGCTGGCTTCATATGGGGCAAATATTGGCAGATAGTTTACCTAGCAATCATAGAGTGTTTTCACAATTAATCTAAAAAGGATTTGAGCACGTGGGATACATAGAAATTGAAAGGGTTTAACACGTATAAGATGTACCGATGTCAACTAATTGAAGTATGTAACAAAGTCAAATAATAAACAAATCAGATGGCCAACTGAGCTGGAATCGATCAGATCTAGTGAAGGAATTTAAGGGATTACAAACTGAATTTCTAAGACTTAAATGGTTAATATAGAATAAAAAGGGAGTAAAATCCAACCGAAGGGGCTATTATCATTTCAGGTGGTACTATTCCAACTTAATTTTAACCATTTAAAGCAAACCTAATTCTCCAAACCATTAAATGGAGAAGAAGAAATTCACCGATGGTCATACAAATTAATAACTTCTGATGGTCATACAAATTAATAACTGAATTAGAAAAAATATGCTTGCATAAGAGCTGAATACGCAATAGCCTATATTCCTCAGATTAAATACATGGTGAAATGAAAACACCTAAAATTATGCATCGGAAACAGAACAAAGTACTTGTTTGTTTAGAAAAGAGCCCTCTATCCAATTTGTTACTTTAGAATGGTATTATATTGTCATGAGGGAACTTCAAACTTAGTACTTGTAACCAGAAGCGGAACAAAGTACTCGTTTGTTTAGAAAATTGCTCTTAAAGGTGCTACAATTTTATTTCAGAAATTCAAGGAAGTATAATCATTGATTCAAACAGACACTAAGCACATGTTTTAAAAGAGTAAATTAAATAAGTCTAAAGACACAGAAAATGGGTTCTCATGTATGCAAAAACAGAGCTAATCTTTAAAAACTACTAGTACAATTTTATTTTTAAGTGTGGAGAGGTAGAACCATATTTCTTATTTTCCCAACAAGAAGCATAGAATTGAAAATAAAATTTCTCTAACAATGAGGTAATCTTCTACACAATTAGTTTTCTAATCTTAAACTCTAGTTCGTATTTAATTTTTAAACCTAAATATGTGATTTGTGTTGTGAACTTTTAATTCAAACCTTAGGGTTTTGGGTGGATTCATGAACTGAATTTAAAATTGTGTGGAACATGCACTTTTAAAATTTGTATCCGATTCAAATTGAAGAAATTCAGGGGCATTAATTGAGCACTGAACATAACATTAGAATCAGCGAACGAGACCTTAAGTTAAATGAATCATGAAATTCATAAGAATCATCTTTTTGTTCTATTCTTCTTGTTGGGAAATTAAGAAAGAACATAACTTTAGTCTTTTGTTGATAAGAATTTCATGTGCGCCTGAATTGATAAGAATTTGGGTACTAAATACCCAAATTCTGGGTTAAGATAAAAAAGACAAGGAAGGAGACACAGAATTGGTAAGAATTACGAGGAAGGAGACACAGAAGAGACACGCAAAGGGAGAAGAAGAGGGAAGAATTACCTGGTTAAAGTGGAAAAGATTTCTTGCAGGAACAATAGTCCAAGAATTTGTTCACTCCTTATTAATAGGTGAGGAAGACGGTGTCGTGTGGCGGTGGAAGAGGTCGTGGGTCGGTGGCGGTGTAGAAATTGCGAGAAGGTGAGGACAAATGGTAGAGTCGGAGAACAGACGGCGGAAAATATCGTGTGGCGGTGTCTGTGAAATTTGGAAGACGGAACGTGGGAATGGTGTAAAGTGACGGGAAATTGGCCAATTTGACGGAACTGTGACGGAAAAAGGACCAACTTCACGGAGGGAAACATTGTTGGGCCTTATAATATAAGGGGTATATCAAAGTGGAATATTTAAAAATGACAAAAGTAAAATCTAAACTGAAACATTACAATTAGACTCTAACTAAACTAAGTAATAATGTAGTCCATAAATTACTCCCTCCGTTGCTTTAAACCCTTCTCATTTTGATTTTAGGCCAAAATAAAGAAAGTGTAATTTTGATTGACTTTCCAATTTTGCCCTTGATGTGATGGGTAAAAGTAATATATGATAGTTTAGTTATTGGTGAAAAAGTATGATGTGATAGGTAAGATATGAAAAAATATGAGTAAAAGTAATTTTTTAATAGAAAATGCAAGTATTTTAAGGAATTGAAAAAAACGAAAGAGGAAGGATTTTATGTAACGGGGAAGTATGTTTTATTTTTTAGACATTTTTATTTTCTATTTGATTAATAATTTGATATTAAATTCTTAACTTTTTGTCGTCTCTCATTGCATGTTTGAAAAATATTCTAAGGCGCTGCCTCCGGACCCAGCATTATTGCGACCGATGTTGCCCTACTTGCCAAGCAACTTTAATTTTTGGATCTCTCATTGCCGGTGATTTTATTTTGCAGCTCCTCAGCTAGTTAAGATTGAATTGAAGTAGAAATTTTAATTCTGTTTAATAGTTTAAATGGTGAAAATTAACAATTAAAATCCCGGGTTCGCAAATCGTAGGTTGTTACATAACTCAAACAAACAAGACGAAAGTCATTCTTTTTAAATATTCTGAATGCCATTTTATTAACTTTCTCCTCGAAGAAATTGTCCTCATTCTGCAGAACAAACCTTGTTGCACGATTTATTCAAGAGTAATGGCTCCAATTCCTTGGCAGTCATAATCTTTGTCAAGAAGGAACAACCATACGCCATATCGACTTTATGGGCGGCTTGCACTTGTGGCAAACTCTAGCGTACTTATGAAGGTTTCCATGGCAGTGGACGCTGACGTAGATGGCGCTATGTCGATCGAACGCAGCAAAAAGGTGTTGTATTTAGGTGCCCTAGCGGCAATCAAATACCTATGTAACTGTACACTTTATCATGAATGAAAGGCCTTGAAGTATGTTTTATATCTCGTGTAACATAACATAGCTTCAGTCCATAGACGATAGCGCTTCAGTAACATAGATGAGGACTACGATGTTCTGATTATGAGACTGTTACTTCTTGACGAAGGCTATATCTAGAATATCCCTAGTCGCACTTTATGATAATACGAACGTCATAACGTATCAAGACTAGTACGTACGAGATGAGATAGTTGCGTCTCATAGACTATAGGTATTGTGATATCTTAATCTGTACGTAGGTGCATATTATATTGATAATATGTGACTGGATTGACCCATCTTGAGAATACTGCATGGATCTACAGTAATGTGTTTATCAGTATTCTCAAATCGACCTTGCTATAACTATCCTCAGACTTGAAGTTATTACATTCTCTGATATGTGGGGCCGTATGCTTTGATTCATAACTAATGCTATCTGAAATACTGGTAGACGTACAGTTATGCGTTGGGTATGCCGCTAAGCATATTTAGAGATGTGAATAACAGATTCAGGATCTGTCCCTTCTACTGTATAGAAGTATAATGTCAATGGGCCCACTGAATAGTAGGACTTGGGAAAGTGCATGGCCATGCCCAGATATGTCGCTATCTAGAGACTGATAAATATCTGATCCCTGCCAGTCTACTTGAGATTCAGTAACAGCTGATTTAACTATACAAGGATACACATCCCATGCCTTGTGTTAAATCATGACATTTAGGACAGAAGGATAATAGTTATAGAACGTCTTGTGTCGTAGAAGGTATTGATGAGATGAACGTCTTTTTCATAATCTGGGGATAATAATGTGTTTCTAGATACCGCTTATTATCTATGGCATTAATTTTATTAATATCATTGCTAGTGTTATGGATACCTAAAGGGTCACACACTTAGGACTTGTAAGGGAGTAGTATACTACACTAGTGGGAGTAATATTAAATATATAGTTGTGATAATTTTATATATATATGTATTTCGAAAATACATATGTATTTTAAAATTATATTTTGTTTGTGTCATTTTAATTATATGATAATTATATTTTGACAAAACAAATTTTATTATATATATATATATATATATATATATATATATATATATATATATATATATATATATATATATATATTTATATATATATATGTAGCGCCGATATATATATATATATATATATATATATATATATATATATATATATATATATATATATATATATATATATATATAATATATATATATATATATATATATATATATATATATATATATATATATATATATATATATATATATATATATATATATATTACTTTTATTTTCATCATTTTAATTATATGATAATTATTGATGCAAAAATAAAATGTAATGTATTTTAATATAATATGGCCGAAATTCTAAGGAAAAAAATACAAAACATATTTTGATATTCCACCTAATGATATATTTGATTTTATAATCAAATATTTGATTAACAAAAGGATATTTGTCTTGTTGTGTTGGTTGGGGACATTAAATTAATCCTAATTTGTTTTGTCCCTAAGCTATTTCCTAGAAATTCATTTAAGTTGTTTATTATAAAATGAGAAAAATCCTCCCCATTTTATGTGTGTGATTTTTCGGCCATCCCAATTTTAGAGAGAAGAAAATTTTATTTTGTGTTCAAAGTTATTTTTCTAAAGTGTTAGAAATATACACAAAATATTATAAACAAATATTTATAAGATAAATATTTTACTATATATTTATTACTCCCAAAGTAGTATTATTATAGTTTTTACTATCCTATATTAAACTTGCTAGCACAAGTTTAATCTTGGACTCCGGAGCAAGTTCGTGTGGATACGTTGGAGGCTTCATACGTTTGGCGCTACGTTCATCTCCTCAAAACCATCCCCGACCGTTCCTCCGTTCTCCGTTTTCACCGTTAAGGTAAATTTCTTACTATAGCTAGTAATTTACGTAAGTTGTTCTTGGGTGGAATCGAGTTTTGGACTATAAATTTTTGTTTTCCGCTGCGTTATCCAAGCCTCGTTTCCCAACAGTGGTATCGGAGCCGGCTTACGAAGTTACTAGTTTAGTAGTTTTTACCGTTATTGTTTTTGTAGATTAGTCAATAAATTTTGGAGACAAAAATTTATCCCATTAAAATTTAATTAGGTGGCCATATTTAGATACTGGACCTAATATAATTTTGTTCAGTAATTTTCGGAATTACTGTTTCGGGTATTTTTATATTATTCTTATTAAGTAGTTTATGTGTAGAATACTTGTTATTTGTGCCATAAATACTTAATATTTATGAAAATTAGATTTTATATTTTCTGGGAAGTATTTGACATGTCAATATAATTCAGAAATTTTAAAATCGATTTTTGGAATTAATTTCCTATTTTTCTATTTTTAAATTTGTTTAATGAATAGAAAATGGGAAAACTTATTTTTGACGATCAAAAATTACTTTTAATTCATAATAAGTTGCGCCCAGAGATTTTAAGCTTGTATAAAAATTTTCATTTTTTTTAAACACGTAAAAATATTTATTTTGTATTTTTGAAGTCATTGGATCGGTACTATTCACTAGTCCGATTTTTAATTATTTTAAATTGCAAAATTAATATTTTAAATTCTAGAAAAATCATATTTTGGTTCTGGAACTTATTTTTGACTTGGAAAATAAATTTTGATATTTTTGGAATTTCGAAATATATTTTCACAATATAATTTCGGTTTTCTATCTTTGAAAAATGGTTTTCAAAATTTTAAATTTTATTCATTCTGGAATTTTAGGATTTCCAGATTAATGAAGTTTACTGGGAGTCTCCAACAATTATTTGCTAATTTAGAAAACATATATATATTTAATTCGAAATAAAAGCCCTTTTTCGAATTTAAATATATATAAATACGGTAAATATAAAATATGTTATTTTCTGGAATTTAGAAAATCTAATTTCTAAAATTCTTGAAATTTAAAGTATTTTATGATTTTAATTAAATTACTTGCTAGTTTAATTAATTTATTGTTGATAGTTTATTCCGTAGAATAGAATAAACTAGGTCCGGGGCGAGCGCGGTTCGCCCGGTATATGCTTTAATATGTATGATGTGATGCATGTGATGCTTGTGTGTATTATTGCATGGTGGATGATTGTAGCTTAGTTATATTTGTTGTAATTTTAAATACGGCCTGCGTGTCGTGCCTCATCTCTATACTCTGGATGTAATTCTCTTCTTTACCTCAAATATTCTTCTCTCGAAAATTATAAGAAGATAAGGAGACGAAGTCTGTTCGTGATAGAGAATCCTAAGGAAGACGTGATGGGCTGGAGATAGAGATCTCTTGATCAAGGCGCTATCGTTTGTTTTTCTTTAGGAGCCACAATCATTTCACGTTTACTTATTATGCATGTGATGTATGATTGAATGTATGCATGTATGTGATTTTCGCTAGTGCATACGCGCGGTGTATGCCATAGGCAAGACTGCGTTATAAATCCCTCATAATTTTAAGTCTGTGCCACCCCAACGCCCCGTCACTCGTCAAACCCAATTTAGATCGGTAACGGACTCACCCAAGTGAGACGCCCGGTTTACGTTGGTTAGGCGCGAAACCCGTAACTAGGGTACTGACTCGCCCCGGGTTAGTCTTAACTAAGTCTTGGTCATAAGGATGAGAGACTTAGGGCACTGCGGTAGGATCAATAAATAAAATCAGATCATTCAACCAGAGTTGTAAATTGTTACAATTGGAATTTATTCCTACCAGAAATAATTTAACTGTAGGGCAAGATGCAAAGCACAACTATAGTTAAATGAAATATGGATCTGGCCCAATTAAGAATTTTATTTAAAAGAATCCACCGAACCAAGAGTTGTAATAACGATTGCAATTGGAATGAATTTCTACCTAAATCATTTAACTGTAGGGCAAGATGCAAAGCACAACTATAGTTAAATAAAATATGGATCTTGGCCCGCTAGGGTATTCTTCAAATAGAAACCCCAAGTCAATAGGTTCCGTACCTGAGGGTAGTTGACTTGTTAGAAATAGTGGGAGAGTATTTAATAAAGACCTATTAGATACTTAATTCATGATAATAACTATCTTCGCAAAATTCTGTAGATGGCAAACAACAACACAAACAACCTCGCCCTGCGTTCCATTCTGGATAAAGATTAATTGAACGGAACAAACTTTGTTGACTGGCAACGCAATCTCTGCATTGTTCTCCGCATGGATGAGAAAGAGTATGTGCTCGAAAAGCCCATTCCTCCTGCCCCTCCCACTAACGCCCCGAAAGCGGTCAAAGATGCCTACGAGAAACACGTTAAGGATGACAACCAGGTTAGCTATGTCATGCTGGCTACCATGATAACCGAGCTGCAAAAACAGCACGAGGACATGAAGGCCCACGAGATGATCGTGGCCTTGCGGCAGCTATACCAGGGGCAATCCAGGCATGAACGTTTTCTCGTGAGTAAGGCTCTCTTTAGTTGCAAGCTCTCTTCAGGGAACCCGGTCAGTCCGCACGTTCTCAAAATGATTGGTTACATAACCAATCTGGAGAAACTCGGGTTCTCCTTGCAGAAGGAGCTGGCAACAGACCTGATCCTGCAGTCGCTCCCTGAGCTGTATAAGGGTTTTGTCATGAACTACATGATGCATGATCTTGACAAACCCCTTCTGGAGCTTCTTAAAATGCTCCAGACTGCAGAGGAGAACCTTACTAAGGGCAAGGGTGCTTCCGTCCTTATGGTCCAAGGCGGAAAGGGGAAGCCGAAGAAGGGGATTAAGATTAAGGCTAGGACGGTCGGAAAGCCTAAATCAAAGTCCACTTCATCTGCAACCCAGAAACCCATAGGAGGAGTTGCAAAGGGCAAATGTCATCACTAAGGTAAGACAGGCCACTGGAGAAGAAACTGCAAGACATACCTCGCAACCAAGAAGAAGGAAGGTACGACCATTTCTTCTGAGGTGTATGTTATAGAAGTTAACATGTCTATATCTTCATCATGGGTACTAGATACTGGATGTGGGTCTCATATCTGTACTACCATGCAGGGACTGAAGCAGAGAAGACAGTTAGCTCGAGGCGAGATTGAACTCCGAGTCGGCAATGGTGCACCTGTTGCAGCTTTGGCAATCGGAACTTATAGTTTAGTCTTGCCTAGTGGTCTAATGTTGGAATTAAACGATTGCTTGTACGTTCCTGCAATTAGCAGAAACATTATTTCTATTTCATGTCTTGATAAGAGTGGTTTCATCATTTCTATTAAAGACAAGTCCCTTTCCGTTTACAGAAAGAATGTTTTCTATGCTAATGCCAACATGACCAATGGGTTATATGTCCTTGACTTGGACATGCCTGTCTATAACATATCAGCCAAGAGGAACAAACCGAACAGTTTGAACCAAACATACCTATGGCATTGTAGGTTAGGCCATATAAACGAGAAACGCATATCCAAGCTACATCGGTCGGGAATGCTGGAGTCATTTGATCTTGAATCATATGACACATGCGAATCTTGTTTATTGGGTAAGATGACCAAATCTCCTTTCACCGGACACGGTGAAAGAGCTGGTGATCTTCTGGCACTCATTCATAGTGATGTGTGCGGGCCTTTCAATACAACTGCACGAGGTGGTTATTCATACTTCATCACTTTTACTGATGACCTCAGTAGATATGGCTATGTGTATCTCATGAAACACAAGTCAGAATCCTTTGAAATGTTCAAAGAATTCAGGAATGAAGTTGAAAAACAACTTGGCAAAAGTATTAAAACACTACGATCCGATCGAGGTGGAGAATACTTAAGTGGTGAGTTCGATGACTATCTTAGAGAGCATGGTATTTTATCCCAACTCACACCTCCTGGGACTCCACAATGGAATGGTGTCTCTGAAAGGAGGAATCGAACCCTGCTTGACATGGTTCGTTCTATGATGGGTCATTCAACTCTACCAGAATCATTCTGGGGGTATGCGCTGAGCACTGCAATATATACTCTTAACCGAGTTCCAACCAAGGCGGTTGAAGGAACACCATACCAGCTATGGACGGGCAAATGCCCGGTTCTGTCACACTTAAAGATTTAGGGCTGTGAGGCTTATGTCAAACGTCTTTTGACGAATGGCAAGCTTGACGCCAAGTCTGATAAGTGTTTCTTCGTGGGATACCCAAAGAAAACTCGAGGGTATTCATTCTATCACCCTATCGATAAGAAGGTATTCGTTGCTCGCAATGGTCTCTTCCTCGAGAAGGAATTTCTCTCCATCGCAACTAGCGGGAGAAAGATAGAGCTCGAAGAAATTCGAGACGACGAAGAAACTACCGCGCCGGTTCTGGAACATGAGCTAGAGGAACAAACTGTTGTACCTCAAAATGATCAAGATACACAAGAACCCCGTAGGTCTAACCGGTTACGCACACAACCTGAAAGGTATGGATTCCTCCTAACCTTTGAGGGTGACGTAATGCTTATCGACCAGGATGAGCCGGAGACCTACCTCGAGGCAATCAGTTGTCCCGAGGCTGAGGAATGGCGTCAAGCCATGCAGTCCGAAATGGATTCCATGTACACCAACCAAGTATGGACTTTGGTTGATGCACCCGAAGGGATCAAACCCATTGGGTGCAAATGGGTCTTCAAAAAGAAGACTGACATGGATGGTAAGGTGCAAACCTTCAAGGCACGATTGGTAGCAAAAGGATATCGTCAAATACATGGTATCGACTATGACGAAACTTTTTCTCCAGTTGTCATGATTAAATCCATTCGGATCTTACTTGCTATCGCAGCATACCATGATTACGAAATCTGGCAGATGGACGTCAAAACGGCTTTCCTTAATGGAAACCTCCTTGAGGATGTCTTTATGACACAACCTGAAGGGTTTTGCGCTCCTGAAGAATCTACCAAGGTATGCAAGTTGCAGCGATCAATCTACGGATTGAAGCAAGCCTCACGGAGTTGGAACATCCGCTTTCACGAAACTGTCATCGGCTTTGGTTTTGAAAGAAATTCGGATGAATCTTGTGTATACAAGAAGGTCAGTGGGAGTGCTGTAGTCTTCCTTGCTCTGTATGTTGATGACATACTGCTCATAGGAAACGATATTCCTACTTTAACCACCGTCAAAACGTGGTTGAGTAAGAGTTTCTCTATGAAGGACTTGGGAGATGCCAGTTATGCACTTGGCATAAGGATCTATAGAGATAGATCACGGAAGATGTTAGGTCTCAGTCAAAGTACATACATAGACAAGGTCCTTGCTAGATTCAGCATGTCTGAGTCGAAACGAGAAAGTTTGCCTATGGCCCAAGGCACGAGTCTTTCCAAGACTCAGGGTGCTTCCACTCCGGAGGAAGTAGAACGCATGAGAAATGTTCCTTATGCGTCGGCCATTGGATCCATCATGTATGCGATGGTATGTACGAGACCTGATGTCGCCTTTGCTCTGAGTGTCACGAGTAGATACCAGCCCAACCCTGGCGAAGGCCATTGGATGGCTGTGAAGAACATCCTTAAATACTTCCGTAGGACTAAGGATGCCTTCCTGGTATATGGCGGAAAAGAAGAGCTCAGTATTGTTGGATATACTGATGCCAGCTTCCAAACTGATAGAGATGACTTCAAGTCGCAGGCAGGGTATGTGTTTTGTTTGAATGGCGGAGCTGTTACCTGGAAAAGTTACAAGCAAGATACTACCGCTGATTCCACTACAGAAGCAGAGTACATGGCTGCAGCCGAGGCAGCCAAGGAAGGTGTGTGGCTCAAGAATTTTATTACTGAGCTTGGAGTGGTTCCTAGCATCAAGAACCCTATACCGTTGTTTTGCGACAACAATCGGGCAATTGCACAAGCGAAAGAACCTCGGTCTCACCAGAAGACCAAACACATCGTTAGACGTTATCACATCATACGAGAAATCGTTGCACGTGGGGACGTTGAGATTTGCAAGATAGGTACAGACGACAATATCGCGGATCCGTTGACGAAGACTTTGGGAAAGCCTAAACACGAGAGTCATACGTGGTCCATGGGCATTCGAGAAATGCTTGATTGGCCTTAGGGCAAGTGGGAGATTGTTGTATTTAGGTGCCCTAGCGGCAATCAAATACCTATGTAACTGTACACTTTATCATGAATGAAAGGCCTTGAAGTATGTTTTATATCTCGTGTAACATAACATAGCTTCAGTCCATAGACGATAGCGCTTCAGTAACATAGATGAGGACTACGATGTTCTGATTATGAGACTGATACTTCTTGACGAAGACTATATCTAGAATATCCCTAGTCGCACTTTATGATAATACGGACGTCATAACGTATCAAGACTAGTACGTACGAGATGAGATAGTTGCGTCTCATAGACTATAGGTATTGTGATATCTTAATCTGTACGTAGGTGCATATTATATTGATAATATGTGACTGGATTGACCCATCTTGAGAATACTGCATGGATCTACAGTAATGTGTTTATCAGTATTCTCAAATCGACCTTGCTATAACTATCCTCAGACTTGAAGTTATTACATTCTCTGATATGTGGGGCCGTATGCTTTGATTCATAACTAATGCTATCTGAAATACTGGTAGACGTACAGTTATGCGTTGGGTATGCCGCTAAGCATATTTAGAGATGTGAATAACAGATTCAGGATCTGTCCCTTCTACTGTATAGAAGTATAATGTCAATGGGCCCACTGAATAGTAGGACTTGGGAAAGTGCATGGCCATGCCCAGATATGTCGCTATCTAGAGACTGATAAATATCTGATCCCTGCCAGTCTACTTGAGATTCAGTAACAGCTGATTTAACTATACAAGGATACACATCCCATGCCTTGTGTTAAATCATGACATTTAGGACAGAAGGATAATAGTTATAGAACGTCTTGTGTCGTAGAAGGTATTGATGAGATGAACGTCTTTTTCATAATCTGGGGATAATAATGTGTTTCTAGATACCGCTTATTATCTATGGCATTAATTTTATTAATATCATTGCTAGTGTTATGGATACCTAAAGGGTCACACACTTAGGACTTGTAAGGGAGTAGTATACTACACTAGTGGGAGTAATATTAAATATATAGTTGTGATAATTTTATATATATATGTATTTCGAAAATACATATGTATTTTAAAATTATATTTTGTTTGTGTCATTTTAATTATATGATAATTATATTTTGACAAAACAAATTTTATTTTATATATATATATATATATATATATATATATATATATATATATATATATATATATATATATATATATATATATATATATATATATATATATTATATATATATATATATATATATATATATATATATATATATATATATATATATATATATATATATATATATATATATTACTTTTATTTTCATCATTTTAATTATATGATAATTATTGATGCAAAAATAAAATGTAATGTATTTTAATATAATATGGCCGAAATTCTAAGGAAAAAAATACAAAACATATTTTGATATTCCACCTAATGATATATTTGATTTTATAATCAAATATTTGATTAACAAAAGGATATTTGTCTTGTTGTGTTGGTTGGGGACATTACATTAATCCTAATTTGTTTTGTCCCTAAGCTATTTCCTAGAAATTCATTTAAGTTGTTTATTATAAAATGAGAAAAATCCCTCCCCATTTTATGTGTGTGATTTTTCGGCCATCCCAATTTTAGAGAGAAGAAAATTTTATTTTGTGTTCAAAGATATTTTTCTAAAGTGTTAGAAATATACACAAAATATTATAAACAAATATTTATAAGATAAATATTTTACTATATATTTATTACTCCCAAAGTAGTATTATTATAGTTTTTACTATCCTATATTAAACTTGCTAGCACAAGTTTAATCTTGGACTCCGGAGCAAGTTCGTGTGGATACGTTGGAGGCTTCATACGTTTGGCGCTACGTTCATCTCCTCAAAACCATCCCCGACCGTTCCTCCGTTCTCCGTTTTCACCGTTAAGGTAAATTTCTTACTATAGCTAGTAATTTATGTAAGTTGTTCTTGGGTGGAATCGAGTTTTGGACTATAAATTTTTGTTTTCCGCTGCGTTATCCAAGCCTCGTTTCCCAACAAAAGGCATGTCCAACGATTATTTAGGGAGAAAAACAAGAGATCACGATATCCCACTAATAGGCATTGAAGTATGTATGCCCACCGGCAGAAGAGTGGAAGCGTGTTTGAGGTCTCAAAAATTGAAAACTTACTCCGATACCATGAAGAAAATAATAATGGGGAAGGTATATACTCTCTCCGTCCCAAAAACATTTACACCTTTCAAAAAAATTGTGTCTCACAATCTCCTACCCATTTCAATTAAAAAACCACTTTTACCCCTTACTTTTTCAAAATCTACCTATCACATCATACCTTTTTCCTAATAATATACACATCACATCCTACTTTTACCCATCACATCAAGGGTAGTTTTGGAAAGTCAACACGAAATTATCTCTCCCTTAATTTCAACTTTAGTCAAAATGTGTAAATCTTTTTGGGACGGAGGTAGTACATCTCTATTGAATTGTCTTATGAATACAAATACCTAACCCTCTTTATATAGAAAGAGGATAAAGCAAACAAGAAAATTTCTATTCCTACTAAAACAAGAATTAAGCGAACTAGAAAAGATGCTAAACCTTGGGGTTTGATTTCCTTCTAATATCTCAAGCCAACACCATTGCTGCATGTTGGAATTAGAAGAGGAAGAACACTGCGAAGCAGTGTTAAACGAAGAACTCGATAGAATAACGAATCGCGTACGAAACGCTTTCAGATCAAAGTTATTTCGGGGTATACGAAATACTTCAATCGGATAAGACGTTAATTCAGAACAAGCACTCGAGAATCTGTCTATCAACCCATACCACGAGACTCTATTTTATAGAGTCGAAAATCCTTGTGATCGGACATGAACATTCGCGTAGATGTACGCGTACGTTCGCGCAAGAAGAAGAAAGGTGCGAGTTTGAACGAAAGGTCTCCTGCGGTTGAAGGCTTAATTTCGACGTTTATCCATTATGTACGAGTCCTTTACCGTTTAGGACTCCCGTCACTCCCGGCCAGGGGCTCTGCCCCTTGGACCCCGCCAGGGGCTGCCGCCCCTTGGACCCCGCTACCCGGGGGCTGCCGCCCCCGGACCCCGCAGTGAATTTATAATATCGTTGAACGAGCGCGCACTCCGCGCCTCCTAACTCGTTTGACAACGTCTATTTAAATTCTTGTCCGATCAAAGTAAATCCAATTACACAAAATAAATTGATGACACTAAAATCACCAACACTGCACCGAATCAATCTAATGAAGAAAGCAGATAACAAAATGAGAAAACTTTTGCCACGAGCCGTTAGTTTTCTAATCTATTGGACATCCCATAAATAAACTAAGCATAGCACATTTTCTGCACTTTCCCTTAGATCAAACAATTGAGTACAAGAGACATATAATACTGAGGCTGGATTCATGAACCATTTAATTGGAATAGCCCTCGTTCCCTCCTTTTTTGCGCTCGCAGTTTGGTCGAAGTATTAAATTTGAAGCAGACAGTCCCATATATGTTCATAATCCCAGCAAAATGTAGTAGACCAGCGTTATTGGTAAGGCAATTAGCATCCCAAATATCTGCAGTGTTGGTGTAGATAGTAGATACGATGTTAAAGAGGATTTTATGCTGGAGGAAATTGATAACAATGTAACTACGTACATTACTCCCCGGAAGGCTTGTCTTCCGTATGAGGGGCTGGCGTTAGGCCTCGGTTTGGTCCTCCCCTCACTTTGTGGTGACGATGATATCTTAATAATACTCGGTAAGGGTTTGCCTAGACCTTACCCCACCATACTTGGTGGTTTGCCCACTCGGATAAAAAAAAATGTAACTACGTACAAAGTAAGTACCCTTTAATAGAAAGAGAGCCGATTCTGCCATTCCAAATTAGATGCAATCATTCCTTTTATCAAAATTTGTCTCGTAAGTCCTAATGTTTATTACTCCCTTCCCCCCAAAATATTTTACAATTTACGTAAAACCTAAATAAAATTTTAAACATATTTAATCTATTTTTTTAAAAATTAGCTATAGAAATTTCAAATAAAACTTACATGTTCAAAAACTAGGTAAAAAATTCTTCAAAACAAGAAGTAAAAAAAAATATTTTATTTTATCGAATAATGAATCAAAACGCACAAACAAACAAATGTTTCTGTTACTTTTAAATAGTGAGCACTGTAATTCTTGGAGGAAGTAGTTTTTCAATATTTCTAAAGATTTTTCTCTGTCCCAAGAAGATCACCGTTGTTTAACTTTTTTGGTCATAGTGTGTTATACTTTGACAAATAATTATGAAAAATATATATTTTGTGATAATATAAATTTTGTAAAGGTGAGTTTATTTTAGAATATAGTTTTAATAGTTTTGATAATTCTCCTCATCTGAATTTGACTTTTTCAAGTCATATAAGATGAATTTGAGTTTCAAATAAACAAAAACTGCAATGTATATTTGTGTGTATGTGTGTGTTGTCTACTTGTCTATATGTGTGTGTGTGTGTGTGTGTGTGTGTGTGTGTGTGTGTGTGTATGATATTATTAAAGATATCTTGTTGAAAACTTTCTAAATTCTCTCTTATTATACTAAGGCAATGATCTCTTCACTAGATCTGAATGTTTATGATCAGAATTGAATAAGTTTCCGATCTGATTTGATCTGGTCTGATCTAGTCTTAATGTAGTTATATTTATAACTATTTCTGATCTGATCGAGTTTGATATGATATTATATCTGAACATGTTCAATCAACAAAAAGTAATAAGTAATATGAATAAGTTGGAGAGAACATGACCTAATATGCAGTACAAATTAAGAGCAATTGAAACTCTAAGTTTATCGAGATTGAATCGAAAATGTCAGCTTAGATAAATACATTGAGATTAAGGTATTATCAAATTTCTATATAACACTTAATTTTTGTCACATCTTATTTTGTAGAATTTGTTATGTAGTTTATAAATATCTAAATTTTACTCCCTCCGTCCCTGATTAGTTGTCCACTTTTAACTTTTTTTCATTCAAACTTGGTAAACTTTGATCTTAAATTAAATAAAAATAATATTAGATATTGATATAAATTAGTTTTATTAGATTTATAATATCAAACTTTTTAAAATTATCTAATTAATATACAATAATATAAATATTTTTTAATTATAGATCAAAAAATAAAAACAATTGACAGGAAAATATCAAAAACTGAATAAATATATATACTCAGAGACGGAGGTTGTATTTTTAATTTATAGATAAAATTATTTCAAAAGTCACTAAATTTTGAACGTCATTAGAATAAGAAAACATTTGTCTAGGGAGGGAGGGAGTAAGAGTTGGAAAGCACGGGGATGGGAGGTAGTGGGATGAGAATAACGTACGCAGTGCTAAGAATGTCAGGGTGCACGCCATATTCCTTGGCGAAGACAAAGGGGACAATTCCTTGAGGCAGAGCAGCCTGTTGTCATATTATTATTATAGTACAAAATGATAACAAAGGTTATTAGTTGGGTTAATTAGCCTGCCGCTGCAGGCAGACAAGATGGAGATCGAGTAAAGCGATAGGCGCGGGGAATTGTCGGGGGAATAATAATAATAATGGATTGGGATTGGTGACCTGGACAATGGCAACGTGTAAGAGAACGCCTCGGAGGCCGACAGCGATGGAGGCGGCAGCCATCACAGCTGGGCCAGTGAGGAATCTAACGCCCATAGCGAAAGTCGCCACCGAGTTCCCACATGCTATGATCTTTGGTTGTAATGCCATGAACAGACCTGTCATACACACAAACACTAACCTTTAATTAGTTCAACCCTCCCAATCATTTCACCCCCCACAAACTACTTAACCGACAACCATAACTACATTTGGGGCAAAGAGATGTGGTGTACATTTGGAGTACACCTTTGATGTAAAGGTGTACCCCTAGCATATCCCTAACTACGCAGAGGATCAGATATACCTCCCCGCTACCATCTCACCTACCATTTAATTTAATCTCTCCCTTCTACTATCACAATTAAGTTGGAAATTTGTAACATGATCCTTTTTAATAAGGTATTTTTTAAATCAGTACGTCATCAATAAAAATTTATTACCTCATTGCCATCTGGTAATTGAGATTTAGTCTCTAGATTAGATATTTTTTCGTAAATAATGTTACTCAAATGATAATTAATTGGGAGTATTCTGATATTTTTTCATCAACTAAATTTAGAATAAGTTCTTAAAGTGATTATTTAAAATGAAATGCTTTCTCAAGATGGTTTTATCTGATTAAAGATGTGTATTTGATCCAAATTTTAAAAGATTTTTTTATAGGCTTTTAATAATTTATAGATTATGTTTAGTTCATGAATTATTTTAATTTTTACATTTAATTGTATAGAAATGACGAATTTGAGAATATATGTTAAATTTAGATGATTAAAATACAAAAATACACTTTAATTAATAATAATTTGAGTAATATTATTTACGAAGGACTACCTAAAAAATAGGTCTCAATTATAAAGTACAATGTAGGTAATTAGAAATTATCGATGACCGAATTAGATTATACCTTATCACAAATGAGCATTCTGAGAATTTACTTATGTATAAACAGTACACCCTACTTATGTATAAACAGTACACCCTATGTAAATTTGATTCTTATAAAATTTTTAAAAAATTTATTTAATAAGATTTAAAATGCATAGATTAAATTTATATAGATGAGAGATTATTTATTGAACCATATGCTTTTTTCTTTAAAAAATGCTATATTTTAAAAAAAGATACTACCTCCGTCCCAGAGTATTTGTCCACTTGCATTTTTACACACCATCCAATACACTTCTTTAATCCATTTTATCTTGTAATTTGTATATTAAAAAATTATAGAAATTATATATTAATAATCTATATGTTAAGACAAATCAAACAAGATCACACATGACTATATTTAGGCTTAGACATTAAGAGAATTTGATGAGCCAAAATGCTTAAATGAATAGTTCCAAAAGTCAAAACTGGACGAATAATCCGGGACAGAGGGTGTAAAAAGGAAACTATAACAATTATTACGGAAAAAGGAATTAGATTTCATTACCCCCTCCGTCCCTTTTAAAATCTTCCTTTTTTCTTTGACAGCTTTAAAAATCTTTTACTTTGACACTTAAGATCAATTTTTTAAAGTTTGACTAAAAATTATGAAAAAAATATATTAAATTGCATTATTTAAAAAAAGATAAAAATTGAAATAAAAAACTTAGTAAGAAAAAAGGCGATTACGTTTTATTACTTCATCCGTCCCTTTTAAAACCTTCCTAGTTTGACTCTTAAGATCATTCTTTTATATTTGATTACAAATTAAAGAAAAAATGCATTGAATTGTGATACAAATTAGTTTCAAGAAGTTCATTTTGATACAAAGTTTTAAAACATTTAAAGTTTTATAATATATATCCAATTATAAATAAAGATATCAGTTATAATATTGAATATCGTAAAAAGTGAACTGAGAAGATTTAAAAGGGAAAGAAGGAGACTCATACATATCATATTAAAATTCTTCGTTTTAAAGAGTACTACTTTAGTTTTAAAATAAGTTTCATTCATTTCAAGAATTTTTTATGTACTTCATGAGCATTATTTATAAATTCAAACCACAAAACTTAAATTGAAAAAAAACAAACCAAAAACTTAATATAAAAACAGTGCAGTAGAAAATGAATTAAGAGAATAAACTACTAATTAAATAAGTAAGGTCACAAATTTATTTCTCCCTCACACAAATAAATTTGAAATAAAAACTTCCAATTTCAATTTAAAACTTCCTCTTTTCTTAAAGTTACAAAAATTAAAAGGAAAATTATTTTAAATAATCCAACCTTTTCGATGAAGGGTGAGATTATTTTCGATGACCATGAAAAGTAAGATTATTTTTGAAAGAGTATGAAAATATAGAATTATTTGAGATAGCTTTTCCAAATTTAAAAGCTAACTTTAAAGTAGACATAATTTTTGAAATAGATCTTGAATTGTGTTAAAGTTAAAAGAGATAATCGGAAAATAACAGAGCACAAGGGGAGACATGTATGATGACACCACACACTTTTTCTTTTCGCACGTTTTCTTTAGGTTTGTAAGTCTATTGTGCTCCGTAATTTAGTGTATTAATTAGTGTAGGGTGGAGATCACTCATTAGCCTATGAGGGGAGGATTTGATTTTTGAGGCCACCCTAATAATAACAACAAACTAAGTTTCAGAAATCTTTATTCGTTATTTGGCACCCAGCTCAACAGGGGTTTCATGACAAAAAATAAATATAGTCATAAAGCCCCATAATCCCTCCTCATGATTACAAATTAATCATTTTTTATTTATCTTTTTAAATTTAAGCTAAAATAAGTAAATAAAACATACCCCATACAATATTCAAATAATTAAATATATACATACATATTTCCTCCCATAATTTTTTTCTGAAATTTCCGTTAAAATTTTATAGGGTTGATTTTTGAAAAATTTATGTAAATAGTACTAAAACATAATGACTTTCCTTAAATAGCATGTTATGTGTTTTCTTCTCAATTTAGTACTTTTAGTCATTATCCATTAGTCATTATTCAAGTAAATGTTCGTCATCACTAGACATTATGAAAATTATTAAGTGCTATTTAGAGAATAAAAGAGTTTAAGTGCTATTTAAGAAAATGACTTAAGTTTTAGTTTTATTTTGTGCAAATATTTCTTGATTTTTTTTCTTGGATATATAATGTCAAAGATTTTTTTTGATGAAATGCTCTTATCATATTTTATTTTATAGAACTTTTAATTTACTTGGTTTCGAATAAAGTACTCCCTCCGTCCCAAATTATATGTCACATTTGTTTTTTCAACAATCGCGGTAACTTTTGTTTAACTCTATGTTTTCATTAGTTATTTGATAAAATAAAATATTCTTGACACCTATTATTTCAAAGAACTTTTCATGTAGTTTTTTTTCACAAACATACTAATTTTTGGATTGCACCAAGAGAAGAAAATAGTCTGAAAGAACTAAAAAAGTTTGTTTTTGAATTGAGTAATGTAGTAGGTGTAATAAGAGTCCGGAACAACGAGAATATATTAAAATTTAAAAAAGATGGAGAGTTACCCAGGCTGAACATAGCCATGCCAAGACCAGCATCTGAAAGAATAGAAATGGACTTTGCAATTATTGCAGGCATCTCTACATTCCATCTGCAAGCAAGTAGCCAGTATTGTCCAAACTCATCAGTTTTAATTAAAAATGAATGGCTGGGTAAAAATATCTCCATTCCTAAGTATTTGTCCAATTATAATTTTTTACAGGTAATTATTTTTAATATATATATATATATATATATATATATATATATATATATATATATATATATATATATATATATATATATATTGCATACTCCCTCCGTTCTAAAACTTTCTTCCCAGAACCCTATTCCAACTTCACGGAAATTTATATTTATTTATGTTTTTTCATGGCCTATATGATAAAATAAAATATTCTTGTCACCACTTGTTTTGTTGAACTTTTGATGTAGTTTTTAAATATGTATGTTTTATTTTTTATTTCTATACCAATATTTAAATAAAATAGATTGAAAAAACTTGGAATTTTTCTTCGTTTTGCGCAACGGGAAGAAAGTTTTAGGACGGAGGGAGTATTAATTAGATAAATTAATATTTTGAATATATCTTATTTAATAAATCTAGTAAAACTATTTTTTATCAATATATAATATCATTTTTATTTAATTTGAAATCAAAGCTTATCAATTTTGACTAAAAAAAGTCAAAAATAGATAAATACTCTGAGACAGAATAAGTAATACTCCCTCTGTCCACCATAGATCTTCCCAATAGCCCTTTTTCTTTGTCCACAATAGATCTTCTCATTTCATTTTTTAACAAGTAAAATACCACAACTACCCCCACTTACTTTATTTATTACACTTCACCCACATCATTTAATACACTCCACCCATTTTTCATTAAGGGTATTATGGTAAACTTTCACCTTTTTTCAACTCTCCTTAAAAACCACCAAAAGTCAAAATGAGAACATCTTAGGCGGACGGAGGTAGTATAATACACAATGGGGTAAGTAAATACTCATAAATAAACACTCCCCTTCTGGAGTATTTCTCCACCTTTGACTTTTTATATCAAAATTGGTAACTTTTACTACAAATTAAATAAAAATGATATTAGATATTGATTCAAAAATAATTTTTATTAGATTATACTCCCTCCGTCCCAAAAAGATTTACACCTTTCAAAAAAATTGCGTCCCACAATTTCTTACTTATTTCTATTAAAAAACTACTTTTACCCCTTACTTTTTCAAACCCTACCTATCACATCATACCTTTTTTCTAATAATCTACATATCACATCCTACTTTTACCCATCACATCAAAGGTATTTTTGGAAAGTCAATACAAAATTATCCCTTCCTTAATTTCAACTTTAGTCAAAACGTGTAAATCTTTTTAGGATGGAGGTAGTATAAGATATTTTCAAAGTATTATTTTTTCTAATTAATATACTCCCTCCGTTCCAAAATATTTACCACATTTCCTAGTTCAAAAGGCACAAAAATTTTTGTTTATTTGCACGTTTTCATTTATTATTTGATAATATAGAATGTTTTTGATACCTCTCATTTAGAAGAATTTTTCATTTAGTTTTAAATATTTAAATTTAATTTTCTATTTTTATACTAATATTTAAATAAAATGAATTTAAAACTTGATATTTGTCTCCGTTTTTTGAAATGTGGTAAATATTTAAAGACGGACGAAATACAATATACTCCCTCCGTCCCAAAAAGATTTACACGTTTCAAAAAAATTACGTCCCACAATCCCTTACCCATTTCTATTAAAAAACTATTTTTACCCCTTACTTTTTCAAACCCTACCTATCACATCATACCTTTTTCCTAATAATCTACACATCACATCATACTTTTACCCATCACATCAAAGTTATTTTTGGAAAGTCAACACAAAATTATCCCTCTATTAATTTCTACTTTAGTCAAAATGTACCCATCTTTATGGGACGGAGGGAGTATATTTTATTTAAGTATAGGTCAAATGTTGAGAACGATTGACTGAAAAAAAATCGAAACTAGAACGGAGGTAGTAAATAATGAAATGATGAAGGGATAGATGAATGGGGACACACACTCGTGTCTCCGTGCGTACTTGAATGAGAGGAGGGACCAAGTAAGGCCGAGCAAGCTGGAGTAAGTGTTTGGGTTTCTTATAAGTTTTCTCCAAACCATGATTAGTATAAGCCTTGTCATCACACTTGTTGGAGGGCTGCCCTTCACTTTCCTCTCTTCCACGACTTTCCCACCTCCAACAATTCTGTCATTGTTGTTCATTTCTACATCTTTATTTTTCATCATCTCCTTGTAATCAATACCTTCAATCTTCTTGCTACCTTCAAATTCTAATCCAACCAAAAACTCGATAAAATTTATCCATAAAACCCCAAAGAAAGTTTTTGTAATAATCTAACATACTACCTGCCACTTCATAAAACGGGTTATATTTTAACTTTTAGTAAAAAGAAGTGTATATTTGTGATTGACTTTCTAATTTTCACTTGATGTGATATGAAAAAGTAAGATGTGATGAATAAACTATTAGTCAAAAAGTATAATGTGATAGCTAAGATAAGAAAACGTAAGTTTAAAAATGATTTTTAATAGAAAGTGAAAATATTTTAATAAAAAAATGAAAGAGGATATATTTTAAAAAGAGGAATTTACTTAAAGAAATATTTGCATTAAATAGCACTAAAACTTAAGTCATTTCTCTAAATAGTACTTAAATAGCACTTAATAATGTCCATAATGTCTAGTGATGACGAATATTTGCTTGAATAATGACTAATTCATAATGACTAAAAGTGCTACATTGGAAAGAAAAACACATGTGGTGCTAATTAGAGAAAGTCATTATATTTTAGTGTTTTTTAAGTAAATTTCTCTTACTTAAATAGTACTAAAACATAATGATTTTCTTTAAGTAGCACTACATGTATTTTTTTTCCCAATGTAGCACTTTTAGTCATTATGCATTAGTCATTATTCAATCAAATATTTGCCATCAATGGACATTATGGACATTATTAAGTGTTATTTAGGGAATAAAACAGTTTAAGTGATATTTAGGGAAATGATTTAAGTTTTAGTGTTATTTAGTGCAAATATTTCTTTTAAAAAACTAGGGAGAATGATCAATTGGACATACAAATATGGTATGGGTAAAATAATTTGGATAGAGGAACAAAATGATGAAACCTTTGGCTGGGGGAATGTGGACTCTGACTTCCTTATTAGCAGGCTGGTCTAGAGGAATGATTGCATGGTTGTTACGGCCTCCAAAGACATCAGAAACGGGGGACCCACTCGAGCTCCAAACGAACATGTGAAGTTCTTTCCCGCCCTCTTCCCCACCCTTTAGCGGTGCATGATTATTGGGTTTCTTGGCGATGACTTGATTATTGGCCCCTTTGTTTGAAGGCGAAAACATGCCAGGGTTTGGAGCCGGGTAGAAATGATGATGAGATCTAGCTTTAGTACTCTCGTCTTCGTGGTTAGAAGGCCGGGGGTTGGCCCAACCACGTCGTCGCTAGCACTGAAATTGGAATTTCTAGCAGCGGCCATGGAGAAGAAGTCGACGTGGTTGAAGCTGGACCCCCTGGGGGTCGGGTTCCTCGACGATTGCAGGGAATAGATTTCGGCATTGGTGAGGTTTGACGCCCTCGGGGTAACAATGCCGCCCCCGTGAGACATTCTCGAGAAGATGTCCGACCTCGAGGCGCTCGACCTCCTCACCGTGACGTGCAGCTTCCCGTCCTCTTTCACCTCCGCCGATGTCTCCAGCAGCCCCTGCCTTCCGTCCAACGACACGATGTCTGAGTCCACACGGATTGAGACAATGGAGGCTGCCGTGTCGGGGAACTGCTCCGAAATCAGCATCCTGGCGCCCCTGAGCTCAAACAAGAAGAGCATCAGAGTGTACCAGATGATGCACTGGAGCACCACAATCTGGACCATAAGCCCCCCAGAGAAATCCCCATACATCCCCTTCAGCAGAGGGATGCCCATCACAAGGGTATTGGGCAGAGTGGACAAGGAAAACAGGGTGATGGACCACTCCAGACTGCCCCTCTTGCTGAAATTGGCCCACACAGCAAGACCCCCGAGAACAATGAGCTTCTGGAGGGTATCGGCTGCAATGAACCTCAGGTTCATAGTGTAGGGATCATTCTCTGCTATGAAGTGGAATGACAGTAGAGGGACAGCAAAGAGAGCCACAAATCGGTTGATTCCAGAGCACTGGTCCGGGGTGAAAATCTTCCACCACTTCACTGAACCATACGCCAGTAACATGGCCACATACAGTGGAACCATTGCTGTCATGACATGGTAGAAATCTAATGAACTTATCATCTTTCGTGGCTCGCTTTCTTAACTAACTGCCTAGTTCAACTAAACATGCAAGAGATAGAGGCCGCAGAGAGATTTTTTTTTTTTAATGAAATGAAATGGAAAGGAATTACCTATTAGGAATATATATATATATATATATAAAGAGTAGTGTGTGGAAGGTGGCGGAGGAGGAGCATGGGGAAAGTGGTAAATAGTGGCGAATCTTTTGTGGCAGTGTGAAAATACGGAGTAGAATACCGCTTTCCAGAGCTCGGAAGCAAGCACGCGACAGTAATGGCCAAACGTGGGAAATGAATATTAGTCCCTCCTTAGTCCTTTCCCATAGATTTTGTCATTAATTCTTTCTTTTCATAGATATTCTCATTACTTTTTTAATACTCCATCAGTTCCATAAAATCCTTCACATCATACTTTCTATTAAAAATTCACTTTCTATTAAAAATCACTTTTACCCTACCTATCACATCATACTTTTTCACTAATAACTAAACTATCACATCTTACTTTTACCCATCACATCAGGGGCAAAATTGGAAAGTCAACAAAAATAACACTTTCCTTATTTTTGCCAAAAGTCAAAAGTGGAAGGTTTTAAAGGAACGGAGGGAGTATTTAAAATATTACAACTACCCTCACTTACCTTATTTATTACATTTCTACAACATTTAATACAGTACTCCACCCATTTTCATTAATTGTACTTTGATAAACTTTCATCTTTTTTCGATTCTTATTAAAAACCACAAAAAAAAGATCTTAGAGAGACAGAGGAAGTAATTAATATTTGTTCCCTCGTTTAAGTATTCCTTACCCCACTTCTTATACCACCTTCTTCTCCCGCAGTCTCACCGTATTTAATACCTAATACTTTCCTGATCCTAAATTCTATTCCAATTATGTAGATATTGTTGATGTAGGTTTTTTAGACTACTACAAAAAAAAGCAATTTAAATCGGTCGTTTTTACCTTTTTAAATCGGTTGGAAACCGATGCAGATACTTGCGATTAATCGTTCAATTTACCTTTTGCATCGGTTGTCAACCAATTCAAAAGCCTCTTCCCAGAAATGGCGCCACTTCTGGGAATGGACTTTTGCATCGGTTATTAACTAACAACTGAATCAAAAGCCCCTTCCCAGAAGTGGCTTTTGCATCGGTTAGCTAACAACTGATTCAAAAGCCCATTCCCAGAAGTGGTGCCATTTTCTAGGAAGAGCCTTTTGAATCGGTTGTTAGCTAACAACCAATTCAAAAGCTCCTTCCCAGAAGTGACGCCACCTCTGGGAAGGGGCTTTTGAATCGGTTTTAGCTAACAACCGATGCAAAAGCCCCATTCCATTTCTAAGGAAGGGTCTTTTGCATCCGTTGTTATCTAACAGCCGATGCAAATAATATTTTTTTTAAACCTGGTGCAGTTTGTAGGACGTACCACAATTGTAACACCCTAATCCGTCCAGGTCTGCAGCCTCTTTTGGACTAAAGCATTAACTTGGTAATTGTCAAAATTTAAAACATTTCAAACACTTTTATTTATCATAATAATATTTTTCATAATATAAACAGTACAGAGTTTTCAATATTGCGGAAGCTTAACAAATCATAATCACAAACATAATTTATTTATGTTCTTTAATTCAAACCATCACATCCATTCCAACAATCTCGCATCCGTCTGCCTCCAGGATCACGTCACTTCATTCTTTCTATTAACCTTCGTGTAGCAAATAAAACATACTACACGCTCAGCGTTGAAGCTGAGTAAGCATATCTAATGCGTCGAACATCCATATAAACTGAATCTAAATTCATAATCAAATCATTTGATATCATGCACATAATGTTCAGTTCAGATATTCAATAATCATTAGTCAGTATTCATCATTCATTATTCAACATTTATATTCATATTTGACGTTCATCGGTTATTCATAATATTCACAATATTCAATTCAATAATCATCATTCAATATTCATTCATATTCAATGGTCATCTGTCATTTATAATAATCACAATATTCAATTCAATAATCATCATTCAATATTCATTCATATTCAATATTCAACATTCGACAATATCCTTAAACTATTCTTAGTCTAAGGCAAATCACTTTAATGTTTATCAACCCTTAAATGAATTCTAGTTTAAATAATTAAACTATATTCCAGCATAAAGTACTCCTAAATAATCCTCAAGCTAGGCCTATTTTAAGATAAAAGGGTTTAGAAAATCTTAAACTTACCTTCACTTAAGGGAAACCAGAAACCGACAGCGTAGTGTTCACTGTTGGATGGGTGGTACCCCCAAACGAGTATATAACACCCTAATCTGTCCAGGTCTGCAGCCCCTTTCAGATTAAAGTATTAACTTGGTAATCGTAAAAATTTAAAACATTTCAAACACTTTTATTTATCACAATAATATTTTTCATAATATAAACAGTACGGAGTTTTCAATATTGCGGAAGCTTAACAGTCATAATCACAAACATAATTTATTTATGTTCTTTAATTCAAAACCATCACATCCATCCCGACAATCTCGCCTCCGTCTGCCTCCAGGATCACGTCACTTCATTAACCTGCGTGTAGCAAATAAAACATACTACACGCTCAGCGTTGAAGCTGAGTAAGCATATCTAATGCATCGAACATCCATATAAACTGAATCTAAATTCATAATCAAATCATTTGATATCATGCACATAATGTTCAGTTCAGATAATCAATAATTATTAAAAATTATTCATCTTGCATTATTCAACATTTATATTCACATTCAATGTTCATCAGTCATTCATAATAACTGCAATATTCAATTCAATATTCATCATTCAATATTTACTCATATTCAATATTCAATATTCAACATTCAACAATATCCTTAAACTATTCTTAGTCTAAGGCCAATCACTTTAATATTTGTCAACCCTTAAACGAATTCTAGTTTAAATAATTAAACTATATTCCAGTATAAAATATTTCTAAATAATCCTTAAGCTAGGCCTAGTTTAAGATAAAAGGGTTTTGAAAATCTTAAACTTACCTTCACTTAAGACCAACCAAAAAACCGACAGCGTAGTGTTCACTGTTGGGTGGGTGGTACCCCCAAACGAGTAGGTACTCAAGTTTGGTTCTTGGATCCCGTACGTACGTTTTAACCCTAGCCACCGGGGTTCATACCCGCAAGGCCTAACTTAAATAGGTATATCTTAGAGGTCTTCTAGATACCTTTCAAATCAACATTAATATGGGTATATCTTAGAGGTCTTCTAGATACTCTTAACAATACATTTTATGTTCACAATCATCAATATATTCATTATGATTTAATCATTCACAATTATCATTTTTAATCAGAATATTCATCAAGATTCAATCATCATAATAATCAATCAATAATCATTACCATAATCATCAATCAACATAATATTCAATAATAATTAGCGGCCTAGCTTCGGGTGTTAACACCCTAACTTACCGTCATGCATCACATAACATTTTTATTTGTTAAAAACATCATTTTTATTATGGTAAATCATTTTTCCAATGATCATAATCAATTGGTGGATTTTAGAGCATATATTTTCCGAATATTTTCAGGACAGGATCTGGACTTAAGAAAAATCGATTTTTATTTTTAAAAATAATCAATTAATACCTAAAAATCGATTTTTATATTTAAAATAATCCATTAATAGCTAAAAATCGATTTTTATATTTTAAATAATCAACTAATTTCTAAAAATCGATTTTTATATTTTAAATAATCAATTAATTGCTAAAAATCGATTTTTATATTTTAAATAATCCATTAATTACTAAAAATCGATTTTTATATTTTAAATAATCAATTAATTACTAAAAAACGATTTTTATATTTAAAATAATCAATTAATACTTAAAAATCGATTTTTATAATTAAAATAATCGATTAATAACGTTAAATCGATTTTTATGATTAAAATAATTGATTATTATTATTTTTAAATATACTCACTCTCTGAACAAATTTTTAATCGATTATTAGGAACGAAATAATCGATTTTCGGCCACTGTTCATCATCTTCTTCCTCTGTTCAATTTTTAACATTATCATTTTTAATTACCTAACTTCAATTAAATTATATAGGAATGTTCCCCAATGTTCACAGATCATTTTAGAGTCATTAATTTGTAGTTTTAACAACAATTTCTTGGTTTATGATTCTTGGTTCTTCAAACATGTCAAACATAAAACTCAACCAAACGACCGTTTATGAACGTAAAAACGATCTATACGAACATTCTAATCACTAGATATATCTACGGGCTTACCTCAAAGTGTAATGGAGGTTTTGAAGATTTTCCGGCGAAACTTCTGACGAGGATTGTGGCTATCTCCGGCGATGGGAAGCTCTCTTGACAGCACTACTTCACTCTCTACACTCTCAGCTATTTATTGGAAGAAGAATGGTGAAAAATGGTGATGTTTAGAGAGGTATATATAGTGGAGAGGAGAGGAAGAAGACACAGGTTTGGTGACATCCGTTTCCCTATTCTGGCGTCTCGGTGGAGGGAGCGGCGATTGCTAGGATTCCCATACGCAAGTCTCTGATTGGGACTAATTTGGTCCTAGTCGGGGAACACTTTTTGGTCCAACTTTCTCCGAATTGAAATCCGATTGCACCGTTGCGATCAGACAGTTAAACTCTATCTAACGATATAATTTTTATATTTATTCGTTATACTTTTTCCGACATCATATTTTTGGGTGGTTGACTTTGACAGAGTCAAAATTGGTTTAATTGACCTTTATTCAAAAAGGTTCTCACATTTAATTCATATTATTTATTTCCATGATTTATTTCAATAAATCATTTCAAAGTTCACATTATAAACAATTTCTTGATTTATTCTTAATTTGGGTCTGTACTCAGGTTCCCAATCAAGATCACACAATAAATCAACATGTTGGATTTATCTCTATGAGATTTATCCCAATTATGTTTATTGGATATCAATATATATTTTATTTCAGCCCAAAGCCCAACAACAATTTATTTTAATCAAAACAAATTTTGTTTAATTGAATATTTAATTCAATAAATTTTAGGGTATATTTTGGGGCGTTACAGAGTAGGTACTCAAGTTTGGTTCTTGGATCTCGTACGTACGTTTTAACCCTAGCCACCGGGGCTCATACCCGCAAGGCCTAACTTAAATAGGTATATCTTAGAGGTCTTCTAGATACCTTTCAAATCAACATTAATATGAGTATATCTTAGAGGTCTTCTAGATACCCTTAACAATATATTATTTTCACAATCATCAATATATTCATTATGATTTAATCATTCACAATTATCATTTTTAATCAGAATATTTATTAAGATTTAGGGGCTGTTTGGCAACTTCTGAATGGGTAAGTACTGAACCAGTAAGAGGTCTAAACCATTAAGTGCTGAACGAGTAAGAGGTCTGAACCATTAAGAGCTAGTATATTACTTAACTATTCAAAGGCAAATGTCTGATCAATTCAGATAAGAGGTCTTAACCATTCAGACTCTGTATGATACTTAACCATTCAGAGGCAAATATCTTAACCATTCAGACATCTGAATCATTAAGAGGCTGAAACAAACAGTCTGAACCATTAAGTGATGAACCATTCAGACATCTGAACCATTAAGAGGCTGAAACAAACAGCCCCTTAATCATCATAATCATCAATCAATAATCATTACCATAATCATCAATCAACATAATATTCAATAACAATTAGTGGCCTAGCTTCGGGTGTCAACACCCTAACTTATCGTCATGCATCACATAACATTTTATTTGTTAAAAATATTACTTTTAATGTGAAAAATCATTTTTATAATGATCATAATCAATTGGTATCAAAAATAGGATTTTAGAGCTCAAAAATAACATTTTCAGACAAATTTTCGGATCAAAAATTCAGGGGATCGATCCAGCCCTTTGGATCGATCCACACTAGAAGAAAAACTCCGAGAGGATCGATTTAATGAAGATGATCGATCCACTCTGTGGATTTTCAGCCACTGTTCATTCATCTTCAACCTCGGTCCATTTTTTGGAAAAACCATTTTTAGTCACCGAACTTCAATTAAAATATATAGAGATGTTCTCCAAGGTTCATAGATCATTTTGGTATCATTAATTCATAGTTTTAACATCAATTTAATGGTTTATGATTCTTGGTTCTTCAAGCATGTCAAACACAAAACTCAACCAAACGACCGTTATACGAACATTCTAGTCACTAGATATATCTACGGGCTTACCTCGAAGGTAAATGAAGGTTTTGAAGATTTTCCGGTGAGACTTCCGAAGAGGATTGTGGCTATCTCCGGCGAACTCACACCAATATGATAGCACCACTGAATTCTCCTCACTCCCAGCAGCAGAATAGACAGAAAGTTTGTAAGAAATGGTGAGGAATTGAAGGAATGGAGATGACCCTTATATAGCTAAGTGAAGGAGGAGGAAGACACGGTAATGACCTCTCCTTCAACTGTTTCGGCGGCTGGGTGGAGCGGGCTGCTATCTTCTCCGATTTTAAACGTAAGTCCCTGATTGAGACTAATTTGGTCCTAGTCGCGGAACACTTTTTGGTCCAACTTTCTCCAAATTGAATTCCGTTTGCACCATTGTGATCAGACAGTCGAACTCTATTCAATGATATAATTTTTATATTTATTTGTAATACTTTTTCCGACATCATATTTTTGGGTGTTTGACTTTGTCAGAGTCAAAATTGGTTTAATTGACTTTTATCATAAAAGATTCTTACATTTAATTTATTCTCATGGTTTATTCCAAGAATTCATTTCAAATTTCATATCACAACAATATCTTCATTTATCCTTGATTTGGGTCTATACTCTGGTTCCCAATCAAGGTCACACAATAAGTTAATCAGGTTGGATTTATCTTTATGAGACTTATCCAGATTTTGATATTGGATATTAAAACATATTTCATTTCAGCCCAAAGCCCAACAACAATTATTATTATTGTTATTATTATTAATCAAAACAATTTGATTACTTGAATACTTATTCATTAATAATTCTAGGATATATTTTGGGGCGTTACAACAATAGCAATTTTGCAGAGAATTTTGTGCAATTTTGCATAGAATTCACAGAACCAACAACAACAACGTAACACAACCCAACAACATAATTATATTCATAGAACCAAATTAAACAAATCAAACAAACCAAAAAAAGTGAACATTTACATCACTTGTTCACCTAAAACCTAAAAAATATCAACAACAAATAAACTTCACTCTTTAAAAGTGATACAACCAACTACACAACAAAAAACTTAAACTAGTTCATCAAGAAAGCCCCCGCCCAAAGCTCTCTAACCTCGTCTAATTCACCTACAGTGTAGGGCGAAGTAGAATGAAACACCAGCAATACAAAAAACATACAACATAAACTTCAATAATCTATGAAAAAGATAATGATGATGAACACTTTATTACTTTCAAAACACACTAAAATAAACTTACATCGTATAACGGTATAGAAAACTAAGCACACAAAGTGACGATGAGCCATAAAAATGGGCATAGTATAATATCCACACTTTACCCCCTGGTTGTTGGGGTACTCCGGGAACATCAATCCAATGTGGTCGAGCCTTAAGCTAAGGCATGTGTCGTTCCTGAAGTAACTGCTAATCTAATCTAGGGGTGTAAACGGATATTAATCGGATCGAATGTGCCATTACCAAATCCGTATCCGTTTATTTTTGTCGGATATCGAATTCGGATATGGATCTTGACGGATACTGAAAATCAAAACCGTATCCGCATCCGTCGGATATCGGTCGGATATCGGATATATCCGTATCCGTTTCTAATTTTTATAATCAAATTAAACAATATTTTAATTTTAAATTAGATTAAAGTCAAACTTTATTAAATCAACTATAATTTGATATGGGATAATTATTTTCTTTGTTTTCAAGATTTATGATATTCTACGATAATTTCATATGATAAAAAGATATACACAACACACATATGCACATACTTTTATATGTCTGTATATATATATTTATGTGTCTACACATTTATTTTGTATATAAAAATGTCTTATATTTTGAAATATCAATAGAGAAACAAATTATAAACATAAAAAATTAGAAAAAACTATATATAACGGATCAGATATTCGGATAAATGATTATTTAAAGGATGCATATTCGGATCGGATTTTAAACGGATCGGATATACAATTACCAAATCCGTATCCGTTTAGTAATCGGATATCCTTAATCGGAAACGGATAATATCCGTTTAAAACGTATGCGGATATTTCCTATTTAAACGAATACGGATGCGGACGGTAATCGGATTTTCGGCTATCCATTTACAGCCCTAATCTAATCTGGTTTATATGTAAAAAAACAAATCAATAGGAAATATTTCTTAACAAATAAAAAATTTCATCAATATTTTTTAATAAAACTCATATTAATACTTACTCGTATACGAAAGTCTTCACTTTCATTAGCTTATGCCCTTACGTCCCCTTAAGTGAGTTAAAAAAATACACTTTGTTTTCAAACAAGCGTATTACAACTAACACCCAATGATGCCTACAATTGAAAAAACGTTAGCCATTAGCTTCATATTCAATATAAAAACTCGGAATACATATTTGAAATGGTTTAGAAAACATACGATCTCAAGCAATGTCCTCCCGCCAAGAATCCGCCACAACTCGCTTAAAATCCTCATGCTCTGTCCAAACATTGAGAAAAGTGAAAGGCCGCGCAGGAGGATGCTCATCAGACTTACACTCCACCAACAGTGGAGCATGATCTGATCCAACTCTATCCAAATGATGCACCAGACAAGAAAACATATCCATCCACGGACGGTTAAACAACAGTCGATCAATCCGGCTCCGAATCTCCACGCCACCCACTCGATTGTTGAACCAGGTATAATCCTCCCGAGTGAAAGGAGAATCAACCAGTTCACAATCTTCCATGCATTCAACAAAAGGCCGATATTTGATTGGGGCATACGTTCGACCTCTTTTCTTTTCTAAGGGATCGAGCAGACAGTTGAAATCACCCACCACCCCCCATGCGATGTCGGTCGGGAGTGGAGCGTGTCTCTCTCTAAGATATTCCCACAACGGCTCCCTGTCCCTGTACTTACATTTAGCATACACAACTGATAACCAAATAGGGTTAGGAAAAGAAGGATGAGAGAAGGAAAAGGTTAGAGACTGTGCAAAGGAGGAAATAAAATGAACGGACGGTGCAATGTCAAAGTTCCAAAAGAGCCAGATCTGGTCATTCGCACCTCACCTAGCCCCCGTGAATCCCAACAGCGTCCTATAGTAGTCAATCTGGGAGGGTGCCTTCATAGGCTCCAAAATACCCAACAACACTGGGGTGTGCTGTTTGAGTAATATCTTAAGCTTAGAAAGGACATCCTATGAGGTGATGCTCCTCACGTTCCAAACAAGGAACCGCATCATCACTGAGAATGTGAAGAAGTGGAGCAAGTGGTTCTCCGTGTAGCAGGCGCCACCCCCGTTTTATGCGTTGTTGCCTTACGGGCGGCTTTTGTCGCCTTACCTCTAGTAGTCGGAGCCTCCCTCTTGCAGGGGAGACGCCACTCGGTGCAAGATCCCGGGCAATGTAAGTGGGATCCTCAAAATGATCACCCGTGGACCCGTCACTAGTCTGCGAGCTATACCCATCATCCCCCGCCCCTACCGAATTAGAAGGAACCGATGATGCGGTAATATTAAATCCACAAACCTCATGACTGTCCCCAGGCAGTTCCCCTAGAGCATCAAAAGTATTAGACACGGTAAGAGCAAGTTTTAGAGGTTGAGGATCAGGAACATGGACAATAAGAGAAGGGGAAGAAGTAGAAAGAGGAAGAGAAACAACAACGGAGCCATGCTCAACTCCGGTAGGAGGAACAGATGGCTCAAGAGTCAAAGACGCCGACTGTTCAACCACAACAGGTATGGGAGTAGTGGCGTGAACAGTACAAACAATCAAACTAGCATCAGGTACAACAACGTTTGGGGAGTGATGCAAAGAAGTGGGCACAAAGACCTGTAAGCTGGATGAGGAGCCCTCCCCCTTACCTAAACCATCAAGATCCACGACCTCTATAGGTCTAGACCCTTTTGCCGTTTGTTCTCTCCAAACATACTGTGACTCCTCTCGCTGGGAGCCACCTGCACCTGCACCTGCATCATCAATAGCAATACCTTTCCCCTCTCTTTGACGCCTGCCCCTACTCCTACTTCCCCTCTGGAGAGAAGGTTGGGTAGTCATAGGTGCAGTCGTGGAAGGTTGGGGAACTACAACAACTGCCCTCTGATCAGGCTCAGGCTGACTAGGAATGAAAGTATTGCACGAAGAGTTGTTGTGACCCTGTTTAAAACAGGCCGTGTAGTACTTTGGAATGCACTCATATTCCACTATCTCGAGCATGCCCACATCCTCCTCGCCAGGATCATCAGAAAAGCCAATCCAAATTTGCTCAAGTCTGGGCTTCAACAAATCATCCTCCACCTGAGCTTCAGCAATATCAGGGCGAGTGAAAGTGGTCGTGGCTAGGTCAACTTTTAAACACCTTCCAATAGGTTTGAAAAGCTGGGTGATAGCACTAACATTAAATAAATCAGCCCTTAAATTAGGAAACGTCACCCAAACCGGGGCAATGGAAGGTTCAGTTTTCACATTAAAGTTTGGAGACCATCTGAATAGCCTCATAGGGTATTGCCCGTTGAACTGAATCTGTCCTTGCATAAATATATCATCACAATCCCGTGGGTGGGTAAATAAAAGCATGACATGTCGAGGGTCCCTAAGACTAATTTGCACCGACTCCCGAAGGATAAATTTCTTTGCAAACAACTTTCTCAACGTAGCAATTTCAGGTCGACCATGTGAAAACTTCCCAATAAGAAGAAAATTATCTAGTTGGGAAAGTTGTTGCATTTTAGATTTTTTAAACACAACTCCGGGAGTGCCTCTATGAGAAGTAGGGATTTTGTCCTCGATAACAACATTAGGCAAAATAGAATGCGAGAGGGAAGTTTGAGTTTGGAGAGAAATGCCTGGCGTTGTAGAGCCAACCACGGCTTGTGCAAAGGAAGTTTTGGGTGCGTTGGATTGTCCTCATGACCGTGTTGCTTGGGGAGCCACAGCTACTGCCATACCACGATGGGGGGGGGGCAGTAACAGCTAGTTTCTGTGAGGGGGCCCCTTGGTGACCTTTAGAAGCAGCAATAGTAGGGGCAAAGGTAACCGCTTGCCTTGGTTGTGAAATAGGTTGAGATGGGCTAGGGCCTAAAATACTTGGCTTCTTCTTCAAAGATTTGTTGGCATGCGCAATGGTGGCCACACCCGTGGTATTAACCGGAGCTTCATGCAGCGTGGATGTGCCATGAGATGCCATGTTCATAGCCTCATTATGCCCAGCCAAAGGTGGTTTGGCCATGCGCACATTTGGAGGGCTGAAGGGAGGAAGTTGGGAGACCATGGCAGACACCTCATTAACGGTATCATTTGCATCATGGACAGCAACCTTGGAAACCGGTACCTCCTGTGTAACATCCTTGGCCAAAGAAGATCCCAAGTTAAGTGGTTGGAAGAAGTGAGGATAGGTAATGGGCTTGAGTATCTCCTCAGCTGGGGGCTGACCATATGCAGCTCCATTTGGTCCAATTAAGGCAACAACAATAACACCAGGTACAGCCATGCACTTATATTGCGAAAAGGAAGACAATGGGACATGCAACATGGCATAATCCGAATCCACCAGCCCTTTGATTATGGCACCATCAATATTCTTCCAATTAAAATGAGTAAATGCTGTATGAAGGACCTTAATCTTCAGGAAATCAATCATAGAAGAAACGTTTTCCTTTGAAACATTTTCACAAACACTTGGCGTGCATGAAGAAAATCGAGCTGTAGAAGCTAAAACATTATGGCCAACATTCAAGGGCTGTGAGAAAGGGTCCAAGGAAGTGAGAGGGACCCCAGAAGTGTCCTGAAGAGGTGAGGAATACATGAAGCTGGAGCTGGGGTCCTGAGAAGCCATTATTCCCGACAGTAGGGCATCAAAACTTGCTGGACAACTTTCAGGCACCAAAATGGGCGAGAGATGACTTGTTGCATTCGTAAGGACGTGGGAAGGAGCATGGTAGGGCTGCGCGACGCTGGGTTGGCCGGGAACCACCGGATCGGAGGACAACCCAGGTGGAAGACCCGCCGTGATCGCAGTCAGCGCGGGGTCGATTCCAGTAGCGGATGAGCCTGAAAATTGGTTCCCTAGGAGCGTCTCAATAGGAGGAAGAAGCTGGGAAGGGTTGAAACCTTGAAGGAGACATGTAGACACCATAAAAAATGGCTGGCGTGCACCGGCAGTTGCAGCGGCGGCTGTGGTGTTTCCGGTGGCTGTTGCATGCGTGCCATAGGTCGATGGAACCGGTAGAGGGTAAGGAGGAAGATGGTGGGGGTCCGGCGCCCGTTCGTCCGCCATATTGGCCAGAAAAAGTGAATCGTCGATGGGGAGTTTGAGTCGCCTTTTTTCTCCGGAGCTACATGACGCGAGACTTGGGGTTTTTTTGGGTTTTGACATTGACATTTTGAAGACGTTGTCTAAAGACTTAGATTTTTATTGTAACAAGCTCATTCAGTTTCTCTACGTCATGCTTCAAAACAAAATATGGTTTTCATGCATCAAATTAGTGTTTTCATAAATGGTTTTAAGTTTCTAAAACTCCTGGTTCTTGCCCAACACAAACCATAACCATTGGTTATCGCCGTTCGGCTATGGCGTTCGGTTTTCGGTATGGGTTATTGGCATTGATTTTAGCCAAATGGTTTTTGGGTTTTTATCTTTGGTTTTTGCTTCTGAACACATTTAAAGGTTTTCCAAATGATTAGTTTTCAAAAACGATAACCATTGTTTTCCGGCGTTGGTTATCGGCATTCAGCGCTGGTTATCGGGGTTGGTTTTTGGAATCCAAATAAATCAAGTGTTTTTTAAGATTTTATGATCCTTTATTACTTCTGGGCATATCCAAATAGTTCTCCAACAAAACCATGTTAAAAACCACCTTTCGTTTTTGGTCTTTTGGTGAAAACCATGTGAAACGGAATGGCTAGCCATGGTTTTTACCTTAATGAAGTGATTTTAAAGTTTTTATACTTGGTTTATACATAAAATACATTATATAAGAGTTTACAACATTTGGTTTTCATTTTGGAGAACTTTGGTTTTTGACATCGGTTTTCGGTGTTGGCGCCAAACCATGGTTCTGGCGAACCAGCCCAACAGGGATGTTGGAATTCTCAACGGAGATGTTTGCATTCTCAGTTCTTGGTATTAGGTTTCTGGACAGCGATGTTTTCAAATGACCGTTGGGCTATTTATGACAAAATCTTTCCATTTTTAAAAGTCAATCACCCCAACATCGATGTAGACTTCTACACATCGATGTTTTGATGACCGTTAGCCATTTTTAAAGGAAAGTCAAAGCCAAAACAGCGATGTTCACTATATGAACATCGATGTTAGGTCAATATTATGTAGACCAACTTTGATTTGATTTCCACAAATCATGTCATTCAACCCCAATCAACTCCCATCTGTTACACATCATTTTTGGGTATAGATAGGGGTCTTTTGGGTCTACTTTGAACAACCATTCCTCACATATTTCATAGCTTTACATTGCATCATTCCATAAACTTTTTAAATAGCTTTTTAGAGCCATTTCTTGAGGAATTGAGTGCGTTCTTGATCTAAATTAGTTTACTCATATTCTACTCTATAAGAGAGTTTTTGTTCTTGAGTGGTTAAGTGTTGTGAACACTTTAAGGGAGGTTTGTTCCCTTGGTTTTACGAAGGAAGGGCATATTCCTTAGGGTTGAAGTCTTGGAGTGCAATATCTCGAAGCAAGTATATTGAGGCTCGTGGGACTCGAGTTCTCAGGTTGTAATGGTTTGTTATGTTAGAATAAGTGCCCTTCACTAGAGGGGGGGTGAATAGTGATACACGAGAATGTTTATAAATTTTCGCGGAATAAAGATCGCAAGGATAAAGTAAAGAGCAGAATAAAAAGGAGTAAAGGGAGCACACCAAGATTTATACTGGTTCACCACAACGTGTGGCTAATCCAGTCTCCCGAGAGACTCTCTCGAGCAACACTACTTCCGTTAAGCTTACGGGTGCTTAACAAACCGTTACAACCTGAGAACTCGAGTCCCACGAGCCTCAACAACACTTGCTCGGAGATACCGCACTCCAAGACTTCAACCCGAAGGAAAATACCTTTCCTTCGTACAATGAAGGGAAATAAGCTTCCCTTAACGTGTATAGAACACTAAGACACTCAAGAACAAGGCTCTCTTTTAGAGTAGATGTTGAGTAAACTATATACGCTCAAGAACAACTCAAACTTCACAAATTGGCTCTAGAAAGCTATGAAAAATGATGTTGTTTGAATGCAATGATAATATGAATATTGTGAAGTGAATTGATGAGAAAAGCAGACCCAAACACCCCTTTTTATAGTGCCAAAATAGGCTCCAACGGACCAATACATTAAAGGGGTGATTGGCTTGATTTATGGGATTGAATAAATTGGATCTGCAGGATATTGGCTTCCCATCGATGTTTAGACTCACCCATCGCTGGTAAGCCAAATTTGCTTCAGTTTTGAAGCCAACGGTCACCTACCCATCAATGGGTAAATGCTTCCCATCGCTGGGTGGGAGATTGACTTTCAAACAAGGAAAGAATCAGCCTTAAATGACTTGCAACGATCATGCCTAACCAGCCATGGGTATGCCCTCCCATCGCTGGGTTCCCATCGATGGGTAAGGGCATTCTCCCTTGTGATAATATTGGACCAAGGCTTGAACAGCGATGGGTAGAACTTCCCATCGCTGTTTGGCATGGTTCTAGAAATCAGTTGGGCTGAAGACTGCTTACCCATCGCTGGGTAATATCTCCCATCGCTGGGTAGAATGATTCTGGAATCCCGGGATCACTTACCCATGGATGGGTGATATCTATCACTGGGTAGATGGCTAGCCCAGAACCATGGCTTAGCTCACCGGCGCTAAAACCCGACCAAAAAAAGCAAAGTTCTCCAAAGTAAAAACTAAGTATATAAAACACTTATTTAATGTATTTTTATGTCAAAACAAGCTTTGTAAGTTGAAAACCACGTCATTAAGGTAAAACCACGGTTGACCAAGTCAACACCGTACACGGGTGGTTTTCACCAAAAGATCAACCGAAAGGTGGTTTTCATGATGTTTTGATTGGAGAACCATTTAAATGCATTCAAAAACAAATCCCAAACAAAAAGACTCGAAAACCACTTCATTTAAGTAAAAACCGCGGCTAGCCAAGTTTATGCCGTTTCACATGGTTTTTATCAAACGACGAAAAACGAAAGGTGGTTTTTGAAGTGTTTTTGATGGAAAACTGTTTAAATGTGCCCAGAAGTAAAAACCAATCATAAAAAGTTGAAAACCACTTGGTTAGTTCGGACGCCAAAAACCAACGCCGAAAACCGAATGCCGAACGCCGGTTTCTGAAACCCGAACGCCGGATGGCTTGGTTTTTGGTTTGGGCGAACACTAAGTGTTTTTAATGTTTTAAACATGTTTGAAAAACATTTTTATGATGTGAAATGCAATGAAAATAATTTTAGTCTAAAGAGCCAAGGTGTAAAGATTGGGTCGGTCTTGATCACAATTGTGACCGACTCAACGACACTAAGACTACGGTCTTCGTTCTTGGTCTTCTTTTGGCCCTTGTTCTCTTTCTTCTCATCTTTGGTTCTCGCCTTGTATATTCAATGACTTGTCTCGTTCACGGTGGTTTGGCATTATCAAAACCTGTCATAACAACGAACACGGCTTTAGTACGAAAACGTGATAAACCCGTATTTCAACATGTTAAGCACCTGTAAGCTTAATGGAAGTAGTGTAACTCGAGAGAGTCTCTCGGGAGGCTGGATTAGCCACACGTTGTGGTGAACCAGGGTAAATCTTGGTGTGCTCCCTTTACGCTTTTCACGCTCTTTACTTTTAACATTCTTAAATCTTTATTCTAGCGAGATTTCGCTTCAAACTCTACTCACCCTCCTTCTAGCATTGAGACTATAATCTAACAGTCATGTCGTGCAACTAGAGCAAACACTTCTTTATATTCAACTCCATACTCATACTTATATCCATTTGGCACCAACCTTGCCTTGTATTTTTCTACTTCACCGTTTTCCTTCAATTTTATTTTATAGACCCATTTTACATTGATGGACTTGCAGCCTTTGGGATGATCTGTTAACTCCCAAGTTTAACGCCCTCAGACCGGCCTAGTTTTAATAAATAAATATTATTTATTTATTGAGACTCATTGTTTTAAATAATAAATATTGAGATTTTGATCCCATTAGATGGACTCCAAAAGTTAATGTTTTTTTAGAATATAAAAAGATGTTTTATTAACAGGCCTCTCAACATTAATTAAATAAATTAATTAATGATTGGGGTGGATCCAGAAGTTTGAAAATAAAGTTACTAGAAAAAAATTATTTGAACATGTCATTAAATTCGTCTTGACTGTCTGATTCCGGAAACACAAACGGATCTCAATTCGGACCCGTTCGGGGGGAAAACCGCGTACCGTTCTGGTCAGATTTTTACATAACGGAGTAAATAAATATTTGTAACTCCCTCTCTCTCACGCCAATCCTCTTCCACTCACCATCATTTTTCATTTAAGTGCCCACATTAATTCCTTCATCATGTCTCATTATTCTCCTTTTAATATAACCCCTTTCACCATTCATTCCCACCTCACATTTGTAACCCCCAAAGGAACCATAACACCCATCTCTCCCTCTCCCCTCTCTTGTTCGACCAAGGCAGCCAGAAGAGGAGGTTCCGCCGAGTCGACGGGGAGGTAGAAGAAGGAAGTTCACGCAAGAAGGTTGTCCGTGATCGTTCGTCGTTCTACCGTTCATCCATTTGTTCATTCATCGTCATCCGTTCGTTCATCTCGTTCCATTGTTCCGTTAACCCTTTCATTAGAGGTGAGTAGTTGTCCCCTCTAAGTCTAGAACATATAGTTATAATCTATGTCGTTATATTCATAAGAATATCGTATGCAACCTACGTAGAATCTATGCATGTTCGTAGGTTAGCCATCAAAACGTTCACTACGTAAAACCTATAAATATTGGCCTAGGAATCACTATAAATATATTCAACAATGTTTGTATTATTGTTCTAAAAAGAATCAAGATGTTAAGTTTTCAAAATGGATCAAAACGAAGCCAAAGACATGAGACTGTCTTCATGAAGGTCGACCGCCGCTACGGATGGTGGACCATTCCCTTGGCCATTCTGACGATCACCACCGTGATGGTCGACCACCAGCCGTGACGGTGGACCGTTTGTGACCCAGACCCAGACCATAGCCCACGGTCGACCGCGGGTAGGGCACGGTCGACCGTTCCTTGGGCAGAATTTCGGGCAGTTTGTAGAATGAGTTCCGTTGACCATATTGACCCAGAATCTGATTGTATGTTTGCATGAAATGTTAATCTACACTATGTATGTTATTTAATTGATATATTCTTGGCGTTGACCAAAGGTAAATATATCAAGCATTCATCATGTTCATCCTAGACGCATGTCTTAGGTTTATCATCATGTGCATACCGCTGTAGGGAGGTCAGGCTTTCGTGCGCCTACTATAGTGGGCCCGTCCAGGAACCTTTGGGATCCAATGGGTTTTCATCATGTGGGCTTTGTGTACGTACATGGTAGTCAGGTTATGGCTACTACCCGGTTTTGCTAGTCCACTTGTTCCCAGCTCATTACCGTTTCGGTATGACAACCGGAGTGCAGGGGTGATCCTGTCAAGTGAGGCTAAGCCAGGGGTGTCCCTGATAGTTTAAGTCATGCATCAAGTCATATCGTCATCATGTATTTTTCCACGTCACATCAGCATTCAATGTGGTTATACATCATTTTGTTATATGTAATAGTACCCGAACAGGCGCAAACTAAACAGTTAGTAAACATGTGGTTTTCCGTACGTTAAGTAAATGTATTATTATGTGTATACATTTAATATTTATTTACATTTAATAAATTAATCATTTGGGGCAAGAACCCACCATTTGTTGTTTTACTTATTTTGGACTTATGTATTTACTTTCGCTTTTACTCTACATTTATATCACACACGTTTTGGGTGTTATACCCTAGCATTTATTCCACTAATTAAACCCAACCGTTTTCATAATAAATGAGCATTAATGTTTTCCGCTACGGACGGTTCTCGGACTGCCCATGTAACCCTACCGGTCCGTTGGGTCGCGGGTGAACCGGGTCCACAGAAGGCAGGTGTTACAATTTGGTATCAGAGACAGGTTCGGTTCTTGTGAAAAAAACATATTTTGTCATCTTCGTCAAAGGGTATTTTCAAAAGTCCACAGCCGCATCTCCCATCACATCACTTCCAGGAAAGGTACACCGTTATTTAACTCATTTATATGTCATATTGTAATTAGTTCTAATTTAAGCTCTTCTCTTAGAGAATGAGCCAAGCAGCAGGCAACGACGGACAGGCTGTCCCACAGGGGGAGCCTGAGCACGTGAGCAAGCGTCATACTAATTGCGTTATACGCTCACTTGTTCCTATTTTGGTACTTTGCAATTGTTAGATGAGTACCATTAGTACTAGAAGCGTGTCAAGCGTTGACTCCAGTCGAACCTTCGTGCTCGGTAAGAGACGAAAGAAGAAGAGGCAAAGTTATGATTTGAAAGAGCGCTACCAACGTGCACATCGCAAGGCTCAGATAGCAAGGCTAAGGATCTGGAAGCACCGGAAGGCAGCACGGGAAAGAGATGACCTAGAGGAAACGTTCAGCGTGGACTCTACCAATAGTATATGCGCCGCAGGTGTGGATAATCCCCCAGTGGACTTAGCCCGACTAAACGAGTGGGAGTGGGTTGCATGCTAACTGATGGTATAGTCGAGGCTGTAATCGATGCAACATCTCGTCCCACTTATCTAAACCAAATATGTTCCTTGAATGAAATTCGTCAATTGGCCTCTAATCTATTATGCCCTCGTATGCTTCACAAAACAAAGTTTTGGGTAACGCACTATCTCCCTAAACACATGAGGTGCGACTTGGAGAGAATTTCGGGGACGAAATTCCTTTAAGGGGGAGATAATTGTAACGCCCTCAAACCGGCCTAGTTTTAATAAATAAATATTATTTATTTATTGAGACTCATTGTTTTAAATAATAAATATTGAGATTTTGATCCCATTAGATGGACTCCAAAAGTTAATGTTTTTTTAGAATATAAAAAGATGTTTTATTAACAGGCCTCTCAACATTAATTAAATAAATTAATTAATGATTGGGGTGGATCCAGAAGTTTGAAAATAAAGTTACTAGAAAAAAATTATTTGAACATGTCATTAAATTCGTCTTGACTGTCTGATTCCGGAAACACAAACGGATCTCAATTCGGATCCGCTCGGGGGAAAAACCACGTACCGTTCAAGTCAGATTTTTACATAACGGAGTAAATAAATATTTGTAACTCCCTCTCTCTCACGACATTCCTCTTCCACTCACCATCATTTTTCATTTAAGTGCCCACATTAATTCCTTCATCGTGTCTCATTATTCTCCTTTTAATATAACCCCTTTCACCATTCATTCCCCCCTCACATTTGTAACCCCCAAAGGAACCATAACACCCATCTCTCCCTCTCCCCTCTCTTGTTCGACCAAGGCAGCCAGGCGAGGAGGTTCTGGCGAGTCGACGATGAGGTAGAAGAAGGAAGTTCACGCAAGAAGGTTGTCCGTGATCGTTCGTCGTTCAACCGTTCATACATTTGTTCATTCATCGTCATCCGTTCGTTCATCTCGTTCCATTGTTCCGTTAACCCTTTCATTAGAGGTGAGTAGTTTTCACCTCTAATTCTAGAACATATAGTTATAATATATGTTGTTATATTCATAAGAATATCGTACGCAACCTACGTAGAATCTATGCATGTTCGTAGGTTAGCCATCAAAACGTTCACTACGTAAAACCTATAAATATTGGCCTAGGAATCACTAGGAATATATTCAACAATGTTTGTATTATTGTTCTAAAAAGAATCAAGATGTTAAGTTTTCAAAAGGGATCAAAACGAAGCCAAAGACAGAATACTGTCTTCGGGACGATCGACCGCCGCTACGGACGGTGGACCGTTCCCTCGGCCATTCCGACGATCACCACCGTGATGGTCGACCGCCGGCCGCGACGGTGGACCGTTTGTGACCCAGACCCAGACTATAGCCCACGGTCGACCGTTCCTCGGACAGAATTTCGGGCAGTTTGTAGAATGAGTTCCGTTGACCATATTTACCCAGAATCTGATTGTATGTTTGCATGAAATGTTAATCTACACTATGTATGTTATTTAATTGATATATTCTTGGCGTTGACTAAAGGTAAATATATCAAGCATTCATCATGTTCATCCTAGACGCATGTCTTAGGTTTATCATCATGTGCATACCACTGTAGGGAGGTCAGGCTTTCGTGCGCCTACTATAGTGGGCCCGTCCAGGAACCTTTGGGATTTAATGGGTTTTCATCATGTGGGCTTTGTGTGCGTACATGGTAGTCAGGTTACGACTACTACCCGATTTTGCTAGTCCACTTGTTCTTGGCTCATTACCGTTTCGGTATGACAACCGGAGTGCAGGGGTGATCCTATCAAGTGAGGCTAAGCCAGGGGTGTCCCTGATAGTTTAAGTCATGCATCAAGTCATATCGTCATCATGTATTTTTCCACGTCACATCAGCATTCAATGTGGTTATACATCATTTTGTTATATGTAATAGTACCCGAACAGGCGCAAACTAAACAGTTAGTAAACATGTGGTTTTCCGTACGTTAAGTACATGTATTATTATGTGTATCATCATGTGGGTTATGACTTCATGTTCTTTTGTTAGATTCACTCCTCAGCTTTTGCTGAGCGTGTAGATTATTTTGCTACACGCCGGTAGACATGACGGTACAGGTGCTAACCCTGGAGGACAGTGATGATGGGAAGATGGGCGGAGCACGGACAAGTTTAATATTTATATACATTTAATAAATTAATCATTTGGGGCAAGAAACAACCATTTGTTGTTTTACTTATTTTGGACTTACGTATTTACTTTCGCTTTTACTCTACATTTATATCACACACGTTTTGGGTGTTATACCCTAGCATTTATTCCACTAATTAAACCCAACCGTTTTCATAATAAATGAGCATTAATGTTTTCCGCTACGGACGGTTCTCGGACCGCCCATGTAACCCTATCGGTCCGTTGGGTTGCGGGTGAACTGGGTCCACGGAAGGCGGGTGAACCACGGTTCTCGGAACAAGCATACTCATACTTATATCCATTTGGCACCAACCTTGCCTTGTATTTTTCTACTTCACCGTTTTCCTTCAATTTTGTTTTGTAGACCCATTTCACATTGATGGACTTGCAGCCTTTGGGATGATCTGTTAACTCCCAAGTGTCTTTCTTTTCAATTGATTGAATTTCAGAATCCATTGCCCTTTTCCATTTTGTTGTTGTGACGACATCTTCAAAGTTAACTTGATCAGAATCTACAAACGAAGCAAAATAGGTAATTTCTGGCCTTATTCTAACACGTTGAGGATGAGAGTTATTCTTTGTTGTTACTTCAATGGCTATAGATTGAATGTCTCCTGATCCTTCTTATGTATTGGAAACTTATGGTGGAGGTGATTGTGGGCTTTCATTCTCCATTTCTTCAACAAGTATTGCTTGAAGTTATAAGTCATGTTCTCTAATTGCTGGCCAGAATCTTCCTTCATAAAAAACCACATCCGGGCTAACAATTATTTTATTGGTGATAGGATTATAAAGTTTATAAGCCTTTGATTGATCACTAACACCAAGAAAAATACACTTCTCCCTTTTTTATCAAATTTAGATCGCTTTTGGTCGGGAATATGGACATATGCAATACACCCAAAGATCTAGAAATACTCTACACTTGGTTGATTTCCGCTCCAAGCCTCCTCCAGTGTCATATTTTCAACAGCAAATGTAGAACTTCTGTTCAAAATAGAGCACTCCGATTCACAGCTTCTGGCCAAAAAGCCTTGGAGATACCACTTCTCTTCAATAGGCTCAGCACCATGTTCATAATAGTGCGATTTTTCCGCTAAGTTACACCATTTTGTTGTGGTGTATAACCTACTATAAGTTTCCTTTTAATTACATTATCTGCGTAGTATTTCTTAAATTCTGCGAATATATATTCACCCCCACGATCTATATGGAGGGCCTTAATTGGACAACCATTTTCCTTCTCAACCTATATTTCAAAGCTCTTAAATGCAATAAAGGCTTCTAATTTTTCTTTTAGAAAATAAACCCATAATTTTTTTCTAAAATCATCAATGAAAGTGAGGAGATATTTATTACCTCCATTACATGCTGGTTTAATCGGCCCACAGATATGAGAATACACCAACTCTATAAGTTCTTTGCTCTCCACAATGCTCTTTTAGGAAATTGACTAAAGTGATATTTGCTAACAACACACTCTTAATAGACCTGACAGGGAACAGTGATTTGAGGAAGACAGAGACCATATTTTTCTGTTGCAATGTCTTTAGCCAACCAAGACTAGTAGGCTGAAGGTAGGGTGGAAACATACGATTTTCCATTATTTTGACTCGAGCAATCAAACCTGGTCGAGTGTAGTTTTTTGGGTAGTAAACCTTCCCATTAAAGGGTTAGTTTTCTCTCCGAGTGTCGTGTGTCGAGGAGTGGTTGAAGGGAATTAGTTAATTTCTTTTATTAGACGAAGGTTAGGATAGGTTTATGAAAGTCTTCTCGGAACGATATAAAGGAGAGAAAAAATGAAGGTAAATTTATTTACATAGTATAAGAAAGATATAGACCTAGTGTCAGGTCATCATTTGGATCAACTTTGTCGTATTTAATCAATATTTGGAATAATAATATTTCTATTATTACTTAATATTTCTAGGATTCGTAATTCATCTGTTGCCTTGAATATGATAGCCTTTCGACATATAATATTTCCTCAATAAATAGCTAATTAAATATTTCGATGTTAATTAACTAGATATAGAAAGAACAAGAGACTAATCATTCCAACATTAATTTAATATTCAAAGTATACAACCAAACTAGTTCGGACCCAGGGACCCGAACTCTAACTCATACTATGCACACATAAATTAAAACAACATTTTATTAGATAATAAAAGTTACGGAACTCTAATTAAACGGAACAAAACAAGTTTGGAGTCAAAACCTCTGAAATTACTTCAAAACTAATACTAAAACTAATATACAAGAAAGTTGAGCAAAATAGAGGAGGGAACCTGAAAGGGGTTGAGAGTTGATGAAAATGGTGTGTATCGCGTGGTATATATAGGGCAGAAGGTGCGGGCGTCGAACCCTCTGGGCGTCCAACTTTGGATGCCCGTACCCTGACCACGTGTTTTGTCCGGTCCCGTTGCGCTGCGTGGCAGGGTCATGTCACCCTTCCTTGTTTACTAACCTTGATTTATGGTTTGTTGAGTGTAACCTCCTCGTTCTTTGGTCAGCCAGCATCTTAGCAGTGGGAGATGCTACTGTAGTTTCCACCACGGCTCAAATTGGAGTTCTACCTCCCCGCATTCCACATTTCTTAATCTCAGGCTGTTCAAGACTTGTCGTAAGGTCCAAAACAAATTAAAAATTTATAAAATATCCCTAGCTAGCCCCCAATATATAATCAAATAAAACATATAGCTAGGGCAATAAAGGGTCGATCCCACGGAGAAAGTTGTACTTTTTCAAACTAATTTAGCATGCAAACACATTGTCACAAAAATGAAACAAATAAAAGCAAACTAACTACTACACATATGATAAGACTTATAAAACTTATAATATAACTTATTGAAATAAACATAAGAACTTATAAATAACTTATATTAATAATGAACTTATACTGTTACTTATAAAAAACACTTATACTATAACTTAGTGAATAAAAACTTATACGATAACTTAAAACATGAAGGGGGGGTGAATACAAAGTAATTATTTTTTGGTGTTTTTATATTTTTTTTATATTTTTTTGTTTTTTTATAAAATGGGGGGGGGGGGGGAACAAGATCTAAAGATATTCAACTTTTTCAACTAAGGTAACCCAAGAAACACCGCCAAGAACCCGAAACAAAATGAAAAAGAGAACAAACACAATCAAACATTACATGTATAATAGGCACGTAGACGATATATTATGTAACTTACGCACTTTAGAATAGGAAAAATCGATCAAAATCCGAGTTGATTCATTTCCTTAACCACGATATGGAGGATTGTCAACTCTCCCCACGGCCCGGAGTCATGCAATTCAAAGGCCCATTTTGAAATATACCTTAAAACCCCAACTCACCAATCAAGCATGAAAACATACTTCCACTATAGAAAAAGTTTATAAAAGGGCGAATTTTTTTTCATTCAACTCCCATACATAGTCTATTCACAAAACGCCATACCTTATGCATTTTGTTGGGAAAAATATTATAGATTTTGATGATGATGTATTTAGATTGTAATAGGGACTCTAGGTCTCCCCCATTCTTCATGTAATTTTTCTTTTTAAAAATATTGTTAAAACCAAGTTCTTGAGATTTCAAATAAAACCTGTGATATTTCACTTTAAGTTTTGGAGTTTTCACTCTTGGAAGACTTATCAAAGTCAGTGATATGGAAATTGGAACTCTCGCTCGGAAATGTCAGAGACAAGAAAAGAATTCTCAAAGAAGTCTGATTACTTTGGAATTCTCAAAACCGGAATGCTCAACTCTACCCGGATGTCTCGCAGCCATCCGTATGAAGACTAAGTCATCCGAATCGGAAGACTAGCACGAATCACTTTCTCACCCGGAAATCTCAGGAAGGCTAATCCGGAACTGTCAAGCTAAGAGCGGGACTTCTCAAGGTGGACGGGAACTCTCAGAACGGACAAGTGATAAAACACTTGGAAACTTTATCTAAGTCATGAATGAAGAAATTCTGCCCGTTGGCAAGAAAAAATCAATCTCTTGATTTTCAACGGCTAGATTGAGGATAACTTAGCTGGTTCAAGAACAAATGACAAGAAGACAAATTCTGGACTCCACAAGTTGAAGAGCTCGGTTAGAATTCTTGAACAAGCACAATAAGACAAATTGAGTACTCCACTCGATAAAGAACTACAGTTCAGAATTCTTGAACAACAGCAAGAGGATGGATTTTGTGACAAAGGAATCCCTCTCCAAACAATTAGTTATGTCCAAAAATTACTCCAAGGACAATCCCCAGTCACCCTCTTCGTTCAAATTGAAGCCATCAAATGCAACGGATAGTCTATTTCCCTCAACGGATAGATTAATCCATCCAGCCTATATATAGCTCCCATTGAATATTGAAGATACACACCAACCAACGGATCATTGAATCTACCATCATTCACAGTTAACCAAAAAGCTTGATAAAGAGAGTATTCTAAACTCCTTATCTAGAAGCAAACTCCTCTTTCTTCAAAAGAGCTATAAGTGAAAACACTTGAAGGTTTCCTTGCCTCAAGTACCACACCACGTTGAAGGATACATTTTTAATCAAACATCTTGATTAAAACAGGGACATCAGCTTTCCTATAAGCTGATCTTGCAAGTCTTATTATTCGGACCTTGCAGTTGTTGAAGAAGCTTGACCTTCGAAGGAACAACAATGCCAGCACGAGTGCAGTAGCAATATTGGCCTTGCGAAGATATACCGTGCAAAAATTGACAAAGTGCAATTGTTGGTTAATATTCTATAACGAACTACATAGTGGATTTTGAGGACGTAGAAGGATTACCCCACCTTCAAACCTCGTTAAAGTTTGCGTGTCTCTCTCTCTTATCTTTACTTATTTTGTGATTATATTAACTGTGAAACTAACCCATCCATATTTATTACTGCTCCATCAATCCACCAACTTCCGCACATAATCTAAATTCTCAAGAACTTTAGATTAATACTCATTTCACTTTTTCAAAAGAAACGAAAATGTTTTTAAATTTGTATCAAAGTCTATTCACCCCCACCCCCTCTAGACTATGTATCTCACCACTTAGGGGACAACCAATTGGTATCATAGCAAACTTCTCACTATCTATATTTAGATTAAAGAGAAGCGATCATAATGGTGAACAATATGGATCATGGTTTGCCAAAGTTTTCTCTTCTTGGTTATGATGACTAGAAGATCATGATGGAAGCACACCATTACGCCCTGCACAACTGCATGTGGATGGTGCTTGAAGAGGGGCCCTTGAAGATTCAAATGGAGAATCCGGAGAGGGATCCAAAGAATCCAGACGTACATTCCAAAGCCCAAGGAAAAATGGGATGATAGAGACTGCAAGAAGCACAACCTGGACAATGTTGCCAAGGCAGCCATCTTTAAGACACTTGATCCCATCACTTTCTCCAAGATCAAGCATCTCAAGACTTCCATGGAGATATAGCAAGGTCTTGGGAAGCTGTGTGAGAGATCAGAGAACTTGAAAAATCCGAAGATTGAAGTACTACTTGAGAAGTTCAAAAACTTCAAGATGCTTCCTGGTGAATCATTTGACTTGTTGGATGAGAGATTCCACAAGATTCTTAATGATCTTGCATCACTTAACCACGTTATTTTTCCCAAAGAAAAGAACGTAAGGTTACTTAGATCTCTTCCGGCTGAGTGGTACACCAAGCCCACAGCAATGGAAGAAGGAAGGAATCTGGAGAACTACACCGTCTAAGGACTCCTGCACGAGCTCAGGACCTATGAGCACAAGCTGGAGAACAAGAAGAAGAAGGAACAAGCCGCTCCTTATCCCACATCACTGATGACAAAGGTCAGAGTCACAGCAAGTGAAGGGACGTGTAAAAAGAGCTGTGACATCCCTCCACCAGCCAGCACCCAAGCTCAAAGGCGGAGAACTTTTGAGAGGAATTTGCAATGGTGGTCAAGTAATTCCATAAGTTTAAAAAGTTTTTCAAGAAGACTGACTCCACAAGAAGGCCATCCAAGGGAAAGCTACAGGTAAGTAACTCTCCCCCCAAATCTTACTTGTGTTATAACTGCAGGAAGCCTGGACACTGGAGGTGAGCATGTCCGTACCCAAAAGTGGAGAAGTACGAAGAAGGAGAAAGAAACGAAAAGAAGGAGAAGACAATGGTAGCAGCTAAGAGTGACGAGTCATCCAATTCCAGCTCGGATGAGGAAGCCCTCGTCTGCATGGAGCGCAGAATTGAGAAGTCCAACCATGAAGACCGTTCGACAATGTCAGAAGATGAAACTCTCTGCCTCATTGCCAAAGATGATGTTGATGAAGAGAAAGCCACTAAGTACCCAGGTGTCTGGTACTTAGACAGTGACTGTTCAAGATACATGATAGATGATGCGAGCCTTTTGACCAATCTAATTCCCTATGACGGTCCAAGAGTTATTTTTGGAGGAAGCAATGATTTCGGCCTTACAAAGGGGCTGGGAAATCTAGTCTACAAGGGGCTAACCATCTAGACAGTATCCTATGTGGAAAGTATCAACTATAACCTTCTAAGCATAAGTCAGTTCTGTGATAAAGGTTACTCCTTGGAGTTCTGCAAGGACATGGTATCCCTCAAGAGCATCTCCACAAATGAAGTCATTCTCACTAGAAAGAGAATCAGAAACATCTACGAAGTAATGTGGGAGAACGTCAAGGAGGCCTACTTAATCAGCAAAGGTGACACTAACCTTCTAAGGCTTTGGCATAAGAGGTTGAGTCATCTCAACTTCAACACCCGAAACAAGCTGTCCAAAGAAGGGTTAGTGGAAGGACTTCCCAAAGTTGTGTACAAGAACGAAAGCATCTGTGATGCTTGTAAAAAAGGAAAGCAAGTCAAGTCCACTTTCAAGGCGAAGCCAGCGCACTCAACTACAAGGATACTAAGTCTTATCCACATGGATTTATTTGGACCTGTCACTCCAATAAGTCTAAGTGGAAAGCAATATGTCTTAGTAGTAGTTGATGACTATTCAAGGTACACGTGGACAATCTTCCTCAATAGCAAGAAGGAAACACAAGGGAAGCTCACAAACTGCATGAAGTTGATTCAGAACCAAGCAAGTCAGACCATCCAGAAGATCAGATCTGACCAAGGCACAGAATTCCTAAATGAGATCATCATTCACTACTGTGAAGAAAACGGAATTTTCATCAAACCTCTGCAGCAAGAACACCACAGCAGAATGGTGTAGCCAAAAGAAGAAAGATAACCTTGAAGGAAGCAGTAAGAACAATGTTAGCAGAAACTTCCTTACCAAAAAGGTTCTGGGCTGAAGCTGTAAAAACACTGCTTGCTACAGTCAAAATAGGAGTATGATATACAAAAGGCACAAAAAACTCCCTATGAACTATGGAATGGTAGAAAGCCAAATATATCATATTTCCACATTTTTGGGAGCAAGTGTTTTGTGTTGAACAATGGGAAGAACCATCTAAACACTTTTGATGAGAAATCAGATGAAGCAATCTTCCTTGGATATTCTCTGGTTAGCAAGGCATTCAGAATTTTCAACAAAAGAACCATGATCACTGAAGAGTCAATACATGTTATTTTTGATGAAAAACATGTAGTTGACAAACCATCAAAGCATGATCATGAGGTTTTGGATCTCTTAGACAAAGATAAAGAAGTCAATGAAGGAGATAGAATGAAGCCAACGGAGTTCATTCCATTCGGAAGTCTACCACTGAAGACTTCTCGGAGAAATCCGGATTCAGACTGTGCTAAGCCTACCAAAATTCATGGCCAGCCTTCCGAAACTCCGGATCTCTCACATGGCGACAATTCGGGAAATGGTGATCAGGTGTCAGCTCATCCAGAAACACCAACAAACTCCATACTTCAACCAGAAGCAGAGCTAGATCAGCCAGTCCACCCTAATCAACACAATATTCGTTGGTTAAGGGATCATCCTCCACAACAAATTATTGGAGATATCCAATGAGGCGTTCGCACCCGGAGCGCTTAATAAAATCTTGAAACAATGCTTGCATGTTTCATTTCGCAAGTAGAACCAAAGAGCATTGAAGAAGCTCTAGCTGATTCTGATTGGATTAATGCAATGCAAGAAGAACTCAACAAATTCACCAAAAATGATGTCTGGAAAATTGTTCCAAGACCTACTCATCAACATGTCATTAGGACAAAGTGGGTCTTCTGGAACAAGATGGACGAAAATGGCGTTGTTGTCAGAAACAAAGCTCGATTGGTAGCCAAAGGTTATTATCAAGAAGAAGGTATAGATTTTGATGAAACCTTCGCTCCAGTTGCTAGACTTGAAGGTATAAGGCTTTTTCTAGCCTTTGCTTCTCACAAGGACTTCAAAGTCTATCAAATTGATGTCAAGAGGGCTTTCCTCAACGGAAACCTAGAGGAAGAAGTATATGTGGAACAACCTCCAGGATTTGAGCTACACACTAAAGGTGATCAAGTGTATAGACTCAAAAAGGCGCTGTATGGACTCAATCAAGCCTCAAGAGCTTGGTATGATACATTGACTCAGTTTCTAACAGACATCGGATTCATCAAAGTAGTCATTGACAAGACCTTGTTCAAACTTCAACATGGTGAAGATCTTCTATTGGTCCAAATCTATTTGGACGACATTATATTTGGCTCAACTAAGGAAGCTCTTTGCACTAAGTTCTCCACCCTCATGCAAGGAAAATTTGAGATGAGCATGATGGGGGAACTCAACTACTTCCTTGGTCTTCAAATCAAGCAGAGAAGTGAAGGAACTCTCATCAATCAAGCCAAGTATACATGGGATCTTATCAAGAAGTTCAAAGTTGATAAGAAATCATCTGCTTAGAAAATAGGGACGCTAGGTCCCCCCATTATTCAAAGTTGGGAAAAATATTATAGATTTTGATGATGATGTATTTAGATTGTAATAGGGACGCTAGGTCCCCCCATTATTCATGTAATTTTCTTTTTAGAAATATTGTTAAAACCAAGTTCTTGAGTTTTCAAATAAAACCAGTGATATTTCATTTTGAGTTTTTGAGCTTTCACTCTTGGAAGACTTATCAAAGTCAGTGATATGGAAATTGGAACTCTTGCTCGGAAATGTCGGAGACAAGAAAAGAATTCTCAAAGAAGTCAGATGACTTTGGAATTCTAAAAACCGGAATGCTCAACTCTACCCGGAAGTCTCGCAGCCATCCGTATGAAGACTAAGTCATCCAAATCGGAACACTAGCACGGATCACTTTGTCACCCGGAAGTCTCAGGATGACTAATTCGGAACAGTCAAGCTAAGAGCCGGACTTCTCAAGGTGGACCGGAACTCTCAGAACGGACAAGTGATAAAACACTTAGAAACTTTATCTAAGTCATGAATGAAGAAATTCTGCCCGTTGGCATGGAAAAATCAATCTCTTGATTTTCAACGACTAGATTGAGGATAACTTAGCTGATTCAAGAACAAATGGCAAGAAGACAAGTTCTAGACTCCACAAGTTGAAGAGCTCGGTCAGAATTCTTGAACAAGCACTAGAAGACAAATTGAGTACTCCACTCGATAAAGAGCTACAGTTCAGAATTTTTGAACAACATGTAGATGACAGATTCTGTGACAAAGGAATCCCTCTCCAAACAATTAGTTATGTCCAAAAATTACTCCAAGGACAATCCCCAGTCACCCTCTTCAATTCGTTCAAATTGAAGCCAGCAAATACAAGGGAATGATTAATCCATCCAGCCAACGGATCATTGATAAAGAGAGTATTCTAAACTCCTTATCCAGAAGCAAACTCCTCCTTCTACCAAAGAGCTATAAGTGAAAACACTTGAAGGTTTCCTTGCCTCAAGTACCACACCACGTTGAACGATACAATTTTAATTAAACATCTTGATTAAAACAGGGACATCAGCTTTCCTATAAGCTGATCTTGCAAGTCCTATTGTTCGGACCTTGCAGTTTTTGAAGAAACTTGACCTTCGAAGGAACAACAAAGCGAGCACGAGTGCAGTAGCAATATTAGCCTTGCGAAGATATACTATGCAAAAATTCACAAAGTGTAACTGTTGGTTAATATTCAACAACCAACTACATAGTGGATTTTGAGGACGTAGAAGGATTACCCCACCTTCAAACCACGTTAAAGTTTGCGTGTCTCTCTCTCTTATCTTTACTTATTTTGTGATTATATTAACTGTGAAACTAACTTATCCATATTGATTACTGCTCCATCAATCTACCAACTTCCGCACATAATCTAAATTCTCAAGAACTTTAGATTCATACTCATTTCACGTTTTCAAAAGAAACGAAAAAGTTTTTAAATTTGTAACAAAGTCTATTCACCCCCCCTCTAGACTTTGTATCTCACCACTTAGGGGACCACCGCATTTTAATAAACCTTTTCTCCTAATGAAGAGCACATTTCACAGATTTCCATGAACTTCTCAAACCAAAGAAGTTTTTTCTATTTACATAGATGAACACAACATATTTTCAATAAATTGAGAATTTTTTTGAGCTTAAACAACCTTAATTTTATGAAAACAACAAACAAACATACGAAAACATAACAATCACTCGATAACGAATTCGAAGAAAAATGAATCGTCTTATGGGGCTAACGAATTCGAACAAACATACGAAAACACAACAAAGAATCACGTATGAATTCGGATTTCATTTAACTACCTTATGGAGCTAAAATAGCTTCAACAAAAACCGAATTCCTCATATCAACCTACTAATGAAATTAAATTATGCAATTCAACCAATTCAACAACAACTTGCTCAATAATTGAAGAAAAACTAGTTTGAATCAATTATCATTCATAAGGGATTTAATATAAGCATTAAAGAAAATACCCATAAAAGAACACCAACCATTTTTTAATTTTTGAATTTAACAAACAAGCAAACAAAAATGTAAAAATTGAATAAAAAAACAAACTTTTACATAGAATTGGAGGAAAAAAAATTGACAAATAAGGGTTACCAGATTATGAAGAAGAAGATGAAGAAATTGAAGGAATCGGAGCTGTGATGGAGGAACCATGCTCTTGCCTCTGCCCGAAGCTATTGCCTCTGTGTTTCCTCTCCATTGTCCACCCCCCTTTTGAAGCTTTAATCTATCACCAATTTATAGTAAGATAAAGCTTTTTACCGTTGAATTTTTGCCCATTGGAGACTTGAATCTTGGAGCGTAGGAGAAGGACACACGTGGGAGGCTTGGTTTCCGCTGCTCGATGAATTCGGCGATGGAGAGTTGTACGAAACGCATATTTGTTTTTCCTTCTTACGCTGAATTAGAGTGAAGAGAGGACCTGAGTTGTTTTCCTAATATGTTGGGTTTGGGCTTCGGTCGAAACTCAACCCCTTGTTTTAAAACGTTTTTGGCCTTTTGCTATATTTTTCACCAAAAAATAAGATATCTAATAATTTTGGGTTAGGGAAAATAAAATAATAAAAATAATAAAATGTAAAAAGTGATTAAAAAACTACTAATTTTGAAACAAAATAAAAAGAATTTAAAAATAAGAATTAAAATAAAACTAAGCTAAACAACTAAAAATTAAACTCTAAAAATATTAAAAATGCCTAAAAAAGAATAAAAAATACTAACTCAAACCTAACTTATCAAATACCCCCACACTTAAGACTTGAACGTATGCGTTCAATAGACCAAAAAGAAAATAGATTAGTTTATATCATCATCAAGAAGAACAAAATACACCTTACACACTCACTCCTAAGACTTTATGCCCAAAACATTTTTGAAAACAAATTGAGCTAAAAATCCTACAAGGATGGAGAACTAAACAATGGGTTATTTGGGTTCTAAAAAAATGCTCTAAAGTTGCCACAAAAAAGTTTCCTAAGGGAATCCTATGCTTCAAACGGCTCAATGACAACGGTAGCAAAATTTATCAAAATAAGCCTAAAAATATAAAAATCACACAATATTCTACAAAATAAAAAAGGCTCCTAAAACTAGTTTTTTTCAAATTTAAAGATCACAAGGTTAATTAGATCAACATCTAGATAGTATGAGGATTGCCAGTTCAAGAAAACAAAATATTAAGGATACCTAGAAGGATTCAAACTTTTTAAGGTTCTTTTACCAAGAGAAAACGAGCATAGGACTCAATGTGAGTTTACAAAGTATACATTTGTCAACTTTCAGAATAAAGCTCAAAGAGGAAAAAAAAGAAGTTTATGGGTCAAAGTTGAAAATAATGCTCTAAATAAAGAGATATGCAACTAAGAATGACAAAACATATGGACCCAAAACTTATTGGGAAAAAAAATTTCCCAAAAATATACTCCTCCAAACAATGAAATACACATGAGAACCTCCCCCACACTTAAATCATGCATAGTCCTTGATGCATCTATATGATATGCAAATGAATAATAATGATATAGCCAAGAGAATGAGTTAAGAGAAAAGGGGATTGGGAGTAATAAAACAAAAGTAAAGGGGAAAAGATGGGAAGGAGAATGCAAATTTAAAAAAAATATACGAAGCATCAATTCATCACTCTCAATCATTATCATGCTTTTCTTGGACCTAAAAATCTGCAAAAAGAAGGCTAAGACCAAGTTTTTTTGCCTTGAAGAACAAAAAATCTGATTTCAAATATGTAGATTTTTTTTTAATTTAGCACATATAAGCCGTGAAAAGTGTAGAATTTTCATTTACACTAAAGAAACAAGCTTACAAGGTGCATATTTTTCAGTTTCAGCTCAAAAATAAATTTTCAGTGTGTAGAATTTTTCAGTTTCCAACCCAAAGAAGACCAAATTTAAACACCCAAGGCTTCAAGAAACAAAAAATTGACAGTATACCAACACCCGAGCACCAAGAGTTGCTGTTTCATAACAGATTTTGCACCATTTTTGTGCAGATTTTTACTCCAAACATGCCTGCTTCCAGCTAAAACTCAATAAGTCTTACAAAAGCTCTTGAAGTAGATGGTTAGAAGCACAACTAAAAAATAATTAAGCTCAACAAATCACTTTTTTTGTTTTGATTTTATACTTAAAAAAACTAAATGAAACAGAAAAGAAAAAAAATTCCTATAATTACAACAAGTACTATTACATCAACAAGGGAAAAAAAATAACAAAAGTAAGTTGGTTATTTAAATGAAAGAGAATAAAAACCAAATTAACCATCACAAGGGGAAAAAATTAAGTACAACAACAAGAAGTTAAAGTTAGAAGTAAGCATAGATAGTTAAAGAAAAATTAAAAACGCTATAAATAAAAATAAGTGGGTCATGTTAAAAAAATATTAAAAAGGAAAAAGAATGCAATCAACAACTAAAAGAAAAAAAACTACAACAATAAGTAGAAGTAAAAAGAAATTTTTAAAAAATGATTGAAAAGTAAATGGGTTGCCTCACATAACCCGCCTGATTCAACGTCTTTCGCTACACACAACTTACTTCTTGTCAATACTTATTCAAATAAACCATCACGTAGTAAAGTAAATATGTTTCTTTAAAACAACTAAAGAGTAAAAACAATGTTAGCCAAAATTCAGATCCTAAGTGCAGATTGTAAGCTTCAATCAGTTTTTGGAAACAATTTTCTGCAATTTTACCCTGATACGAACTCGTATCGGATAGGGAAGACTCAGAGCGTCTTCGAGCTCTTGAGAATATGAGACGAGGAAGAAGAAGAGGAATTGATGCGAAGAGGGAATCGGCGAACCGAGAGGGGAGAAGGAATTAGGGTTTTGAGTTGTTTATTGATTGATTCATTCTAAAGGGGGTTACATCTCCTTATATAGGGAAGAAGAAAACCCTAACGCTAACCAGACGGTTCAATAAAAGCGACGAGGGAAAGAGCCGTAAAGAAACCTCGAAGGAGCTTATAATTTCGCTCACCTAATAAACTCTACATTACAATAATAATAATAATAATAATAACAACAACAACAACAACAACAACAACAATAATAATAATAATAATAATAATAATAATAATAATAACTAAATATCCTACTGTACTATCCATAACACTCTCACCCCCTTAGAAAACCACCTTGTCCTCAAGGTGGAGGTTCCCACTCATGTTTCTGAACTAAAGAAGAAATGTTGACCCAAAGATTATGGCCACTTGATGACAGATCTTCACTAAGCTTGCAGATTGGAGTATAGCGATGGACAAAAGAGAGAAGAGAAAATACAAACTTAGCTACCTGCGGTGAAACCCAATACTCAGACTCCATTGTATGCGCATGGCCAGAGGACTGGATGATATCAAAGGAGAGTGAGATGTCTGCTTGTGTATAAATCACATCTGCTACTTTGGCGGTTCTGGACGGAGGCGCAAGGCTACATGCGGGGATGGTATGGCTCAAAGTTTGATCCTTTTCAACTTCTTCATTACCAGATGCAGCTACGGGTGTATCAACAGCTACAAGATCTGATCGAAAGGCATTAACATCATCTTCAACAGAAACACCATCATCATCAAATTCAGGAACTCCCACTGAATCAAGAACAATGCGCTCCTCATATTCCATGTCATTAGATGTGGGGTTGTGTAGAGGGGTTGTAGGGGCCATATCCGGTGGAGCAAGTGGAGCACCGAGAAGGTTTCTTATAACGTCCCTCATCTTTGTTTTGAAACTTTCCAACTCCAAAGAATTCTGACTTAATGCACTTGAAGGACCATGGAACAAATCTTGTATTGCGCAATATATATTTACGTCGAGCTCATATAAATCTGAGTCAGAATATGGTAGCTCTAAAAGACGACGAAACAAGTGGAGCTTCTTCATAATTTCATCCACGTGATCATAAGCTACTCCTACTCCTTCGTAGAATTCAATTTTTCCATAAAAAATATTCTTTAACAAACCAAGAAGTTTGTCCAAAGCATCATCCATTGTCACGATAATTTTATCAAAAATCAATGCCATAGTTGGAACAAGAGGGATAGCCACTCTAATTACAAAAAAAGAATTGTAACAAAAGATATGCCTAGGCTCCCTGACAAACCTACTCGGCAAATTAAGGCCAAGATCCCCCCAAAAATATATATATGCAGCACTACTTGTTTTATGCGATGCGCCCGAATACAATATCAATTACCAAGGAATTAATATGGCTTGCACCTGGGTGCCGACAGATTTGCAGGTGGGGGCAACAACAACACTTTGTTTCTTGAAAAGCAAAAGCAGACCTGCTAGCAAATTGGAACACGGCGGCCATGACGCGCTCTACGAATCTTAGGAATTTTTTTGCGGAACAATAATCAGGCGGAGACAAAATTCCTGGACTATGATCGGCAAGAAGGCTTGGATCTGCGGCTGATTGTGAGCGGTTGTGTTGAGATTGGAATTTTTTGTTTTTGTTCTTTTGTTTTTGTTGTTTTTTTGGAATTCAAAATAATGAGAGCACCAATGATACGAACTCGTATCGGATAGGGAAGACTCAGAGCGTCTTCGAACTCTTGAGAATATAAGATGAGGAAGAAGAAGAGGAATTGAGGCGAAGAGGGAATCAGAGAACCGAGAGGGGAGAAGGAATTAGGGTTTTGAGTTGTTTATTGATTGATTCATTCTAAAGGAGGTATTCATTCTAAAGGAGGTTACATCTCCTTATATAGGGAAGAAAAAAACCCTAATGCTAACCAGACGGTTCAATAAAAGCGACGAGGGAAAAACCATAAAGAAACCTCGAAGGAGCTTATAATTTTGCTCGGTTCAATAAAAGCGACGAGGGAAAAACCATAAAGAAACCTCGAAGGAGCTTATAATTTTGCTCTCCTAATAAAATCTACATTACAATAATAATAATAATAATAATAATAATAATAATAATAATAATAATAATAATAATAATAATAATAATAATAATAATAATAACTACATATCCTACTCTACTATCCATAACATACCCTTTGACATCAAAACTCAGCATATATGGTTCCAAAATCAACTTGTAAACATGCTAAATGCTTCCTTATCAATTCCTATGCAAGTTTTAAACAATTATACTTCAAAAATCAGCATATAGGCACCTTAGGAAAAAAATTCAGATTATTAATCAAGAGAAAAGTTGCTGATTTTTTTAATAAGAAATGATAATTCAAATCTGGTTTTGCTTAGAATCACCATAATATGCATCATAATTAACATATAAACCTCACGCTATGCTTCTAAATGTTGTCCCTAAACAAGATATATCAATGATAGTTCAAATTTCAAGCAAAGGAGCACTCCAAGAGACAAAAATCAGCACATATGATAAGTAAAAAGTGCAGATTTTTAAAAAAATCAGCAAGCATAGCTTATGAAATTCAGCAAGAACACCATTGAAATGATTCAATGCTTATAAAATGAGTATACACGTGTTTCATACATCAAAAGTGAAACAACTCAGCACTTATGTCATTCAAATGCAACAAGTATGACCAATAAAAACCAAAATCAGCAAGTAAATATGCAGAAAAAGTCCCAATGAAGAAGGTGGGCAAGAAAAGAGTAAAGAAACTCGAGGAGGAGTACAATGAAGAAGATATCAAGAAGGTGGAACAATATGCAAAAGCTCTTAACCTTCTACTTTGTGCAATTGACGCGCAAGAACTTCAAAAGTTCTCCAGATATCAAATGGCTAAGAATCTATGGGATGACATTCGTGAGAAATACGAAACTCCGCAAGGAGAAAAAGAAGCAACTCATATTTGCCTCATGGCCAATGAGGAAGAAGAGGTAAGTACTTCTAACTCTTTCTCATTTGAAGAATTACAAGAAGCCTTTCAAGAATTATTTGGTGAATTGAAGAAAACATCAAAAATTGCCAAAGAGACTAAGGCTAAAATTCATGCTTTGGAAGAGGAAAATAAATTTTTGAAAAGTGATAATTTTGACCTCAAAAATAAAATTAAGGCAATGAATGAAGATTCTTCCTTTGACCAAAGTTCTACTTGTTCCTCTTGTGAGTCTTTAAAAGTAGAGAATGTAGAACTTAAGAGAACCATTGAAAATATTAAGGTAGAAGAGCCTAAGAAACTTAGTGAAGAAGTTAAGAATGATAGACCACCTAGAAGAACTAATAATCCTAGGTATAACAAAATTAATTTTAGAAAAATAAAAGTAATAAGTTTTTTTTTGCACATAAACACAAGCTTTATTACCAAGTCAAAGTTTGGGTACAAAACGGCAAACATACAACAGTCAAATATAAATATTTAAGACAAGGCTTTCATATAATAAAGATAACTTCTAACATATTGGATGGCTTGGTCTTGGACTTCTTCAATTGTCTTCCTTTTTTGGTGCCTAATCTCATTCCTCCATTTCCATAAGAAGTAAATATGCGTACCCCAAATGGCCAGCATAATCCTTTTTTCCTTCCCCCCCTTGGATCTCTGTATCTCTTCCCCAATTCCAGTCCCGAGTCTAAGCTTTATATTAAACATTTCCATGATGTTTTGGAATACTAGTTTCACTCTTTCGCACTCCAAGAAGAGGTGATCTTGGGTTTCAGTTGCGTTACCACACAACTCACACTCTACACTTATATCTAGGAATCTAGCCATCCTTTCTTTCGTTTGTATCTTCCTTTTCCAGAACAGCCATCCTATAAACCTGAATTTTGGAGGTGTCAAATGATTCCATACCCAATGCCTCCATTCAGGCTTCATCTTATCTCTTTGTAGCCATTTATAACCTGCCTTAATGGTATACAGTTGCTGGTTTGGCATGGCATTGAATTTGTCCCTCACCCTTATCATTTCTCTCTAGTAATAGCAAGCATCTTGTTTGGGTTTGTAGTTCCAGAAATCTCCACCTTTAATATATCTAGCGTGGATCCACTTGACCCACATTATGTCCTTTTTATTAGCCATATCCCAGTTGAGCTTCATAATTGCCGTTGTGTTCTAGTTCAGAATATTTCTGATCCCCAAACCCCCATACTCTTTTTGTTGGCAAATTTCATCCCACTGGACCAGTGGTGTCTTATGGTATGCAGTTGTGTCACCCCATAAAACGTTTCTACATATGGCCATAATCTTTTTCATAATCCCTTTAGGGAGAATGAAAATCCTAGATCAGAAATTGACTACTCCCATCAAAACTGAATTAATAAGTCTAACTCTAGCCATGTATGAGAAATGTCTGGTTCCCCAAGAAGTTATTCTAGTAGTGAGCTTGTTGATCAAACCATCACATTCATGAGGTCTAAGTCTGGCAGTGGTAATAGGAGAGCCTAGGTAAGTAGGAGGGAACTTACCTAGCTTCATGTTAAGCATGGTTAGTATTTCCTTCTCCTCAGCTAGACTAATTCCCCCAAATATCACTTTTGACTTGCTCTTGTTGACTTTTAGTCTAGTAGTGCGTTGAAATTTCTCTAGGACTCTCATAATGCATCCAATAGATTGGCCATCTGCCCTGCAAACCACTACAAGATCAGCAAATGACAGGTTGATAATATTCAACCTTGCACACATGGGATGATAGTGGAATATCTCTTCTTGTGCTGCGAGACAGAAGCTTCTAGTAAGGTATTCCATTACTAGAACAAAAACCAGGAGTGAGATAAGATCACCCTGGCGCAATCCCTTTCCACCTCTAAAGAAACCATGAGCACACCCATTGATGTTAATGGTATATGATGGTGTGGTAATACAAAAATTAATCCATTTGATGAACCTCTCTGGGAATTTCAGTCCATGTAGGATACCTCTGATGGACTTCCAACTAATTGAATCATAGGCTTTTTGTATGTCTATCTTCATCATATATCTGGGGGATATCCCTTTCCTTTTGTATCCTTTCGCAATTTCGTAACATAATAGGACATTGTGTATAAATTCCCTACTTTCCACAAATGTAGATGGGTTCAGATTCACTATGTGAGGGAGCACATCCTTAAGTCTCATACATATCATCTTTGAGATCACTTTATATATGGTGTTGCAGCAGGAGATAGGCCTAAAATCCTCTGGCTTAGTAGGATTAGGCATTTTAGGAATCAGAGTTATTCCTGTTATATTAATCTGCCTCAATGTGGTACCATCTCTAAAGAAATCCAAAATTGCTTTTGTGATAAGTCCACCAACTATATTCCAGTTCTTCTTGTAAAACTCACAGTTAAAACCATCTGGACCAGGGCTCTTAGAGCTGGGGATTGAAAACATAGCTTGCCTCACCTGATCTGATTGGAAATCCTTGATCAGTCCTAGTTGTTGTTCCACTGTGAGCACCTTTCCTTTTTCAAACACCTTCCAGTTTATATCTCCTGTAGGGGCAATGGTACCTAGATTTTTCGTGTAGAAACACCCCAGTACCCTAGCAATATCATCAGTACCTTCCACATCTCTCCCATTATCTTGAATACTCATAATGTAGTTTTTCAGTTGCCTTTTCTTTGCCCAAGCATAGAACAGTTTAGAGTTTTTGTCCCTTTCTATTATCCAAGTTTGTTTGATCTGTTGACATTTGAGTAGATATGAAGCTTTGATTGCCTCATTCAACAGTTTTGTAATTTCCTTCTCCTTATTTATAAGATCCTGGTTTAGCATCTGCTTCATATGTTCTTGTAACTCCAGTAGTTGCTCTCTAATATCATCAACTTTCTTATGGATCAACTTAAACCTATCCTTGTGAAGTTGTTTAAGAGGTTCTTTTAAACCCTTTAAGTTCTGCATGACTTGATACATGTTCTTTTGATTTGTGTCTTTCCTCCATCCATTCTTTAATATATGTGGGAACTTCTCATCTTCCATCCACATATTACAGAATCTAAATGGTTTACCCCTTGATTGATTGTTAATGCCTTGGATCAATAAAGGGGAATGATCATATATCCCTTCTGCTAGAGCTTTGACTTTACACCTATATTTACATACCCATTCAATATTAACAAGAGCTCTATCCAGTTTAGAGTAAATCCTTTGGTCTTCATCTTGTTTATTATTCCAGGTGAAAAAAAACCCCTTTACTAGGTAGTTCATCCAGACCACACTCATCTACACACTTCTTAAAGTCCCTCATATCCTCATTAGTAATAGGGATTCCCCCCTTTCTGTCTCCAAAGTTCAAGATGCAATTAAAATCTCCCACACAACACCATAGCCTATGAATACTGGTTGCATAGTTCCTTAATTCATCCCACAGCTGCTTCCTGCCTCCCACATCATTGAAGGCATATACAAAGGTAATATAGTCATAATTGGGAGAGTCAATGTCCCTTATTTTCACATGAATGGCCTGTGCAGAGCTGCCAATAACATGTACATTCAGCTTCTTATCATTCCACATAACCCACATTCTACCCAATGGGTGGTGTTCCACATTTATGTAGAAACTCCAGTCATTAAACAATTTTCTCTTTATTTCTTCCTCCTTATTAATTCTAATTTTTGTTTCCAAAATCCCCATAATACTAGATTTATACTTATCCACAATATTTCTCACCTCCCATTGTTTATTAGGACAGTTGAGTCCCCTTATGTTCCAACACACTATCATTGAAGGAAAGGGTAGTGACCATAAGGAGACTCTCTTATTGGGTCCCCTTGATTCCTCAGATCCTCTATTGTTAATCTCCTAGCAGCTTTCCTTCCAGTAACCATTTGGAAACTCTCATCATCCTCTTTTACTTCATCTTTCTCCCTATTATTATTATTAGGGGTTGCTTCTTCATTTATTGTTTCTTGTCTTTGCCTTAGTTCTTTTTTGTTCTCAATCTCTTTAGCTTTTGGCCTCCATACTTTTTCCACTCTATCTTCTTTCCTCCTGCAAAGCTCCCCAGTATGGCCCAATTTATAACACTTTGAGCAGATGGTTGGCTTCCATTCATATATCACAGTTTGGTCCACAACCCTTCCCTCATTATCCACAACCTGGATTCTGTCTGGAAAGTCTTGCTGTACTTGCACTTCTATTTGAATTCTTGCATAATCCCATTTCCTTCTTGATGCAGTTGCTTTATCCCTTTTTATGGGTTTGCCCAGGATACTGCCTAGCTTACCCAACCCTGTGAGACTCCAGAATTTAACATCCAATCCAGGAAATTGTACCCATATTGGAACATCACTCAGTTCCTTCAGATTTAGTTGGGCTCCTGGGTACCATGCCTGCACTAACATTGGTTTGTTGTCAAAATAATAATACTTCCTCCTAATCACTTCATCTATGCTTTCAGCTTTGTGGAAGTTTACTATATATTGTCCTTCTTTAAGGAAACTAACATTCTCTATATCATATTCCTTCCAGATTCGAGTAACAAATCCTTTCACAACATCAACCAGAGGGTTTGCCCCAAGTATACAACATAGAACAGCCTTATCCCATATCCCATCGACTTCTACTATATCCTCCTCTGTGAATCTAGCTACACGCTGCCAATTTGGCTCTTCATATTGAAAAAAGGATAGATCTACTTGTACCTCATTCAATCCCAACACCTCAGTGTATGTTGGTGGCTTCTGTTTCCCAGTATTGTCCTCTTCCTTCTTCTCCATTCCATCTAATATATCCTGATCAGATCTGGTACTCTCTGGAGATTTAGACCCAAAAACCAGTGATCCATCAGGGGTTTTGAGTACATGCTTCCCATCTTCTCCGTTAGCCTCAGATGCTGCACATTCATTGTTCTTACTCTGCGATTGCTGTCCTTCATCCTACTCGTCGATAGTTTTCTTAGGTCTCCCTTTCTTCTTCGCCATGGGAGAGAAGAGAGCTTCTATGAACTTTTAAAAAAATATATATACCTTTTCATCTTTTCTTACCCCAAGTTATGAAAACATTACAAAACATTTGTACACTTTCTCTCAATTTAGCTAATAATTTTAGGAATGATGATTTTAGATCACCTAGAAATTTTTTGTCTCAACCTAGCTAGGCATATGCATAATCCAAACGTAGTATGCCATTATTGTTCTAAGATAGGGCACATAGCTCCCGTTTGTTTTGCTAAACAGAGGGACATTTTTTATAATTATGATTATGAAGTTTATTTGCCTAAACCCCAAGGATCCAAATGCTACTGGGTACCTAAATGTTATTACTAGATGCACAAAAGGGTGTGCTTGAAGACTAGAAAATTGTAGTGGATGCTCCAAGCACGAAACTCAATGAACCGCATCAAGGGAGATGTTCGTTTTACGTTACTACATTTTTTGACAATTGATGCCAATTTTTTTTTCAAACAATTGGATTATTTTTTAACCCAAAAGGACCCAAAAAGACATTGAGTACCTAAAATCATTCTTTGAAGGAACCCCAACATGTTAGGCGATGCACAAATGTATGGGGAACCAAAAGTAGGCGAGACTGGGTAGAAGTCATCCGAACAGCAATGTTGCAATCGAAACATCGATGTTCCAAATCACTCTAAGACATTTTCAAACATCGATGTTCAGTACCAAACATTGATGTTCAAGGAGTATATTTTTACAATTTGTTTTAAGTGCTTTTTGCTAATGCCAAAAGGGAGAAGTGTTTGGGTATATGCAACAAGTGAGGGGAATCTTGTTTTCAAAGACGTAGGGAGAATCACCATTACTCTCTCTCAGAAAACCCAACTTGGCATGCATATCCCCGGCTTAGTTTGTCATTATCAAAAAAGGGGGAAATTGTTAGAAAGCATTTTCACATTGATGTTTTGTTAATGACAATGCTTGTTTATGTTTAGGTTTTGATATTGACAAACCGTCGGGAACATGGGACAAAATGAAAAGATTCAAAGTTATAGCAAAATCTTTTTGAAGGAACAAAAAGCACAAGAAAGGCATTGACGTTTCTAAAGACGACGACATTGGTGTTTTGAAGATGTTGTCTAAAGACTTAGGATACTATTGTAACAAGCTCATTCAATTTCTCTACTTCATGGCTCAAAACAAAATATGTTTTTCATGCATCAAATCAGTGTTTTCATAAATGGTTTTAAGTTTCTAAAACCCCTGGTTCTTGTCCAACCAAAACCATAACCATCAGTTATCGGCGTTCGGCTATGGCATTCGGTTTTCGGCATGGGTTATTGGCATTGATTTTATCCAAATGGTTTTTGGATTTTTATCTTTGGTTTTTGCTTCTGAACACATTTAAAAGTTTTCCAAATGATTACTTTTCAAAAACCATAACCTTTGTTTTCCAGCGTTGGTTATCGGCATTCGGCGCTGGTTATCGGCATTGGTTATTGGCGTCCAAATAAATCAAGTGTTTTTTAAGATTTTATGATCGTTTATTACTTATGGGAATATCCAAATAGTTCTCCAACAAAAACATGTTAAAAACCACCTTTCGTTTTTGGTCTTTTGGTGAAAACCATGTGAAACGACATAAACTTGGCTAGCCATGGTTTTTACCTTAGTGAGGTGTTTTTTAAGTTTTTATACTTGGTTTCTACATAAAATACATTATGTTGCCATCGGTTTTCGGTGTTGGCTGCCAAACCATGGTTCTGGCGAACCAGCCCAACAGGGATGTTGGAATTCTCAACAACGATGTTGGCATTCTCAATTCTTGGCAGTAGGTTTTTGGGCATCAATGTTTTCAAACAACCGTTGGGCTATTTATGATAAAATCTTTCCATTTTTAAAAGTCAATCACCCCAACATAGATGTAGACTTCTAGACATCGATGTTTTGATGACCGTTGGCCATTTTTAAAGGAAAGTCAAAGTCAAAACAGTGATGTTCACTATATAAACATCGATGTTAGGCCAATATTATGTAGACCAACTTTGATTTTATTTGCACTAATCATGCCAATAAACCCCAATCAACTCCCATCTGTTACACATCATTTTTGGGTATAAATAGAGGTCTTTTGGGTCTACTTTGAACAACCATTCCTCACATATTTCATAGCTTTACATTGCATCATTTCATAAACTTTTTAAATAGCTTTTTAGAGTCATTTCTTAAGGAATTGAGTGTGTTCTTGATCTAAATTAGTTTACTCATATTCTACTCTTTAAGAGAGTTTTTGTTCTTGAGTGGTTAAGTGTTGTGAACACTTTAAGGGAGGTTTGTTCCCTTGGTATTACGAATGAAGGGAATATTCCTTAGGGTTGAAGTCTTGGAGTGCGGTATCTCCAAGCAAGTGTATTGAGGCTCGTGGGACTCGAGTTCTCAAGTTATAACGGTTTGTTAAGCACCCGTAAGCTTAACGGAAGTAGTGTACCTCGAGAGAGTCTCTCGGGAGGCTGGATTAGCCACACATTATGGTGAACCAGGGTAAATCTTGGTGTGCTCGCTTTACGCTTTTCACGCTCTTTACTTTTAACGTTCTTAAATCTTTATTCCTGCGAGATTTCGCTTCAAACGCTATTCACGCCCCCGCCTCTAGCATTGGGACTATAATCTAACAGTCATGTCGTGCAACTAGAGCAAACACTTCTTTATATTCAACTCCATACTCATGCTTATATCTATTTGGCACTAACCTTGCCTTGTATTTTTTAACTTCACTGTTTTCCTTCAGTTTTGTTTTGTAGACCCATTTCACACTGATGGACTTGCAGGCTCTGGGATGATCTGTTAACTCCCAAGTGTCATTATTTTCAATTGATTGAATTTCAGAATCAATTGCCCTTTTCCATTTTGTTGTTGTGACAGCATCTTCAAATCTCCATCCTTTTGAGCCACATCATAATCTTGCATCCATGTTAGCCTTCTTCTAACACGTTGAGGATGAGAGTTATTCTTTGTTGTTACTTCAATGGCTATATATTGAATGTCTCCTGATCCTTCTTATGTATTGGAAACTTATGGTGAAGGTGATTGTGGGCTTTCATTCTCCATTTCTTCAACAAGTATTGCTTGAAGTTATAAGTCATGTTCTCTAATTGCTGGCCAGAATCTTCCTTCATAAAAAACCACATCCGGGCTAACAATTATTTTATTGGTGATAGGATTATAAAGTTTATAAGCCTTTGATTGATCACTAACACCAAGAAAAATACACTTCTCCCTTTTTTATCAAATTTAGATCGCTTTTGGTCGGGAATATGGACATATGCAATACACCCAAAGATCTAGAAATACTCTACACTTGGTTGATTTCCGCTCCAAGCCTCCTCCAGTGTCATATTTTCAACAGCAAATGTAGAACTTCTGTTCAAAATAGAGCACTCCGATTCACAGCTTCTGGCCAAAAAGCCTTGGAGATACCACTTCTCTTCAATAGGCTCAGCACCATGTTCATAATAGTGCGATTTTTCCGCTGAGTTACACCATTTTGTTGTGGTGTATAACCTACTATAAGTTTCCTTTTAATTACATTATCTGCGTAGTATTTCTTAAATTCTGCGAATATATATTCACCCCACGATCTATATGGAGGGCCTTAATTGGACAACCATTTTCCTTCTCAACCTATATTTCAAAGCTCTTAAATGCAATAAAGGCTTCTAATTTTTCTTTTAGAAAATAAACCCATAATTTTTTTCTAAAATCATCAATGAAAGTGAGGAGATATTTATTACCTCCATTACATGCTGGTTTAATCGGCCCACAGATATGAGAATACACCAACTCTATAAGTTCTTTGCTCTCCACAATGCTCTTTTAGGAAATTGACTAAAGTGATATTTGCTAACAACACACTCTTAATAGACCTGACAGGGAACAGTGATTTGAGGAAGACAGAGACCATATTTTTCTGTTGCAATGTCTTTAGCCAACCAAGACTAGTAGGCTGAAGGTAGGGTGGAAACATACGATTTTCCATTATTTTGACTCGAGCAATCAAACCTGGTCGAGTGTAGTTTTTTGGGTAGTAAACCTTCCATTAAAGGGTTAGTTTTCTCTCCGAGTGTCGTGTGTCGAGGAGTGGTTGAAGGGAATTAGTTAATTTCTTTTATTAGACGAAGGTTAGGATAGGTTTATGAAAGTCTTCTCGGAACGATATAAAGGAGAGAAAAAATGAAGGTAAATTTATTTACATAGTATAAGAAAGATATAGACCTAGTGTCAGGTGATCATTTGGATCAACTTTGTCGTATTTAATCAATATTTGGAATAATAATATTTCTATTATTACTTAATATTTCTAGGATTCGTAATTCATCTGTTGCCTTGAATATGATAGCCTTTCGACATATAATATTTCCTCAATAAATAGCTAATTAAATATTTCGATGTTAATTAACTAGATATAGAAAGAACAAGAGACTAATCATTCCAACATTAGTTTAAGTTGTATTGCTTGAAGTTGTATGTCATCTTCTCTAATTGCTTGCCAGAATCTTCCTTCATAAAAACCACATCCGGGCTAACAATTATTTTATAGGTGGTAGGATTACAAAGTTTATAAGCCTTTGATTGATCATTAACACCAGGAAAAATACACTTCTCCCTTTTTTCATCAAATTTAGATCGCTTTTGGTCGGGAATATGAACATATGCAATAGACCCAAAGATTTAGAAATACTCTACACTTGGTTGATTTCAGCTCCAAGCCTCCTCCAGTGTCATATTTTGAACAGAAAAAGTAGAACTTCTGTTCAAAATATGAGCACTCCAATTCACGGCTTCTGGCCAAAAAACCTTGGAGATACCACTTCTCTTCAATAGGCTCAGCACCATGTTCATAATAGTGCGATTTTTCTGCTGAGTTACACCATTTTGTTGTGGTGTATAACTTGCTATAAGTTTCCTTTTAATTACATTATCTGCGTAGCATTTTTTAAATTCTGCGAATATATATTCACCCCCACGATCTATATGGAGGGCCTTAATTGGACAACCTTTTTCCTTCTCAACCTATATTTGAAAGCTCTTAAATGCAATTAAGGCTTCTGATTTTTCTTTTAGAAAATAAACCCATAATTTTTTTTCTAAAATCATCAATGAAAGTGAGGAGATATATATTACCTCCATTACATGCTGGTTTAATTGGCCCACAGATATCAGAATGCACCAACTCTGTAAGTTCTTTGCTCTCCACGATGCTCTTTTAGGAAATTGACTAAAGGGATGTTTGCTAACAACACACTCTTAATAGACCTGACAGGGAACCGTGATTTGAGGAAGACAGAGACCATATTTTTCTGTTGCAAAGTCTTTAGTTCACAAAGACTAGTAGGCTGAACATAGGGTGGAAACATACAATTCTCCACCATTTTGACTCGAGCAATCAAGCCTAATCGAGTGTAGTTTTTTGGGTAGTAAATCTTCCCAATAAAGGGTTAGTTTTCTCTTCGAGTGTCGTGTGTCGAGGAGTGGTTGAAGGGAATTAGTTAATTTCTCTTATTAGACGAAGGTTAGGATAGGTTTATGAAAGTCTTCTCGGGTGGATATAAAGGAGAGCAAAAATGAAGGTAAATTTATTTACATAGTATAAGCAAGATATGGACCTACGGTCAGGGCATCATTTGGATCTACTTTATCATATTTAATCAATATTTGGAATAATAATATTTGTATTATTACTTACCTATTTCTAGGATTCGTATTAATCTGTTGCCTTAAATATGATAGCCTTTCGACATATAATATTTCCTCAATAAATAGCTAATTAAATCTTTCGATATTAATTAACTACATATAGCAAGAACAAGAGACTAATCATTCCAACATCAATTTAATATTCAATGTATACAACCAAACTAGTAAGAACAAGAGACTAACTCATACTATTCACACATAAATTAAAACAGCATTTTATTAAATAATAAAACTTACGAAACTCTAATTAAGCGGAACAGAACAAAATTGGAGTCAAAACCTTTGAAATTACTTCAAAACTAATACTAAAACTAATATACAAGAAATGTTGAGCAAAATAGAGGAGGGAACCCGAAAGGGGTTGAGAGTTGATGAAAATGGTGTGTATCGCGTGGTATATATAGGGCAGAAGGTGCGGGCGTCCAACCCTCTGGGCGTCCAACTTTGGACGCCCGTACCCTGACCACGTGTTTCGTCTAGTCCCGTTGCGCCGTGTGGCAGGGCCGTGTCACCCTTCCTTATTTAGGCATCGAACTACCCCGGGCGTCCAACTTTGGATGCCTAGGACCCGCATCCTGCACCTTTTTGCTTCCAATCGCGAATTTGGGCCTAAATTTGTTCCGTATTGCCCCAATTGGCTCTCGAACACTGATTTCTACCTCCAAAGTATTGTGATCGTTAAAATCTGAAACTTTTTCTCTAATTTGGGACATAAAATTGAAAAATCTACTTAATTTAATTTGGAACCCATATTTTATTTTTCATGAGACGAAACATAAGATTGTTACTGATAGACACCTTTAATGGGTAAATTTATTAATATTTTCGTTCAAGAACACTTAAAATATGTAGAATAAAATAAGAACAAAATGGACTTATCAAAACCCAACTTTGCATCTCGTATATGACACAATCCATCCTTGATAGAAACTACACATCCCTTTTCTTGAAGTTGACCAATACTGAGCAGAATGGCCTTCAAGTTTTGAACAAAAAGAACATCAGAGATGATGTGGGTCGAGTTATCTTGGACTTGGTGACGGACTGTGTTGCGAAATGACTCGTCAAGAGTGGTAAAATTATTTTAATCTTAACACATATGGTTGCTGCACCTAGAATCCAAATACCACTTGTTCCTTTGAGCTCGTTCAGTAATGCTACAAGCCATCAAGAGGGATATCTCTTCTTCCCTTTCAGCCAAATGAGTTTTTTCTTCTTTTTTCCCCTTCAAATTGGTGTAGAACTTATTTCGGTAGTGACTATACTTGTGGAAATGGAAGCACTCAAGATTTGATTTGTTTACTAACCTTGATTTATGGTTTGTTGAGTGTAACCTCCTCGTTCTTTGGTTAGCTAGCAACTTAGCAGTGGGAGATGCTACTACAGTTTCCACCACGGCCCAAAGCTCTTTCGACCGGAGAAAGTTCTCCATCAACATGCTCCAAGATCGTATTGACCATCAAAGCGGGGAATACAGGGTTGAACAAAGGCCTTAGATTCCATGGATCAATTGATATTGCTGCTGCAATGATTTTATAGTAGCTCTGCTACCAAATGTCAGCTATAGATTCTTTGAGGAATAATAACAAACAGCCATTAAATAGGCACTAACACAACTGACTCCTACAAACTAGGCACTAAGAGAAGTAGAAATTAATCCCAAAAGACTAGGACAACTACTCTAACAAAGCGAATGACTTATTCCAAAAGAATAGGACAACTTTGACCAATTCAATGTGCAAATTATTCAACAATACATAGCCTTGGATTGGCAAATTATACAGGACCATTTTAAAAGACATTTTCCAAAGAAATAGTGAATTTCAAGAAGAGGGGGTGGATGAAGCCTTTACTTGTGGCCGGGAATCGCCATCCACTCAAATTGGAGTTCTACCTCCCCGCATTCCACATTTCTCAATCTCAGGCACATATCTTGCGAGACCTTACCATCTTTCCAGACGACACACGACTCCTCTGCCAGGCAATTTGCTCTACACGGTTGTACTCGTGTGATCACGGTGCCACTCGGGAAGCCATCTAGATGCATCTGCAAGGCCTCTAGGAACTGTTTGATGTCAAATTCTGCATCCCCCATTTTGTCGTCCATGCTAAATGTGTCATGATCATACACGGTCTGGAAACATATACGACATTTAGTTAAGTTATTCGTTCATCTAATTTTCCATTCACACTTCTATGTTTTATGGCAAAAGTAATTTACTTTCTTTCCATTTCATTAGGTAGAAATCAAATCTAACAAGAATATACTAAACAAAAATAGTAACTTTGTTTAAGTTAAACTAATGCATATGAAGGATAATTTAACTATCGTAGCTTAGAGACTTCCTCGCAATTAATTGTGTTGGATCATCTTCAATATATAGTTGAACGTGTGCTCTTTATTACACAACATAATTTAATGGTTACTCTGGGAAGAATGGAGAGAAAACAAGTATTCTTAAACATAATTCTAGAAACTAGCAAGTATTGTAAACTAAATTCAAAAGGCACGTCTATTCATGCCGTGCGGCAATATGATATCCATGGCTCGAAATATGATCTTCCGATAGCTCGAAGTGATTCATATATGGGTTAGCTGTTTTTATACTCCGTACATCTCAACTAAAAGTTGAAGTTGATAGTTGGACTTGACATTTATTACCTACTCCCTCTGTTTGGATTTAATTCTCCGCTTGTCAAGATATCTCAGACTTGAGGTATGATATGGATTGACAAAAATGCTTTTGAAATTGCCTTGTTCCATGTTGTTCAAATGTATTCTTTATGGCATCTATCACTAAGCAATGTTGGGTTCACAAATAGAATTGTCAAAACCATCACAAACTTACTATTTATTCTATAAATTCTCATTTTAAAATTATTTTAGATAATTTAATTTTCGTTATTGAAGTTCACAAATAGTACGCTTGTGATCTGAAGTTTGTGACCATTGTGTTTAGGCCTATCAATGGGTCGGGTTTGGGCCGGTCCATAATGTTCTATACTTAAAAAAATATTGGTCCTGACCTATAGCCGTTTACCCGATGGGTCTTGGAGTTTAATCCTAGATTTTGAGCCATTAGATCATGGTATCGAGTCGGGTAAACCCGCGATAAATGTTGAGTCTTTTTTTTTTCTATAATTGAAGAAAAAAATTAGTGAAAATACTGTTAATGAAAAACTTTTTAATTGAATACAAATAAAAATAAGACTAATATGTTACTGCAAAATCTAAGATTCATAATTAGCCTTCTTTTCACATTAATTCATGTTGCAAGACTGTCCTATATAAATTAAAGCTAATTCGAAACTATTTACTTTATACTACTGCATAAACAAACATGTACATGCCTCTAATGTGATGAAATAAATACAAATAGATTTGGAAGCCACACAACTAGCGATGAAGAGGGGTAAGGTTTTGTAATTTTAAATAATATCTATTTATTTAACCGGTATAGGTTTTAAATGGGTCAAGACTACTTTTCCTATACCCGGCCCTTTATTTTTTTAAAAAAATAACGGGTTTGGGTATGGATAAATGGTATTTTTTTACTCTTAAACCCGTTGATGGTGTAAATTACCTAAACCCCCCGGGTAAACTACTCTAAACCAGGCCTATGGTGGTTTTGTGTGTTTAGATGCTAAAATTACTCACGAGATGAAGATTAAATGGGAGGTCTGTAGGTTGGAACACCTATAGTCCAATTGCTATTAAGTGAGGGAAGAGTACATGGAGGAATTACACAATGTGCTCTAGAGAGATAAATTCAGATACCTTCTACTAAGGGTTATAAATCTATTTATAGTGGAATTCGGAGGCAAGCAGGCACGCACCTATGCCTCACCACGTGCCTTGACCGTGAGTGGGTGCAAGTCCTGCTGCCTCTTTTGGCTCGAAGTGTTTGTCTCTTTTTCATTGGGGCTTTTTCCGTGCGACTGTCCCCTTTTGGCGTGTAGCATTTTGCTAGGATCCCCCAATATGTCCGTTGGACCAGGGGAATCTGGACAGACCAGATTACTCCCACATCGCTACCTTCCAATATGCTGAACCACCTAGGTGGTTTCTCGAATTATTGCATTGAAGATCTGAAGACCCTTTCAGCGAAGTTGTGGGTCCTCACTGGTAGTGCGATGGATACCCAACCACTAAGTCGTTGAGTCCTTTGAGAAATTTTCCAGCACCGTTTGTAAGTCCTCCGAGTTCCATCCCGGCCACCCAAGTAAGTCCTCTGAGTCCTTTTCTTTCTTCCTTTTCCTAACCCTTCATATCTTCATCAGATAGTCAAAACCAGTAAGTCCATTCATACAGATCTGACGAAGTTGTCTTCCCGTCTTCCTCCAACCCTTCTTCTTCACCTCCCCCATCACCTATTGTCCTGGGTGACATGGAAATCCCAGATCCTTATCCTTTGAACCAGGCACCGGGTCCCTTCGACCCAGCAAACGAGAGCAGGTATGAGTGGGAAGACAGGTTGTTGGAAGCCAGTTATTTTCCCCTTCCCACAGACTTCGTCTGGGTGATTCGTCCCAACACGTCGAAGATTGCTGTTAAAAAGGCGCGACACCACCTCCTGAACGGGTATGTGCTTCACTACAACCCCATGTGGCCCAACATTGTGGCCCCACACCAGGAGACCTGGGTTGGTTTTCATATCAAATCGCTGGAGGGGAAAATCGTCTTCCCCCTCTGTCCTCTTCCGGTCAAGGTTTGCCACGCCTTTTCCATTCTGCCCAGTTAGATTACACCCAAAGCTCACTGTCTCCTCAAATGCTTCGTAACATCTGTTAATCACTCAGCATAAACCCCTCTCTCTGCCTTTTTTTTTATTTATTTGAGATCCTTCCCGAGAAGACCGTGTGCGAGGGGTTCGTTTACTTCATGTCACGTCAAAACTAGGCCTTTATAACTAATCTTCCCCCTAGTAACTAGGGGTGGAAGTGAGCCTTTGCTTTTGTTGAATTCCCGGAGATGATTCCCCCCTAGCCGGCTTACACTGGAACGATCACTTGCTCAACCACGAGTATGCCCTGTCGGCTAATTCCCCTAATCAGGAGGAGGCTTTAGAGAGGCTACTTGAGGGTGATCCAGACTCGAGGAAATTCCACTTTGGCAGCAGGGTTTGCTGTGTTAACCAAGGTGCGGCTGGTACCTTAAGGACCCATGAAGCAGTGGGGCCTAAGGTACCTCCCCCGGGCAACGATGCACAAGCCAGGTTCTCGCCTCGCCAAAGTTTGTCTTCACCTTTCTTTTATTTACTATATTCTTATTGAACTTTCATGATCTGACTGATTCCTTTCCCTATGTAGATATGGAGTTTGACGCCTATGCCATGCCTTCCAAGAAGGAAACCGATAAGACTAGTACTATACATTCCCACCCCTCTTCAACTTCTGCCCAGGAGAAGAATGTCCAGGATAGCTCCCAGAAAACTCCCATCCAGCGGGATACTATCGAAATCATCCTTGAAGGGGAGAGACAACCCTCTTTGGAGAAGCTGGTTAAGTCTCCTAGCAGGGAGAAGTCCAAACAGAAGAAGGAGAATGGAGAATAGAGATCGGCCGATGTCGTTGGGAAGAGACTAGCTTATGATGCTCTGATGATGCTCATGGGTCCTCCAAGAAGTCCAGGAGAAACCGCCGGTTGATGTCCCTTCCCCTAGAGGAGCTTTAGTTCGTGATGGGGCTACATCTTTGAGAGGTAAAATTTTCAAATACGTACTACCCGTCCCAGATGTTCATTCTTTACATTTCACATTTTCTTTTATGCAGGCCGGTGAGATTAGGCACGAAATGGTGGACCGCTTCCTTGAAGGCCGATCTTCTGCTGTTTCATGGCTTAAGGGTATGCTCTAGGTGGCTATGGAGGAGATCCCGGTGCATGTGCCCAAGAACAAGGAGATGTCCCTCGTCTTCGCTAATAAGACTCAAGAGGTGGCCAAGTTGACATGTTTGGTCGAGGAGGTGGAGAAGGAGCAGAAAAAACTTCAGGTGGAGAACACCCGATTGATGGATGAGAACAGTCGGGTGATGGAAGAGAACTCCACACTTAGGAGGACCTTGGAGCACAAGGAGTCAAATCTCCCAGTTGAGGTTATGGCCTCAACAAAAGAGCATTAATCCGAACTTGCGCCGGAGCTCCTCACCTCCCTGAGGCCACGATGGACCTCTTCAAGACCCTTTACCGCGAGCATGAGGGGAAGAGGATAATTACCATCGTGGGATACTACGGCTTCAAGGTGGGGTAGATAAGGGAAAGGGCTGCCACCCACAATGCCCTCTCTACATGAGACCCAGAGTTTAGCTTCAAAGCCTATGAACTACCACCGGTCCCTACGGAAGAGCCGGCTCCCCCATTCCCTTTGTCTTGATTGAAACTCGCTTTTTTTAAAAAAAGAATTTCTCAATAATTCGTATTTGCTTGTATATGCATGGTGAAGATGCAATCCAACTTTGTACTGATTTAACTATGCCTTTGTGTACCTTTTAACCACTTTATTTTATTTACCAGGTGCATGCGTTTATTTCCGATTGTTTTAACTCTAATATCTTTCCCAGTTAACTTATCTCTTCCGTTCGTTTGCCTTGTCCATCTTTTAAGGCATCCTTGACCTTTGAGACGCCCAGTCTTAATATTGACCTTGACCCTCTTTTAGTGTTGGTTTCATCCGATGTGTCCCTCACACTCGGACCCGCCCAGGATTTTCGACAAGTTTATACTTGTGCGAGAGCTAACCTGTTAGTGACCCGATTCACCCAGTGATTTTGTTTCCCGATGATTAACCCTTTAATTTGGTATTTCTTGTTTATGTTGCATTTGCCCATTCCAACCTTGAGACAACGACTAGGTCACGGTCTCTGGTTTTAAAATTTTCAAGGTTCTTCCTTGTGTGGAAGTTACCTGGTTTCTTGGTGCTACCCAGATCTTTTCTTTTTTTTATAACGCTTAGGTTGTAGGTGGGCACACCTGGTTTCTTGGTGCTACCCGGATCTTTTCTTTTTTTATAACGCTTAGGTTGTAGGTGGGCACACGTGTAACCTAGTAATGATTGGGAGTGTGTTTGACCTAGCCAGGTCAACACTAGAGATTTCAATCATGTTGGATGGTTTTGAGCCCTCTCTAAAGGTCAAATGCACCCCTCTTCCAAGGCCCCCTATTCTGGGTAATTAAGTCTTTTGTGGCCCTTCGTTACTTACTATCCTAAGACAAGGGCCTTGGCTCGTTGACTGTTCAAGTCTTCCTTAAGAAGGGGGATACTGATGGGTCATTTTAAGAACCACTACGGTGAGTGATCCTTTTTCATTCTTTTCTTGGGCATCTTATTTGTTTCCCCACTAGTCTGATCGTTCTAGCATGCTCTCCCTTCCTGGCCGGATTTCGTGACACTGTGTGGATACGGTTTCGAACATTCTTCCAGGTTTAGCCTGGTTGCCGGCATACCGCTTATCAGGGGCCCCTCTTCTGGGTTTTCACATTTTTTTATTATATTGAGCGAGACCAGTGTCGTAGCCACTGTTTCAGGTCAAAGCTTGTGTCTCAGGTTTTTCCCCGTGGGCGAATTTGGGTTGGGTCTAACCTACCCGTTATGTTTGACCATGTGACTTTTATGGGGTTAGAAATATCCCCTTTATTAAACTTTGAATAGGCCATGCCCAATACCGCATTTACTTATAAAATTTCCTCACGTGGTGTGAGTTCTGACACCTTTCAATTCTTTCTTCTTCCTGCATCTCTAGCTTGTAGGTACCTGGGCATATTACCGTGCTGACCTGATATGGTCCCTCCTAATTCTTTGCCAGTTTTCCCCCATCGCCAGGTTTGATGGCCTCCCTACGTGAGAGAACTTCGTCGCCCACCTGGAAGTATCGGGGGCCAACCTTGTTATCATGGTATTTTTTGACCGACTGTTAGTACCCGCTCATCTTTACTTCGGCGGCCATTCTCCATTCTTCAGTTAGGTTTAGTTCAGCCAAGTGATCCTCCTAATTTTGTTTCTACTGAAAGTTTACCTCCGTGAAGGTTAGAAATTCTAATTCAATGGGCAGCCTTGCTTCGCACCCAAAAGTCAAAGAGAAAGGCATCTCCCTATGTGCTCACCTGGGTGTTACTCAATATGCCCATACTAGGTGCGGGAGTTCTTCCAGCCACTTGTTCCCTGCTTCCCCTAACCGTTTATTCAAGCCATCGACTATGGTCTTCTTTCCATTTTCCACCTGACCATTCTTCCACTAGGGTTAGGCCACCAAAGAGTGGTTGGGCTTGATGCCAAAGCATTCCAAATACTCAGTGAATTTGGGATTTATGAACTGTGGGGCATTGCCGTGATCAAGTGCTTAGGCGCTCTGATTCTCATGATGATGTTCTTCTATATGAACTTCTTGCAATGCTGCGTGGTAATGTTTGCAAATGATTCGACCTCCACCCACTTGGTAAAGTAATCAATCGCCACGATCAGAAATTTCTACTTCCCTGGGCTATTAAAAGGTGCCTATGATATCCACCCGGAATCTGGAAAAGGGGATGATGTTTGACATGGGGTGGTAGTAGGTGGCTGTAAAACACCAGCAAGATAATTCATTGGGAGAGGGTGCAGGATATTTAGGAGTGGGTGCAGGACACTTTTGCACATACTTCTTACAGTCTCGTACTATGATCCGCATGACCCTTTAGGCTTCTCGATTTTTGAGGCATCTTAGGAGTGGTCCTCCAAATTCCCTTTTGTACAACAAGTTGTCGATGACCTGAAACCAGGGGGCCCCGATCAAAAAATATTTCACCCGATCATCCATCAAGTTATCATCCGCCCTGACCATCCTGGTACCCACCTTGTCAACCTCTTCGAGTTTGCGTACCAAGACCACTTCCAACTTATATATGCTTGCTAGGTCGAGGAGCTCCACTTTCGCTAGTTTCAAAATGCGCTCCAGGTCTTACTACGCCAATTTTGAGAGGAGATCTGTATCAGCATTCTCTACCCTGGGTATTCTAGTTATCTTAAACTCGACCAATCCTCTCAGCAGGGCGAGCATTAAGTCCTTGTACTGGGCCATCTGGCCCTCCCTTGCCTCCATCATCCCATTGACATGTCCGACGATGAGGCTGGAGTCTGACCTGATACTCACCTGGGTGATCTCCAAAGCCTACGCTAGACGAAGTCCTTTAGCCAAAGCTTCGTACTCCGCTTCATAATTTGTTAGTTTGAAGTTGAAAATGATGGCGTGGTATATCTTGAACCCTTCGAGGGTCGTGAACACCACCCCACCGCTGCATCCTCTCGGGCCTCAGCCTTGAGTCCCCGTCAACTGCCATTTCCCACCACAATTCTACGGGTTGGGTGACCAGTCGGTCCGCTTTCAATTTCGTCATGTCTACCAAAAAATCTACTAATGCATGACCCTTGATTGTCGACTTAGGTCGATACTCGATGTTGAACTGTGTCAACATCATTGCCCATTTGACCATCCTCCTGGAGGATGTCGAATTCCACAAAACAGGGACAGAGGTTTGTCCATAAGGACTTCGATAGCGTTGGAATGGAAATATGATGTCAGTTTTTTAGCAGTAATCAGAAGTGCATATGCTGTTTTTTTAATGGTTGTGTAATGACTTTTGGATCCGTTAAGTGCTTTGCTCACATAATAAATAGGCTATTGCGCCCCATTATATCTTATTAAAACATAACTTACATCATAGGGGGAAACTCCCAGATATAAATACAGAGTCTCGCTAGGCTCTAGCTTGGACATCACGATTTCAAACAACAGGTAAGCCTTCAAGTCTATGAAAGCCTTCTAACACTCCTCATCGCATGCAAAGGCAGTGTCCTTCTTCAGTACCTTGAAGAAGGTTAGGGATCTCTCCACTGACCGCGAGAGAAATCGGCTTAGGTCCGCCAGGCGACCGGTCAGCTTCTGTACATTCTCAACCAAGGTTGGGACCTGCTTCTCTGTGATAGCGTTGATCTCCTCAGGGTTGGGCTTAATCCTGCCTTTCGTAACCATGAATCGCAGGAGCTTCCAGTTCAGACAGTTGCACTTCTTACGGTTAAATCGAAGGTTATACCTAGCCATGATCTCGAATTTCTTCATCATATCAGCCGCATGGTCTCTTGACTGGTGGCTCTTGATCAGCATGTCATCCACGTATGCCACCATGGTCTTTCCCAAGAGCGGCTTGAAATGTTTGTTGACCATGCACTGGTATGTCTCCCCCGAGTTCTTCAACCCAAAAGCCATGACCTGGTACCCCGTCGGATGTCTTCCCTTTGTTTTCCTTGGCCATGTAGATCTGGTGATAGCCCTTGAAAGCGCCCATGAATCTCAACAGCTCACACCCGGCGGTTTCGTCCACCATTTAATCCCAGTTTGGGAGGGGGTAAGAATCCATGGGGCAAGCCTTGTTGAGTTTTGTGTAGTCTATTCACATCCTTCATGTGTCGCATTTGGGGGCTAGCAGCATGTTTTCCAGCCACTCTAGGTACCTAACCTCTCTGATGTGACTCACGCCAAAAAGGTCACTGACCTCTTTCTTCACAAACTCCCTGCATTCGCTAGCCAAGTACCATTTCTTTTGCCTGACCGGTCGTGACCCTACCATAACTACCAACCGGTGACAGATGACGGAACGGTAAATCCCATGCATGTCCGCCATGCTCCTAAAAAAATGTCGGCGTACTCCTAAAGCACCTGGGGGATCTCTTCGCGTAGATTCTGGGGCCGGTTGGCGCCTATCCTCAGAGCCCTCTCCATGTCACCCGGGTGGAGTTTGATCTCCACCTTCTCAGCCTCCAATTTGATCCTCTCGTGGGTCTCTCATTTTGTAACCTCCATGGCGATGATGTTCACGCCCTTCATAATCTTCTTGACAGCCCATGCGTAGCACTCTCGGGAATTCCATTGATCTCAACAAACTTCGCCCACACCACCTGGGGTGTAGAATTTCATGCATAGATGGGCCATCGAGATCACACCTCGGGTTTTATTTACGCCTGGTTTCCCTAGTATTGTGTTCTGGACACATTTGATATTCGCAATAATGAATCGCATCTTCTTCTAGAGCGGTGAAACCGAAGAGCGGCGTCTTTAGGTGCTTGAGTTGTGTTTGACACAACTTGAGCTTCTAAAAAGTTTCCAAGTACAAGATGTTGACACTGTTTCCCGTGTCAATCAGAACCCGAGCCACGTCTGCCCTGTTGATGTCCATGGTGATGACCAGCGGGTCGTTGTGGTCATCCCATGTACTTGGTAGGTCACAGTTGGTGAACGTGATTGGCTCCCTCCTAGTTTGCATCTCCCGGCAACGTGTAGACATTACCCCGATGTACAAGCTCTAGACCCAAATCTTCCGCTTTGCGTCAGAATCGCCCCCTTCGGGGCCACCCACGATCATCCCAATATGCTCCTTCTCCCTGGGTGGCCGCTGCTCCTTGTTCCTGTTGTACTTCCTTCTCTTGTTCAGTCGTCTTTTCTTCCCTTGGGTCTGACCCACTGGTGGTTCTTATCTTGTGCCTTACGCAGATACTAATCATCCTGCTCTCCGATGTAGATAATCTTCCTGCCATTGACGTTTTTGCACTCAGAGGTGTTATTGGACTCCGTCTTATGGTACGAGCAGTTTTTACCTGGCCATACACGGGCCTGGCCCTCAGCCTTCCTGGGAGCACGCCGCACTTCCCTGCACTCCTTCGCCCTAACCTCATGTAGAACCAGGTCATATTGGGGCTTGGGGCTATTTGACCCAAGAGCCTCCTCCTATTAGCCTTGGTTTGCTAAGCCTCGTGTTTTGATTTTAACAAACAATATAAGAGCGTAACATTTGTTTTAGTGTTTCAGGTACAACAAGAGTCCATTAAGATTCAGTTCTCAAGAATGAAGTCGAAATAGTAAACTAGCATAGAATATAGGTAGAAACCAATGTAAGGATATGACTTTATATACCTATATTCACAAGCTCAAGAACACTCACAAAATATGTTTAAAACCATCTCATTAACATTTTCAAATATCCAAAAGGTTTTAAACACAAACGAGAAGGATTAACATTTTCGCCTACACTATAGGGTATACCACCGGCACAGTACCCCTCTACCGTTAGGGGTCAGGTTCCGCCAGAGTTGGATTAATTTTGATGTTACACGGTACCGAGGTACCGCCACTCATGGTACCCCCTACGGTACGCACGGTACCATGCTACTGTGAGGACGGTACCGGCCTACCATGACCTTTGGGTTATTGTTCCTAATTTGTGAATTTGTTTTTAATCAACCCTATTCACCCCCAACGGCTATTTCACATCTTCCACTATAAATACCAGCCTAATCCTTCATTTTCTAACAAGAAACAAAGCTCCAAACATCCTCCGTATATATTCTAAGTGTGTTCATTCTTTTATTCATTATTTTCAATATTTTGGCTATTTCAAGAGCCTTAAATTCCTGCTTTTTATACACACACTTTGAGCTTGTGTTTCAAGTTATATACTCTCATATTCATAAGTTTTAATTGTATTTTTAAGAGAGTATAATTTCCTTCTACACCGGCTATGTTTTGTTCTTCATTTTTATATTTAAGTCGTTTTGTAGAAACTTTAATTGTGTTCTTCCAACACATCTTTTACGGTCAAGAATAGCCGTTAAATTCTCACGTTATAACGGTTAAGGATAGCCGCATAAATCCTTGGGTAAAGGTTCAAGGATAGCCTTGAAAATCCTTGGGGGAACAGTAGAAGATAGCCGTTAAATCTTCGTTGTAAACAGTTCGAGATAGCCGTTGTGAAATCTCAAAGTGAATCCTATTGGCAAGGGTTGTTTGCCAAACTGGTGCGGTGCTTTGACGAAGTTCAAGACACCGGGACTTAGTGGATTCGGAAATCCTTGAGGAGGAGGCTCGAGGCATAGGAATAGGGAGTTCCCTAACCAGTATAAAATCGGTGTGCATTTTATTTACACTTTTATTTCTGCGTTTTATATACTGCTTTCGCATTTGCCAACACCATTTTTATCAAACTCCGAAAAGTTTTCAAACGCCTTATTCCCCCCTCTAAGGTGTGGGCACAACGACTAGCACCGAATAACACCTCCTTCTTGACCTGGACAGGCTTCACTCTGTGATGGCCTTGCTCGGCTTCCTTCTTCGTTCGGTCCTGGGTTTCGGCTTCCGCGAGCTCCAAGGCTGTATGATACGCCTCTTGGTAGATGTTGGGTGGTCTCCTAAATAATTCCTTGTATATCTCTAATGCCTAGAGGACACTCAACAAGAGCAAAAATGCCGTGTTGTCATCCATCTCCTCAACCCCTTCAACCTCGTCCGTCCACTTTGTCAAGAACTGAGTGAGATTCTCTGACTCCCGCTACCCGGCAGTGCTCAGGTAGGTGAAATTCTTCCTCTTAGTGAAGTTTTCCTTAAACTTGGCCTTAAATTTGGTGGCCAGCTCATCAAAGGAGTCAATCTTGCCCGACGGAAGCTTGTTGAACCACTTTGCCACTTCCCCACGCAGTGACTAGAAAAAGAGGAGGCATTCTTCCTCGTCGGTACATCCCATCATCGTGGCACTCTGGTGGAAGGAATTGAGATGTACTTCATAGTCCTCCTTACCCGTGAATTTCAGGTTTTCCATCTTCACCTTCAGGGGAAAAAGCATTTGATGGATCCTTGCAGTGCACATCGAGTCCACCAATCGTTGCTTTTGTGTGTTGTTCTTTTCTTCTACTTTTCTTTCCACCCTTTCCAGCTTCGCCTTTACTTGTTGGACCCGATCGGGGGGATTCCTCAGCCTGCTTCGTGCGGGTTCACGTGGTTGGCTATCTGTTTTCTCCCCTTGGCGCAACACACAGGAGTGGGCTGGCTCCCCCTAATCAACCGGGTGCACTGGGAACAAGCAGGCTAGGCCTCCCTTCCCTCACCCAACTGGGAAAATGCACTGACGTGGGTGGTGCTGTGTCCCAACCTTGACTTTGCGGATTTTCGCTGGCGTTCTTCCCTTTCTCCCAACCTTTCAAAGGCTTCTCCATGGATGACGTGAGTCTTGGTGCCTTACCCTACTTCCTCCGATGTTCACGGGGGATGTCGCACTCTTCGTCCCCACTCTTGATTGATATGAAATGGCCATGTGGGGTGCTCTGTGGGCGACGTCATGGGAGCCTGCAGCGGTACCTGCCTGTGCCGGGTAGCGTAAACGGAAACATCCTTGAGAGGCAAGGCATTCCTCCCGCCTGCTGGCACACAACCATCACTTGGCTAAACCCCTAGATCCCCTACAAGTCATGCTTGGAGGAAAGGTTACCCTTGGGCTTGCCGGAGGCAAAGGGAACGGAACCATCTGTCCGATACATGGTGTGGTGATGGAGGGAACCGTGACCTGGCTTAGACCTAATGGAACCACTGCAACAGAAGGGGTCTAGGCTGAGGTGAGCGATACGACCACTACCTCGGTGGCGGCATGTCCTTGAACAGAGTTGACAATGACATTTTGCCGGCTCGTAGGCATTTTGGGTATGTGGTGTTTTGTGAGTAAGTTTTCTATAAAGAAAAAGGAAAAACCCTTACGGCCCCACGGTGGGCGCCAAAAATGATGGTTTAAATTACAACCCAGGTAAACTACTCTTGACCGGGTCTAGGGTGGTTTATTGTGTTTAGATGCTTAAAGGTTTCATGAGATGAAGATTCACCAACAGGACTGTATGTGGGAACACCTGTAGTCAAATTATTATTAAGTGTGGGAAGAGTACATGGAAGAATTACACAATGTTCTCTAGGGAGAAATGTCCAACAAAAATTTGGATCCCTTCTACCGAGGGTTACAAATCTATTTATATTGGGATTAGGAGGCAAGCTGGCGCGCACCTATGCCTGACCACGTTCCTGGCACGTGACAGGGTGCAAGTCCTGCTGCCTCTTTTGGCTCGTAGTGTTTGTCTCTTGTTCCTTGGGACTTTCCCCTTGCGAATGTCCCCTTTTGGCGCGTAGCGTTCAGTTGGGATCCCCCAATATGTCCTTTGGAGCAGAGGAATCTGGTCAGATTAGATTACTTCCACATCGCTATCTTCTAGCATGCTGAACCACCTGGGTGGTTTCTCGAATTATTGGCTTGAAGATCTGAAGTGCGGTGGATACCCAACCACCCATGTGGTTTTCTCCCCCACCGGTCAGGTCCCTATTCAGCCCCAAATTCTTCGCAAGTGTTGCTCCTGCCTCTCCTGGTTGTTTTCTTTTGTGTCTGATCAGGGTCGGGTCTTGGGTGGGAATATACGGGTTTAGGTGTATAGACGACCCATTGACAAGTCTAATTGTTTTTTTGAACCAAGCATTTCTCTAATATTTTACTAAATGTAGTGAGTGGATATTTAATTCCAGACATCCTAAAATGGAAACTTCCAACAACTAAAAATGGATGGAAGGATCAAGTACTTTATTATACAGAGTAAGTTCTAGGTTATTATATGGAGTAATTTATATCTCAACAAGAGAGAATATAAGCAGTTTTAAAAAAATTAAGTCATTAAATAATTAGGGTAAATTTCGGTAATCGTACCTGAACTTTTACTTGAATTTCGAAGTAGTACCTGAACTTTAAATGGAATTTCAAAGTGGTACCTGAATTTCAATGGAATTTCGAAGTGGTATCTGAACTTTAAATCCTTTCACAAAAGTACCTCAACTTACATAATCCTTTCACTAAAAGTCCATTTACCCGTTTTCAGGTTAACTTCCGATCATTTGTGCTAAGTTAAAATTTTATATATTTTAAAATTTTCAATTTGACCCCATTTCTTTTTTTCTTCTTCTTCCCCTCCCACTCCCTTTGTTTTCTTCTTCTTTCACCCCTTTCTTCTTCTTCTTCTTCTTCAATAACAGCATGAACAAGAAAGAGAGAATTGGGGGGAGGGCAATTAAAGCATACACAATAACAGCGGGAACAAGAAAAAGAGAATTGGGGGGGGGGGGGGGCAGGGCCAATCACGTTTTGATTGATTCTTGGTGAATGAATGTTTAATCACAAGAAGAAGAAGGCCGCCATTTTTGGCCGAGCTTCAGAGCCTTTAACAATAGTAGTAATGATAAAATTTGGGATGAGAATGAACAATTGGATTGGGTAATAAGAAACTTGGGTTGAACCACATTAAAAGATTGAATCCAATTGATTAGTTAGTTCAACTCAAGAGCTTAAATACCGATTATTTTCCTCACACTTTTTCGATGTGGGATACTCTTAACAAGTACGGAGTAATAATGATAATAATGGATTCCATGAAATGAAAAAAGACGAAGCGTTATAAAGAAAATGGGGGTGGGAAGGAGGTTCGTTTCTTGCTCTTCTTCGTCGGTTTCTTTGGACAGAAAGAGTGTGGGGTATTGAGTCTCCAGTTTCTTATCAACTCTTCAACTTTCCACCGCTTTTTTATTTATCTCTTTTTTTTTATTCTCACTTAAATGGAATGAATCACGTAAATTTATACGGAGGATTATTTTTTCATTTTTAGATTTGAAATTGAAAGTGCTTTTTTTTTGTTTGTTTAAATTAAACCGGAGTATAAGAATTCTCTTGGAAGGCAATACTTTCCGGAATGGACTGAATTCTGATTTGGAGTTCTACAGATATTTCTTGCGGCTGGTAGAGAAGAAGAAGAAGAAAGGGGTGAAAGAAGAAGAAAAAGGGAGTGGGAGGGGGAAGAAGAAGAATTTAGCCCAAATGACCGGAAGTTAACCTGGAAACGGGTAAATGGACTTTTAATAAAATGATTATGTAAGTTCAGGTACTTTTGTGAAAGGATTTAAAGTTTAAATACTAATTCGAAATTCCATTAAAAATTCAGGTATTATAACTGAAATTTACCCCATTAAATTATTACTATTATTCTTTGACATTTTACAATGAGCACGGCAATATGGTGTAGGAGGAATGATGGGGGAAGAAATGGAGCAATTTTCCGTATCCTCTACATGTAACTGATGTACGTGGTAAGGAGAGCAACTTTCTCATTTACCAAAAATAATACTCCATCCGTCCCTAAAAACCTTTCTCCTTTCTTTTTTCATCCGTCCCAAAAATCATTTCTCATTTTTATTAAAAAGTCAATTTTACCCTTACATTTTCATACCCTACCTATCACATCATACCTTTTTACTAATAATCTATCCATCAAATCATACTTTTACCCATCACATCAAAGGATATTTTTGAAAATTCAATATCAAAATACACTCCACTTAAATCTCTCTTCAAAATCAAAACTCCCATGTTTTCCGGGACGGAGGGAGTACTTCTTTTGTTATTTGAAACACTTTTTCATTTATTTTTTTATTTTCATCAAAACACTTTCACTTTCTATTAAAAATAATTTTTGTTCCTACTTTTTCTACTTTACGTATCACATCATTTTTTTTATAAATAACTAATTCATCACATATTACTTTTACCCATCACATCAAGGACAAAATTAAAACGTCAACCACAAATACACAATCCTTATTTTTTTTTTCAAAAGTCAAAATAGAAACTATTTTATGAAAAGGAGGAGTGGTAGGTACGAAGTATTTCATAAAGTTTACCAGCTTAATGGGAATGTTAGGATCAGAAACCGAAAGGGTAAGATCTTCATTCCATACAGGATTGACATCCTTTTCTATAACACGGGTTTTCAGCTTCTGCGTGAACATACAAAAAAGAACATTTCACAAAAAGCACACCATACAAATATGAGCAAGAGAAATACTAGTCATGTTTGATGGATACTATGGGCTGGGAGGCATGGGTTGAAAACCCATTGGGCATGGAGCCATGAGACGCTAAACTGGGGAGGCTAAACATTGAACAAGACATCAAATAATCTATGGCAGGCTAATTAAAAAAACGTAGTACACGTTTCCATCTATCTCAGTCATTCACAATTTCTTTATTAAAAAAGGGAGCCTAGAGATTACAAATTCAACCTCGGCCCCAAAGTAAATAGAAAGGGTCGATGGCGAAAATGAAATCGACATTGTAATCGAAAAAAACACAGAATCAAAGGAGGTAATAGGGCTGGACGGCGCACCTGTTTGCCCATCTTGACAACAACGTAAGGATCGCTGGTCCGGACATCGCGGACGGCGAGGTTGACGCCTCGTTTGATACGGACTTTAAGAACGCCTAACAGGTTGTCCATTGCAATGATGATCTCTTAATTCTCTGCTACCTCATGCACCCCTCACGCGGCCTGTATCTGTAATTCTGTGTGTTACCCCATTCTCATCATTCCCTCTACATACTCTACATGCACGGGGAACCATTTATTGCAAACAAATATGTGTGTGTGTGTGTGTGTGTATATATATATGATTAATTCGAGTCAGAAGATATCTTACGGTGAGATGACATGCTACGGTCAGATGACGCAAAGCTCACCAAAGGCCACTGCAAAGCTCACCAAACTCTAAGGCAAAGCTCACATATTTTTTCAACACTTTGAATTTTTTTTTAAAAAAATCAAATTAAAGGAAGGGGTGTTGACTAGATTTTGACTGTTGACCACCACCTTTGACCGCCGCCTGCCACCAGCCGCCGCCGGCCGCCGATGCTCCGCCGGTTGCCGCCGCGCCGCTGCCAGTCGCCGCCACTGCTCCACCGCCGCTGGTCGCGGCCGGCCACCGCCGCTGCTCCGCCTTTCGGACACCGCTGCTGACCACCGGTGTTGCTATTTTATTATTAATTAGTTTTTTAATTTTCAAAATTAAAAAAAGGTGAGTTTTGGTGTTCGAAGTGGTGAGTTTTGCGTTATTTCCAGGTGAGTTTTGCATTGACCATTGGTGAGCTTTGTGGTGTAATGTGGTGAGTTTGGCGTTATCGCACTGAAGCATGTCATCTCACCGTATTTTTGATTTTATACATAAAGTATTTTTTTAATGTCAAATTGATATATTTGATTATTATTTGATGTAGGGATTCTATTTTGTTTTGTTATGGTGGTTAGAGACATAATATTTGATAACCTCTTTATCACACCTTAATGTATCAAGAAAGCTTCATGTGTCTTTACATTAACTTATGTATTATAAAATCAAATAAAATCCCTCCCCATTTTAAAACATATCAATTTCGGCCATCTCAAGCAAGAGAGAAGAAAAATTTATTTTGTGTTCAAAGTCATTTGTCTAAAGTGTTAGAAATATACACAAAATACACTACTACAAAAACGACCAAATAAATCGCCCAATTTACATCGGAAAGCAAAACAAACGATGTAAAAGAAAAAAAATTCGCGTATCGCTTAGCTTTAGGATCGGTTGTTTCTAATAACCGATTCAAAAGGTTATTTGAATCGGTTATTAGAAACAACCGATCTAAAAGCTAAAACTCATTTGCATCGGTTATTTCTAATAACCGATTCAAATAACCTTTTGAATCGGTTATTAGAAACAACCGATCCAAAAGCCTTGATAAAATACATCCATCCCATTCTTATCCTTACGCGATTTTGAAATAAAACCCTCCAAACCCTTTCCGATCGCCGTCGCCGTGCCACTATCGCCTAGCCGTCGCCGTTCCCTTGCCTCTTCGTGACTTGCTCGAGCCTCGACGTCGCCGTGTGCCCGTTGCCTCGTCGTCGTCAAATTCCCAGCCTCACCGTCGCCGTGCCCATGCCGCCTCGTGCCCTACTCCACTTCGCCCTCGACCACCTCACCCTTGCCATCGCCGTGGTTGCTACCGCCTCGTGCCCTGCTGCCCCGCCTCTCCCTCGGCAACTCCCAGCCACGCCGTCGTGCGTCTTTAAGATATTTTATTTAATTTTTTTAACATTAAATATTTAATTATACTATTTTTTTTTATACATTTTGGATTAGGTTAATATTTAATTTACTATATATTTGAATTGGTTTTGTGTATATGTTTAAGTTGAAATATGACATTGTGATATAGATTGTGTTTCAAAAATAGATTGTTTAATTACTTTGTGTTTGATTCTACATGTTCTGAGACGTTATAATATAGAAATATTATATATTGACCGACCTAGATACCCATTTAAAATTTACTCATTAGGAGTAAATTTTAAATAGCTCCCAGTTTGCAGCTGTTCTTAAAATGCTTCTCTCACTTAGGTAGTGAATGTATTTCTTTCTCTTTGTTCCGTCATTTTTTGGTTTGACGTTTCCTAAATGTGTTCTTCGGGTGCATATGTAATTATGTTACATCGTGCACTTAGAGAACCATTGGGAAATGCTGCCGAAATTTTGATAGGGCAAAGAAAATGAAATACATTTACTAGTGAGGGTGGCATTTCAAGAATGGGTTAGGATGGTGTAAAGAAGGGCCATTTGTATAATGAAGAAGTGCTGCCAGATTTTTGTTACATCATAAGAAATAAAATATTGTGTTGCCTATATTTCTTATATGTTTGTGTGTATATATAAAATGAGTGTTAATAATTTTGTTGTGTATTGTTTTGCATGTATCAATCATTTACCCTTCTTTCTTGCTTAGCAATTCATATGATGGATAGAAGTTGGATTCATATGTTGCGTACATGACCTGAGTTTAATTCTGGTTTGGAAGAGTTTATTCGTTTCGCAGAGAAACATTCAAAAGAAGGAAAAAAGCTATATTGTCCTTGTAACTCATGTCACAACCATTTTATGGTTGATAGCGTTAAAGAAATAAGATTACATGTGTATCGCAAGGGTTTTGACCCAACATACCTGCGATGGAAATGGCATGGAGAATTAGAAAATCCTTGCAGCTCTAGCTATACTCATAATTACCAAGTCGAAGATGATATTCACGACATCCATAATCTTGAGGTTGAAATGGAAGATGAGTTAGGGGCCACTCAAGATGTTCCTCCTGATAAAGTCGTCATTGATGAGGAGCGTAATATGTATGAGAGCTTAGTAGGAAGCTCAAAATGCCTGTTGTATCATAGTTGTACAAAGTTTAAACGTTTGAAGGGGGTTTTGGAATTGTTCAATTTAAAAGTAGCAAATGGGTGGAGTGACAAAAGTTTCATGTCTTTATTAAGTTTGTTGGGTGAACTTCTTCCAGATGGACACGAACTGCCATCGTCCACTTATGAGGCGAAGAAAATGATGTCTCCAATGGGTGAGGGCTACAAGAAGATACATTCTTGTGTTAATGATTGCATTTTATATCGAAATGAGTTCGAGGATCTCAACAAGTGTCCCAAGTGTTTTGCTCCAAGATACAAGGAGTCAACCAAAATGACTCATAACAAGGACAATATGAAAAAAACCAAAAAGACTCCGATTAAGGTTTTGTGGTACCTTCCAATAATACCAAGGTTCAAGCGTTTGTTTGCTTCAATAAAAGACGCTAAGAATCTAGTGTGGCACACAGAGCAGGGAAAAGATAATGGCACCCTGCGTCATCCTGCCGATGTCCCATAGTGGAAGACGATTGACTACACATTTCCAGAGTTTGGGAATGAGGGGAGAAACCTTCGATTGGGATTGTGTACTGACGGAATCAATCCTTTTGGAAGCTTGAGTACGCAACATAGTACTTGGCCGGTACTCCTTGTCATTTACAATCTTCCTCCTGAGTTGTGCATGAAGCGCAAGTACATCATGCTATCGTTGTTAATACCTGGGCCTAAACAACCTGGTAATGACATTGATGTATTCTTAGCCCCAATGATTGACGACTTGAAGCAAATGTGGATTCATGGTGTCAAAGTATTTGATGCTTATCGTCAAGAATGTTTCACGTTACGTGCTATGATTCTTTGGACAATCAATGACTACCCAGCATACGGTAACCTATCTGGTTATAAGATTAAGGGAAAATATGCATGTTTGATATGTGAGGAGAATACTTCTAGTGTGTGGCTAAAGAATGAAAAAAAACAGTCTTTCTAGGTTATCGCCGATTTTTAAGACGTCAACACCCTTACCGTCGCATGAGAAAAGCTTTCAATGGTCAAGCAGAAAATGAGGTTGCTCCAAAATTATTGAGTGGCAAAGCATTGCATGAAAAGTTGAAGAACATAAACCATACATTTGGTAAGACACAGAAAGCTGATCCAAACGGTCCTATTTGGAAGAAAAGATCAATATTTTGGGAACTACCTTATTGGGAGTGCTTATCTGTCAGACATTGTCTTGATGTGATGCATATAGAAAAAAATGTATGTGATAGTCTTATTGGCACCCTCCTAAATGTTCCTGACAAGACTAATGATGGTGTTAATGCACTACAAGAAAATGCCAAAACAACGACGAATTGCAGCGACAGAATTTAGTTCGACGCTAACAGCGACGGATTTAGCGACGGAAGAGTACTCCAACCAAAACTAACGACGGAAAAAAAGGTCTGTCGCTCTGTATTGGCGGGAGGTTGTGCGCGGCATTTTTGACGATGGAATTACCGACGGAATTTTCCGTCGTTTGTTTTAGCGACGGAATATTTCCGTCGCTGATGGAAATTTATTGAAACGCTGGGTTTTGGCTTGGCGACGGAATATATTCGTCGCTACTTTCCGTCGCTTCAAAAACAGATCTATACCCTCTTCCTTAGTCAGTTTCACCGATTTGCAGACAGAAATCGATGTCTCCCCGTGGAGTCTGAGGTCTGTTGTCCAAATCGTCGTCGAACCTCCGCCGCCGCGCCGTCCGCTTGTCGTCTCCGCCCGCCACCATCAACCGCCGGTCTTCCTTGCCGTCCGGTCATCGTCGGGTCTTCATCCCAGGTTGTTTTTCAATTTTTCATCTCTTATTCAAATTCTATTTGTGAATTAATTTTTTTATTATAATTGTATTGTTTACATTAGGGTTTTTAAAATATCATATTTTGTTTATAATTACAAATTTAGTTTAAATTTTATAATTATTTTAGGTTAGGGTTTGTTATTCAAAATTTAATCATTTGTTTTAACAAATTTAAATATATTCCTTAAACTTTTAGTGAATCGATATTGTGCTTATTAATTGTTTAATATTTTATTTTATATATTGTAAGTTTTATAGGAGGAATGAATTTATGCTTATTAGTTGTTATATTTTACATATTGTTAATGTTACATGATGATTGATGTATTGTGTATTGTGTATTGTGTATGTTACGTTGTTGAATATTGTAGTTGTTCCGATCCATTTATATTATATTTTTTATATTATATTTTTAATTTTGTTTGTAATGAATTCTATAACTTAATAGTATGTTAATTTTAATTATTTGTCTGAATTTCTCAGAATGAGTGACTTTCACGAAAATCGAGATTGGATGTATAAAAGACTTGATAGCTCAGGTTTTATAAATACAGACTGGGTTGACAAAGTTAGACAATTCATTGAGTTTTGTGAGTCAAATCCAGAAGTAGACAGATTCAACGGGCAGATGCGTTGTCCTTGTAAGATTTGTAAGAATAAATATTTTAAAGATATCGAGGACATTAAGCTTCATGTACTGAGACAAGGTTTCACTCCTAAATATCTTGATTGGGTTTGCAACGGGGAGGAACATGGTGACTATACGAGCCATCATCAGCGCCGTAAATCTGCTCGTACCTTTGTTGAAACTGAAATGGCAGAATACATGAATATGGTGATTGATGCTGCGGGGCCTTCCTTTAATCCTAACGTTCCAGTTGAGGAGGAACCAAATGCTAGTGAAAAAAAAATTTGACATGCTAAAAGCCGCTGATACCGACTTATGGAAAGGTTGCACTAAAATGTCCCAACTCTCGATGGTTGCAAGATTACTCAATATTAAGGCAGAGCACAATTTGTCTGAGAGGTGTTATGACACTATTTGCTAACTGTTCAAAGATGGACTTCCGAAGGACAATTCAATGGTTGCTGATTTTTATGAGACAAAAAAACTCATTGAAAATTAGGACTACCAGTGGAGAAAATTCACTGTTGTGTCCAAGGTTGCATGCTTTTATGGGCCAGATGCTGAGCTAACTGCATGTAAAATTTGTGAAAAGCCTCGTTACAAAGACTCTATAAAAAAGATACCAAATAGGTACATGTTCTATTTTCCCGTAACGCCGAGGTTAAAGAGATTGTACATGTCAAAGAGAACAGCGAAGTCCATGCATTGGCATCCAGAGCACAGTCACGATAGTGATGGAGATATGTGCCATCCTTGCGATTTGAGGCCTGGAAGCAATTCAACCTTTCTAATCCAACATTTGCTTCTGAAGTTCAAAATGTAAGGTTGGGTCTCTGCACAGATGGTTTTCAACCTTTCGGGCAATCGGGTTCTCAATACTCTTGTTGGCCAATAATGGTCACTCCTTACAATCTCCCGGATGTGTCGTTGAGTCAAAACTTTACGATGCGTGCTGCACTATTATGGACTATTGGAGACTTTCCGGCGTTGGGAATGATGTCTGGTTGGAGCAATGCTGGGAAAACAGCATGTCCGGTGTGTATGGACGAACTACAATCATTTCGACTTCCAAATGGTGGCAAACAATCTTGGTTTGATACACACCGTAGATTTTTTTTCCAGATGACCATCCCTATAGGAGAGATAAGAAAAAATTTATGAAGAATAAGATTGAGACTCGTCCTCCTCCTACTTTAAAAACTGGTGCACAAATATTAGAGGAGATTGAGAGGCTCGGATTGAGAAGGATTGTAGAACCTGGGGCAGAAGAGACAAACAAAGATGTTTGTAAACACCATCTTTGTGGTTGGAGAAAGAAGAGCGTATTTTGGGATCTTCCGTACTGGAAGACAAATCTTGTACGACATAATCTTGATGTTATGCACATAAAAAAAATGTGTTCGAAAATATTTTTAATACTGTGATGGATGTCCAAGGTAAAACAAAAGACAATGCCAAAGCTAGGGAGGATACGAAGTTATTTTGCAACAGGAAAGAGTTGGAAAGAGATTGTGCATCAGGGAAATATCCTCAGGCAGCATACACTCTTGACAAAGCTTCACGAAAGGCTTTTTTAGATTGGGTAAAGGGGTTGCGATTTCCTGATGGATATGTCTCAAATTTGGGACGATGTGTCGATCCAACAAAACTAAGAATGTTTGGGATTAAAAGTCATGATTGCCATGTTTTCATGCAACGCCTAATTCCCATAGGATTCCGAAATTTATTGCCCAAGGGTGTATGGGAGGTTTTAACTGAGCTCAGCAACTTCTTTCGTTCTCTTACTGCTAAAAGTATTTCGGTCGATGACATGCAGACGCTAGAGAAAAACATAGTTGTCATACTACGTAAGCTAGAGACAATATTTCCCCTTGCATTTTTTGCCAGCATGGAACACTTGCCGGTTCACCTACCTTGGGAGGCTAGAGTTGCTGGTCTAGTTCAGTTTCGATGGATGTATCCTTTTGAGAGGTACAAACTGAACAAAAAGTTATGTGTCAAATAATATATGTTAAATGCATAATTAATCCACGTATTCGCTTGTGTTATGCAGATACCTAAATCGTTTGAAGCGAATGGTAAAAAACAAAGAAAGGGTAGAAGGATCTATTGCTAATGCATATATTGTGAGTGAAGCATCTCATTTTTGTTTGCATTACTTTGAAGATCATGTTTACACTCGACTACACAGTGTACCGCGTAATGATGAAGGAGATGTTCCTGCAGCCATCGAAAGTAACCTAAGCATTTTCCAAAGCGCAGGACGCCTAAGCGGTAAGACGAAAAAGCGAAGACTTTCTGATGATGAGTTAAAGGCGCTGCATCATTACCTTATGCTAAATAGTGTCGAGATTGAACCATTCATTGAGTATGTCTCTAATTTTATCTATTTCTAGTAAACCATTCCGCGAGTGTACACTTAAGGCATATGATGTTGTTCATTGCAGGAAATATATCGATTCATTACGTGACTCAAATCTTGAAATTACTGATGAGGCTTTACTTCTGCAAATGGAAGAAAGTTTTGCATCATGGTTTGAAAAACATGTATACATATCATACCCTTAATTTAGTTAACAACTCAATTCAGTCCTTTACTTATAATAATGAGACACCTCAAGTTATTCATCATTTGTACTACTTTCAGGCTTGGGAAATTGTTGATACACTGCAAGTTATTCGTGATGTATCAAGGGGACCTCTACCCGTCGTCAGCACATACCCAATTTGTTATGTCAATGGTTACCGCTTTCACACTGAGACTCACAGTGCCAAACGTGCCACGTTTAACAGCGGCGTGTCTATTGTTGGAGAGCATTGTTCTTACTATGGTCGTGTAGAAGAAATTATCGAGGTTGAGTATCCTGCTTTACCAATAAAGCGTTGTGTTGTATTCAATTGCAAGTGGTATGATCCACGACCCAGAGTTGGAACTAGAGTGCATGACAAATATGACTTGGTTGAGGTTTTAAAAAGTGGGATATTCCGCAAATATGAACCATTCATCCTTGCAACACAAGCTAAGCAGGTGGCCTACGTAGAGTATCCTGGAGTAGCTAGTAGGGCAAAAGGAGAATGGTTAGTTGTTTGTGATGTAAAACCACGTGGCTGGGTTGAAACCACATCTGATACACAAAAGCTCAAGAGTACTGACGATTTTGAGTACCAAGAAGATGCAAGAGTGGCAGTCGAAATTGTTGAAGTTGAACCGCACGAGGAAGCTCCACTACTTGCAGAATTTCCACAATTAATTGATCTCGATGATAGTGAGGACTAAGAAAGTGATGATGTTGAGATTCAATTTAATGTGAATTCATAGTGCTCATTTTATTTTGCTTTTTATGTTACAAAGTGTATATACATGTATGTTTTGTGTATTGCAGCAAAACTACGTAGCCATGCAGGAGGCAGTTCGTGAAGAAGGCATAAATGTGACACCTGACAAGATTTTTCTATCTACAGTCGGAGGACATGATGTCAAGAATCGTGTTCATGGTGTTGGAGATCTCGCACGGAGCCTACCACGAATGCATGCAAGTGAGGCAAGACGTGCTAGCACCAGCTCTATGTGGGACCCTCGAGATGATGAGATCCGGAGGTTGAGAGAAGAGCTAGATGAAATTAGAACTTCCCAAGCGCGTGAATTGTTGTCGATTAGAGAAGAGATGACCCGACTTTATGGAGGAGTTTTCCCACGTGGAAATGGAGATGGCGGTGGAGATGGAGGAGGGGCGGGGTTTGCAGGGGCTTGTTGAGTGTTTTATTAGAATTGAAGAACAATTTATTAAACTTAAGTTTTATGGTTATGTAAGTGGAACATTGTTATGTTGAACTTTTATAAATATTATTTAAAATTTAGTTGCACATTGGTGACTTGAATATTCTTGGCTGTTTGGTAATCTTCATTTCCAGTAATTGTTGTTGTTTGATGCTGGGATTTCTGAGCTTTGCTATGTATGTGTGCAAAATTGAAAAACAGCAGCTTCCTGGTTGTAACCTGTCAAATTGGCGACGGAATTGGCGACGGAATCGCATTTCCGTTGCTATATCGTCAAAATGCATATTCCGTCGCTATTTCCGTCGTTAGGTCTAGCGACGGATATTTTCCGTCGTGAGTTCCGTCTCTTCTTTCCGCCACCACTTCCGTCGTAGACTAGCGACGGAATGAAAAATCCATCGTCACATTTACTACTAACGAAAAATTAACGACGGAATAGATTCCGTCGTTATTTCCGTCGTTACAAAGATTACCTACGAAATAAGGCTTTGGCGACGGAATTATTCCATCGCCATTTGAACAGTTTTTTGTAGTGATTCGAGAAAAGACTTAATAGACATGGGCATTCGAACTGAGCTTGGACCGCAAGAAAAAGGACATCGCACATTTCTCCCTCCTGCTTGCTACACACTTTCTAGAGAAGAAAAAATCACTCTTTGTCAATGTCTACGTGATATAAAGGTTCCACAAGGGTATGGCGGAAACATTAAGAGTCGTGTGTCGATGAAGGATTTGAAATTGAACGGTCTTAAATCTCACGATTGCCATGTTTTAATTCAGCATTTCTTGCCAGTGGCAATTAGATCAATATCGCCAACGAATGTGAGGGGGGCAATAACTAGACTTTGTTATTTTTTTAACGCCATTTGTAGTAAGGTCATTGATGCTGAAATGTTGGATCAATTACAAGAGGAAGTGGTAGTCACCTTATGTGAATTTGAGATGTTCTTTCCTCCATCATTTTTTGATATCATGGTCCATTTAGTTGTGCATTTGGTGAGCGAAGTTAAACTTTGTGGCCTTGTTTTTCTTCTGTACATGTATCGATTAGAGAGATTTATGGGTATTTTGAAAAGATATGTGAGGGACCGGTATAGACCTGAGGGCAGTATTGTTGAAGGATACTTGGCAGAAGAGATTATTGAATTCTGTAGTGAGTATTTGGATTTGGAGTGCACGGTTGGGGTACCGAAGTCACGACATGAATGTAGAACTGAGGGGAAAGGAACAATAGGACATCACATCATCCATCTTGACTCTGAAATGTTCAGTTTAGCACAACTCTATATTTTACAACAAATAGATGATGTTCGTCCGTATTTAGAGAAACACATGTCTCTTTTAAGACAACAGAACCCCGGGAAAACTAAGAGGTGGTTGACCAATGAGCACAATTGTATATTTCTTAAATGGTTTCAAGAGCATGTTCGCTGGAAAACAATACATTCTCCTCATAATGTCAAAGAAAATGTGCGATCATTAGCTACAGGACCTTCGGTAAATGTATCTTCTTACGAGGGGTACTACATCAATGGCTATTATTTTTATACAAAACGTCAGGATGAGAAGAGTACAGTACAGAATAGCGGTGTGTCATTGAATGCTTCTTCTCTACACATTCCTAGGGTTAAAGATTCGAAACCGATCCGATCATACAAAACATACTATGGCGTGATCGAGGATATATGGGAACTCGAATAAACAACTTTCACCATTCCTGTTTTCCGGTGTAAATGGGTGGATATCAACAAGGGGATTAAATCAGATGACATGGGGTTTAAATTAGTGAATTTTCGAAAGTTGGGTCATCATGAGGAACCGATTATAATGGCCTCTCAAGCGACGCAAATCTATTACATTGTTGATCCTAACGATAAAAATTGGTCTGTTGTTCGACAAGGGAAGAGGGCATCATTTGAGTTGGACAACGGTTTATACGACGAAGCAACTCATATTTCAATGATTTCGCCAAACTCACAAGTTGATGATATAGGAGCAAAATACATTCGCGAAGATCACGAAGAAGGATTATGGATAGATGGGGGAAAGAAAAAGTTAAAATAATGCTTTAGGTATTTTTTCTGCTTATATTGATCATTTTCATTTAATTCATTGTTGTTTCACTTTTATTATACTTATGTTGTCTAAATTATTTTGAATTTGTGCAGGTATGGCGGACCAACGGAAAAAGAAAAAGGTTAGAGGTGCAGGGAAGTGCGAGAAGCTTTATAAGAGGAGGAGGGAGGGTCACTCGCCTATAGAGATTGAGTGGGAGCATGGGGAGCCTATACGTGGACCGTATGTTTCGGAGTTTTCTGGGCTTGTAGGGTTTGAGGTCCGATCGAGAGTGCCGATTACTTATAGTAATTGGCATGATGTTCCGCAAGACCTGAGGGCCACGGTACTAGACGGGGTTCGGGTAGGTAGTACTTATTTATCTAAATCTGCTATCTTTAATTGTTACATGGTTCTATATATAATAGGTTATTGCTTCATTTTCTTGTAGGATGTATATGTGATACCTCCCGGTGGGGCCCGACATGTTATGACAGTTGCCACAGCGAGACTTTGCGCTTTCTGGACATATTTACGAAAAGCCTTTTTGACGAAATGTGGGGATCATTACGGCAAGTATCCCCCTGATCATTATACCTTCGTAGAGCGAGAGCATTGGGAGGAGTTTCTGATCCAGATGGGGACTCCGGAAACTAAGGTAAACCATAATTACCTTCATTGAATGAAATTATTAACTGACATATTAATTTATTTTAAACAATTGTTTTAGGCTTTGAGCGAGAAGAATAGGGATATACAGAAGAAGAATTCCTATCCGCACTATATGGGCCGAGGTGGATATGCCATGCTTCAGTGTGAGTTTGCTGTTGCTTCTCAGGCCACCACTTCTGCTGATATCGCTGGTTCGTCTACCTTGACGAGTTCTCAGCTCGGACGGGAGGACTCTTGGTTGCGAGGTTACACCCCGGGGAGGCAGGTAGAAGTTATGGACCCTGCACTGATGGAGATTCATGATAGGATAGTAAGCATATAATCTACAATTACGTCAATATATTTGTTTATTACTTGTTTATTATTTGCTTACAATTTCTTTACTTCTTTTCTTTCTTAACTGTAGGTTCAGCTGAAGAAAGAGGTCGCAGCCGGTACCTTTGTGTCAGATGGGCACAATGATGTACTGACTAGAGCTTTAGGGACTGCCGAGCACCCAGGACGCACGAGGGGTGTTGGGTCATATTCGGGCTTACGTAAAGTTTTCAAAGGCAACATGAAGCCTCGTAAGCCCGAAGGTAACTATATGACTTAGGAGGATCTTTTGCAGCGTCTTCCTTCCCTTCTGTAGCAGTATGGACTATCTGTGTCCGAAAGTTCTCCTGAAGGGGCATACATGTTGCAGCACACACCGTCTGTACCACCTCATTATGGACAGCGTAGTAGCTAGGCGTCTACAGATTTTGTTGACGTCGCCGGTGTCACTAAGGTACATATATTTTGTAATTAAGGTTTCAAGTTTAGTTTACGTTTACTTGTTTCCGACTTTAGTTTACTAATTGTGTTTTGTAGGTTTCTCCTTGTTACTTGAGGATCTCTGATCCAGCGGATTACATAGTGGCACATCGATCGGTTTGCCCACGTGCACCGGGAGATATGGTGCATGGTGTTCCCCTCCTTCCCCACCAGGTTAAGGTCTCTGTGACCCTTGTGCTTCCTGGAATGGGTGAATATACCATTCCTTGTTCGACAGAGCATATGGAGACCGTAGCCGATTGCGAGGGGAGCTTCGTTGCATGGCCAAAGTCATTGGTGGGCGAAGAAGATGTAAGAAGCAAATAAATTTAGTTCTTTTTTATTCAACATCATTTGCGCTGTGTTTCATATATCATTTTTTGAAAATATTCGTAGCCCCTAGTACAGACGGCTCGACATGGCGACTTCTCATCAAGCAAATCTCGTCCCATTCTCAGCGTACGTCCCACTGCTCCTAGCTCTCCCGCACAGGATGTTGTTGACCGGAGCTCATACGTCGCATTCGGGCTGAGGTGCAGAGAGTTGTGTCAGTGGCTGACACGCACATCTGTTTACCTACCATCAGCGTTATTCTCAATCCTGAGTCCATGCTCTATCCGGAGGAGACGGAGCTGAGGATGCGTCCGGAGAATATACGTGAGTTCATGCGACGGGAGGAGGTCGATCAGACCATCATCATTATTTTCTTTAAGTATGTCAAGCACTATGTACGAATAAATTACTATTGTAATTATAATTATTTCTTATAATTGTAATTCTTGTTTACATGTGAAATTACTAGATTATTGCACGATCATAAGATGGAGCGGGGCATTGCGTTTGTCGGGTTGTTATGTCCGGAGAACATAGCATACGTGGTGGAATATGGAGATCGCCAGTATCTGGATAGAGCACTCGAGACCTATCAATCGCGACCCTGGATACTTATGTCGTTGTACCTATCGACACCGTATGTTTTCTAAATCATTTCCAATATGTATTTTGGTTTTTTATTTTAAGTTTGTGACTAACGCTTTTTCAATTGTAGGGGACATTGGGTGTTAGTTGTAATATGTTTGTTTGAAAACAAAGTGTATTTTCTAAACTCAATCAAGTCGACTGGAGGGCATAAGAAAATGAAGGTGAAGACTTTCGTCAACGAGTGAGTATTAAGAAATTTATTTCTTATTAATGAAATTTTTTATTTGTTAAGATATTAATTTCTTATTAATTTGTTTTTTACATATATTAAAGGTCTTGGCGGTTACTTCGGGAACGACATATGCCTCAGCTTAAGGCTCGACCAGATTGGGTTGATGTTCCCGGAGTACCCCAACAAGAAGGGAACGTTGGGTGTGGTTATTATACAATGCGATTTTGTTGGCTCATCGTCAATATGTGTGCACAATGTTCAGTACCGTTATCCGAGGTAAGTTTGTTTTAGTGTTTTTGAAAGTAATGAAGTGTAGGGTAATGATTATTAAACTTTATGTCGTATGTTGTTTTCGTATTATTGCAGGTATTTCAGTCTACTATGCCTTATACTAGCGCTGAGTTAGAGGAGATTAGAGAGTTTTGGGCAGGGAGTTTTCTCGATGAACTTGTGTAAGTCCCATTTGTGTTGTATAGCATAATTAAATGTAAGTTAGTAGAGTACAATGTAGTTGTTTGGCTTTTAGTTGTGTTGTTAAAACTTAGAAGAGTACGTAGTAGTTTTACTCTTATATTTTTTAACATGTACAAGTGGCGTGGATGTAAATGTTTACTTTTTTGATTTAATTTGTTTTGTGGCATTTGAGTTTTGTGAATGTATTTGTGTTAGTTACTTTTGTGTTGATGGGTTGAATTTTCTGCAAAGTTGAAACAGAGTGGATCGGGAACAAACAAAATAGGCCTTTGAAAATATTATATACTTTTGAATCGGTTATTTTGTAATAACCGATTCAAAAGATACTCATTTAAATCGGTTATTACTAAATAACCGATCCAAAAGACCCTTCCAAGAAATGGCGCCATTTTTTGGTAGAAGCATTTGAATCGGTTATTTTGTAATAACCAATCCAAATGCATATCTTTTGAATCGGTTATTACCAAATAACCGATTCAAATGCTTCTTAACAAAAATGGCGCCATTTTCTGTGAAGGGCTTTTGCATCGGTTTTAACAACCGATGCAAAAAGTGACCTGAGTATTTGCATCGCTTGCTTTTGCATCGGTTCAAAACCGATTTAAAAGGGTCCAAATAACCGATTTAAAAGGTCATTTTTGTAGTAGTGATATTATAAGAAATATTTATAAGATAAATATATTTACTATATATTTATTACTCCCTAAAGTAGTAATATCATAGTTTTACTACCCTATATTAAACTTGCAAGCACAAGTTTAGTCTAGGACTCCAGAACAAGTTCGTGTGGATACGTTGGAGGCTTCATACGTTTGGCTCTACGTTCATCTCCTCAAAACCGTCCCCGACCATTAAAGTAACTTTCTTATTATAGCTAGTAATATACGTAATTTACTATAACTTTCTTACTCAGCCTCTGTTGTCGAATCGGCGGTGTTGTCTTCCTTGAACCTTAATAATCGTAGTTTTTCGGGTAGTAAACCTTCCTAGTAAAGGGTTAGTTTTCTCTCTGAGTGTCGGGTCTCTCGAGGAGTGGACGAAGGGAATTAGTTAATTTCTCTAATTAGGCAATGGTTAGGATAGGTTTATGAAAGTCTTCTCGAAACAATATTAAAAGAGAGAAATAATAAAAGTAAATTTTTTCACATAGTATAAGCAAGGTCTAGACCTTGGATCAAGACATCATTTGGATCTACTTTGTCATATTTAATTAATAATTGGAATATTAATATTTCTATTATTACATACCTATTTCTAGATCTTGTACTTAATCTGTTGCCTTGAATATGATAGCCTTTCGACATATAATATATCCTCAATAAATTGATAATTAAATTTTTTGATATTAATAAACTAATTAAATATAGCAAGAACAATAGACTAACCATTCCAACATTAACTAAACATTCAAAGTATACAACCAAATTAGTCAAGACCTAGAGGTCCGGACCCTAACTCATACTATGCAAAATAATTTAAATAACATTAAATTAAATTGGATTAAATTACAACCTCCGTAAAAGCGAAACAGAACAGATCCAGTGTTGAATTCTCTGAAAATAATTTAAAACTAACTACTACAACTATACTACAAGCTAAAATGAATAATAGAAGGTTAAAAACCCGAGAATGGGTTGGAATGAGATTATGGAAATTGAGGAATCGCGCAGTTAATATAGGGGGCGGAGCCAAGGCGTCCAAGTCCAAGCGTCCAGATCTGGATGCCATAGCTATTCCGGCCAATCAGCTTTTGCCACATGTCATTCTTGGGCTGCAATTCAGCTGAAGTGTCCAACTTGGCCAAGCGTCCGAGTCGGACGCCTCAGGCCATTCTCTTGTTGCGCTTCGCAACTGGTTCGTGATATTGGCCTAATTTCACTTCTTTTTGGCCCCGAACACTGTTTTTGACATTGCGGAAGCTCGTTGAAGCCCGAATCTTGATCCTTTGATGATTCATTCCCTTTTTCTCAAGTATTTGAACATAAAATAGATGATTTATCATGATTTCATGTGGAATCCCTTTTTATGACTCTTAGAACAAAAATGAGAGCTTTATTCATTGAAAATACATTTTATGAGATGAATAAGTACTATTTACGTGTAATAACATTCAGAATATGATGTAAATGATAAGAACAAAACGGGCTTATAAAATTTCTCACACTTAAACTTTGCTAGCCCTCAAGCAAAAATTAAATAATTACAAGTATGGAAGCAAGTTAGTAATCACAGAGGAAAAGTTTTAGCTACACGTTGTGAAGGAAAGAAGAAATAAGATAGTCATCAACCTTTTGTTAGGAAGAAATGAACCTTTGAATTTTCACCCATATTCTTAGAAATGTAAAAGTATTTTGTCAAACGAATATTTTTATATCAACCTAAACAACCAAAACTTCCCTTGGGATAACTACATTTGTAAGAGTACTTCAATGACAAAAAAGTCTTTAATGGCTAGATTGGAAAACTTGTTCTTGCAAAAGTATTTGTCAAAATGTAAGGGTTTAACTTTTTTTGGTATAACTTTTTCATGTTGGCACAAGAAAATTTCTAACCTCATCCCGTGACATAGAACCACGAGCTTTTTGGATAGTCACTCCGGAAAGTCTCATCCGCGACAGAGAACCACATGCTTTTTTACTTTAATCGATCACTCAATAGGCCTCATCACGCAATATTGAACCGTGTTCTTTTTGGAATAGTCACCAAGCCTCATCAATTGACATAGAACAAGAATCTCGATCTCACCAAAGTTTGCTTTGAAACGTCACCCCTCATACTTTGAAAATAACTCTTTTAAAGAAACAACAAATACTCTTACCCCTAAGGATAGAGGAGCATATGCAAAAAGATTTTCAATAAAGCACTTTAAAAATTGATCTTAAAAACTTTTAGTAAGTAGTGAATTTATCCCAAATTATTTCAGAAAACATTCCCAAAAGGTTAGAGTAAAAATATAAGTTTGACAAAAGAGTAAAAATTTCTAATTTTTACAAGTGATAACTAAAGAATAATTAATCAAAGAAATGAAGTTTATGACTATTTCATAAAACCTTTTCCTAAAAATATATAGACAAAACAATTCCTAACAAAATCATTTCAACTAGGAACTCTTACCTCCTCACACTTAAACAGAACCACGCCCTCGTGGTTAAAGTGTTTTGGAATTAGAGTTAATTCTTGAAATGTCCAAATATGAGTACTAGGTTGTCCTCATACTTAAAGGATTCAATGATCAAATTGAAAGGGAAATTAATCATATCTTAAAAAGATTCGAGGAAAAAGGCGTAACGCACATAAAACTTCCCCACTTATGTGTTTCAAAAGAGTCTTAACCAGGAATTCCATATAAAATCAATTTTAGCTCACCAAAATCATGTTCAAAATTGAATTTCAGAAAAAGAGAATTTACTGAGGAAGCCAATATCCTCTAAGAAGCTCAGTTCAACCAAGATTGTTGGATCAAGGAGCATTAGAGGCTGCAGGATCTGTATGTTTACCCCAGGTGAGATCTCTTATTCGCCTCCCTCTGCGAGGTATTCCCTACGGGTCTCCCATCTTCAAAATCAAAGCAAACAAACAAAATAACTCTTTCCCCCAAAACTGGTGCGGCAAGTAGAAACTCAAAAACAACAAACATAAATACTTAATTTATTTAGTTAAATGATGGGTTTCCTCCCGTTAAGAGCTTCTTTAACGTCCGTAGCTTGACGCCTTAGCCACTTTTTCCGTGACATCTCAATCTGAGAGTCATAATGTTTGACCCTTCTGAGTCTCTTCTGATGCCACCTTTTTTGATATTTTGCTCGGTCAAGGTCCAAGATCCTTGACTAGTCCCTGCGGCTTGGTGGCAACAGGATATAGGGAGGAGACTTTGTATTGATTGGTGGTGGCAGAAGTCTCTTTGATTGATCCACATCAGTAGCCTTGATTGCGAGATTGATTTTTTGTTTGTCTTCAATGGGTTGCCTATCTATTTGTGGCTCCATGATTATGACCGTACTTACCCCTATGGAAGAGCCTTTAGTGTCTTTCATTAGAAAATTGTCCCACCTTGCTTGGCTTCAACCATCCTTTGAATAGACATAGTCACATCCATCAAGTAGGGAGTCAAAGAAAGCTTCATCTGAATCTTCTGATGAGGCATTATTAGCACAACTTTCTATAGAAAGACTTGGTTCTTCTGTGCAGAGTAATTTCTCGTCTATAGATTCCTCTTCAGGCTCTTCTATGTTGGAATCTTGGGGGTAAATAGCGGGCTCTATTTCCTTCGGAACAGATTCCTCTAGAGGTGTGGCTTCGACACAATTAAGAAGATGGTCGTTTATTTCCATAGGCAAAACTTCCTCCTCCTTTTCTGGAATAAGCGTAAGTGGTTTTGAGTCAGGTCCCTCCGTTGGTTCCACCTCAGGTACGACTTTGTTGGTTGGGACTCGGCTAGGAAGATATTTAGGTAACATCACCAATGTGGCCCTAGCGAGAGTTGTAATGTGATCGGGTTGCTGTGATGGAAGTTGGTTTGGTGAGTCATCAAGAACCAGGACCTAATGATTTATTGGTTCAGAGTTGGTCTTAGGTTCTAGATCCTCCTCTTGAGCAATAACTTCCCCCAATTGAGGTTGGAGGGAGCATTTATGCTCAATAGCTTTACAGAGATCATCGACTAATTTATCATTTTTAGCATCAGCTTCTAGTCTCTCTCTTTGGAAGTCGTCCAGAACCATCTGCATCAATGTTGATCCTTCGCATAATCTCCTTTCAAACTTCTTTTCCTTCCAAACTTATTCAAGAAGGTTTGCTCTTTCTTTCATTGCCACTTTGTTTGCTTCAATTTTTCTTCAGCAAACAAGGTGTAGTCACGGCAGTAGGGTGGTTCGTACCAGGAGCCTTCGGCGAATAGGACTTTGTTGAGGTAGAAAATTTTCTTTTCTAATCTTATGATTTCTTCGACAATCAGATCAGGTTGATTATCGTATGTAGGCCTAGATTGGTCGTAGTCATCTTGATCTCCATGAGGTTCATAATAATAATCCCCATCAGTGTCTTGGAATGGAGAATATCCAATGTTTCGAAACGGGGTATCATATGGTGTTTCATCATGGTAGTTATAGTAGTCAGACCCATTGTTGACTTGGTAGTCATCATCATATGGGTTCTGATGTGGGTAAATAGGTGGATGGATTTGAAATGGATGGCGGTTGGGTGATTGGTAATAAGAAGGCGGTCCGTAATAACCACTAGATTTATCCATAATAAATATTACGGGTGGATTGTGAAAAAGAAGTGAGAAGAACGTTCTAACCGGTCTTCACCCAAGCTAATTTGAAGAAATTAGACTAATACCATGCCACTCCCTGAGTAAAGGGTTAGTTTTCTCTCCGAGTTTCGTGTCTCTCGAGGAGTGGACGAAGAGAATTAGTTAATTTCTCTAATTGGGCGAAGGTTAGGATAGATTTATGAAAGTCTTCTCGAAACGATATTAAAAGAGAGAAATAATGAAAGTAAAATTATTCACATAGTATAAGCAAGGTCTAGACCAAGGATCAGGACATCATTTGGATTTACTTTATCATATTTAATTAATATTTGGAATAATAATATTTCTATTATTACTTACCTATTTCTAGGTTTTGTACTTAATCTGTTGCCTTGAATATGATAGTCTTTCGACATGTAATATTTTCTCAATAAATAGCTAATCAAATCTTTCGATATTAATTAACTAAATATAGTAAGAACAATAGACTAACTATTCCAATATTAACTAAACATTCAAAGTATACAACCAAATTAGTTTGGATACATAGGTCCAGACCCTAACTCATATTATCCAAAATAATTAAAATAACATTATATTAAATTGGAAAAACTTACAACCTCCGTAAACTTACAACTATACTACAAGCTAAAATTAATAATAGAAGGGTAAAACCCCGAGAATGGGTTGGAATGAGATTATGGAAATGAAGGAATCGTGCTGTTTATATAGGGGACGAAGCCAAGGCATCCAACTCCAAGCGTCCAAGTCCAAGCATCCAGATCTAGACGCCAAAGCTATTCTGTCCAATCAGCTTTTGCCACGTGTCATTCTTGGACTTGAATTCAGATGAAGCCTCCAACTTTGAAGCATCCAACTTAGCCGAGCATCCAATTTGGACTCCTCAGGCCCTTCTCTTTTTGGGCTTCGCGACTGGTTCGTGATCATAGCTATAAATTGAATCCCTATGTTTGGTAAAACAAACAGGTGCTATGTGTCCTATCTTAGAGCAATAATGGCAAACTACATTTGGATTATTCATATGCCTATATTGAGCCAAAAAATTTTTAGGTGATCTAAAGTCATTATTCCTAAAATTATTAGTAAAGTTCCTATACTCATTTCTAGGTTGTCTCAAATTATTTTTATCATTTATAAAAATCTTAGAGTCATTTCTAGGTTGTCTCAACTTATTTTTTTTACTTTCTAAAATTAATTTTTTTATTCCTAGGATTATTTGTTCTTCTAGGTGGATTATCATTATTAACTACTTCACCAAGTTTCTTAGGCTCTTCTACCTTAAGTTTTTCTATGGTGCTCTTAAGTTCTACATTCTCTATTTTTAAAGATTCACAAGAGGAACAAGTAGAACTTTGGTTAAAGGAAGAAGCTTCATTCATTGCCTTAATCTTATTTTTAAGGTCAAGATTATCATTTTCTAAAAAATTATTTTCTTCTTCCAGAGCATGAAGTTTAGCCTTAGCCTCTTTGGCAATTTTTGAAGCTTTCTTGAATTCACCAAATAGTTCTTTAAAAGCTTCTTGTAATTCTTCAAAATAAGGAGATTTAGAAGTACTTACCTCTGCTTCCTCATTGGCCATGAGGCAATTATGGATTGCTTCTTTTTCTACTTGTAGAGTTTCGTATTTCTCACGAATGTCATCCCATAGATTCTTAGCCATTTGATATCCGGAGAACTTTTGAAGTTCTTGCACGTCAATTGCACAAAGTAGAAGGTTAAGAGCTTTTGCATCTTGTTCCACCTTCTTGATATGTTCTTCATTGTACTCCTCCTCGAGTTTCTTTACTCTTTTCTTGCCCACCTTCTTCGTTGGGAGAGAAACTCCGATGTTGATTGCCATCCATAGTGTGTAATCAACGGATTGAATGAAGATTCTCATTCTTTCTTTCCAATAAGAGTAATTTACTCCATTCAAGAGTGGTGTCCTTGTTAAAGAGTGTCCTTCGCTAAAAACTCCTGCGCTCAACATTCTCAAAGGATATATAGATCGTTCTCTCAACCCGTTAAGGCTTTTAGAGAGTTAGGCTCTGATACCAATTATTAGAATAAGTGCCCTTCACTAGAGGGGGGGTGAATAGTGAGGCACGAGAATGTTTATAAATTTTCACGGAATAGAAATCACAGGGATAAAGTAAAGAGCAGAATAAAAAGGAGTAAAGGGAGCACACCAAGATTTATACTGGTTCACCACAACGTGTGGCTAGTCCAGTCTCCCGAGAGACTCTCTCAAACTACACTACTTCCGTTAAGCTTACAGGTGCTTAACAAACCGTTACAACCTGAGAACTCGAGTCCCATGAGCCTCAATACACTTGCTCAGAGATACCGCACTCCAAGACTTCAACCCGAAGGAATATGCCCTTCCTTTGTACAACCAAGGGCACAAACCTCCCTTAAAGTGTTCACAACACTTAACCACTCAAGTACAAAAACTCTCTTAAAGAGTAGAATATGAGTAAACTAATTTTGATCAAGAACACACTCAATTCCTCAAGAAATGGCTCTAAAAAGCTATGTAAAAAGTTTATAGAACGATGCAATGTAATGCTATGAAATGTGTGAGGAATGGTTGTAAAAAGTAGACCCAAAAGACCCTTATTTATACCCAAAAATGATGTGTAACGGATGGGAGTTGATTTGGGTTTAATGGCATGATTTTTGGAAATCAAATAAAAGTAGATTTGCAGGAAATTAGCCTACCCAGCGATGTATGGAACTACCCATCGCTGGTAAGCCATTTTTCCTTCAGTTTTAAAGACAACGGTCACCTACCCATGGATAAGAACTTCCCATTGCTGGGTGGGAGGTTGACTTTCAAACAAGGAAAGAATCAGCCTTCAATGCCTTACAATGGTCATGCCTTCCCATGGATGGGTAATATCCTCCCATCGCTGGGAAGTCACTTACCCATGGATGGGTAATATCTCCCATCGCTGGGTGGCATGGTTCTGGAACCCGGGATCACTTACCCATGGATGGGTAATATCTCCCATCGCTGGGTGGCATGGTTCTGGAATCCCGAGATCACTCACCCATGGATGGGTGATATCTACCATCGCTGGGTAGATGGCTAGTCCAAAACCATGGCCTAGCCGACCGGCGCTGAAGCCTGACTGAAAAATGCAAAGTTCTCCAAAGTAAAAACTAAGTATTTAAAACAATTATTTAATGTATGTTATGTAGAAACCAAGTATAAAAACTTAAAAACCACTTCATTAAGGTAAAAACCACGGCTAGCCAAGTTTATGTTGTTTCGCATGGTTTTTGCCAAACGACCAAAAACGAGAGGTGGTTTTTGAAGTGTTTTTGTTGAAGAACTATTTAAAAGTGCCCAGAAGTAAAAACCAATCATAAAAGTTTGAAAACCACTTGGTTGGTTCGGACGCCAAAAACCAACGCCAATAACCAACGCCAAAAAAAACAAAGGTTATGGTTTTTGAAAACTAATGATTTGGAAAACCTTTAAATGTGTCCAGAAGCAAAAACCAAAGATAAAAAACCAAAAACCATTTGTCTAAAATTATTTCCAATAATCAATGCCGAAAACCGAACGCCATAGCCGAACGCTGATAACCGATGGTTATGGTTTTGGTTGGGAAAGAACCAGGGGTTTTAGAAACTTAAAGCCATTCATTAAAACACTCATTTGATGCATGAAAAACATATTTTGTTTTGATCCATGACGTAGAGGAATTGAATGAGCTTGTTACAATAAAAACCTAAGTATTTAGACAACGCCTTCAAAACGCCATTGTCGTCGTCTTTAGAAACGTCAATGCCTTTCTTGTGCTTTTTGTTCCTTCAAAGAGATTTTGCTATGACTTTGAATCATTGTCATTACCAAAACCTCAATGTGAAAATGCTTTCTAACAATCAAATCTTTCGATATTAATTAACTAAATATAGTAAGAACAATAGACTATCTATTCCAATATTAACTAAACATTCAAAGTATACAACCAAATTAGTCTGGATCCATAAGTCTGGACCCTAACTCATACTATGCAAAATAATTAAAATAACATTATATTAAATTGGAAAAACTTACAACCTCCGTAAAAGCGGAACAGAACTTATCTGGAGTTGAATTCTCCGAAAATAATTCAAAACATACTACTATGGGAGCCTAACCAGCAATTTGAAAATCGTCAAGCTCTGTCATGTAGACATCCTCTATGAGATTCTCGTTAAGGAAAGCTGTCTTGACGTCCATCTGCCAAATCTCGTAATCGTAATAGGCTGCAATCGCAAGCATTATCTGAATGGATTTCAGCATAACAACTGGAGAAAAGGTTTCATTATAATCAATTCTATGGATTTTTCTATAGCCTTTTGCTACTTATTAAGCTTTGAAGGTATGAACCTTCTAGTCTACGTCTGTCTTCTTTTTGAAGACCCACTTCCATCCAATAGGTTTTACCCCTTCGGGCGCATCAACTAAGGTCTAGATTTGGTTTGTGTATATACACTTCATTTCAGATACCATGCCTTCGAGCCATAGATCAGATTCAGGGCATGTAATTGCCTCGAGGTAGGTCTCTAGTTCGTCTGGATCTACCTTCAAGAGGCCACCTTTGTTAGACATGAGAAATTTATATCTTATTGGAGAATTATGTATCCGGTCTGACCTACGTGATATATCTTGAGCGATTTGAGGTTCAATTGCTTGATCTCTTTGCTTAGTTTCCAACACTATCGGGACTTCTTCTTGTGGTTCTTTAATTTCTTTGAGGTCTACCTTTCTCCCACTAGTGATAGCAGAGAGAAACTCCTTTTCAAGGAAGGTTGCATTCCGAGCAGTGATACCTACGTTGATAACGTATATGAGAGTCTTACACTTTTCGGTTATTCTTTTGTTTCTTATAGAATAAGAAAGTTTGATTTGAGTCGATACGTTATCAGATATCAATACTAACAATTGTCATCTAATAAGAATTTAACACAATCATTATTTATGAAATAAATTCTCATTACCTTTCCTAGAGCAGAGGGATGCGAGAGTAGTGGATGTGATTGCAATATTATTTTACCCGAAATATATATAATATATATATTTTTAAATAAGACTTTGATCCAAAAATCGGGTTTAAAACCATTTGCTCCGATACCTAATTGTAACACTCTAATACATCCACGTCTGCAGCCTCTTTCGGACCAAAGTATTAACTTGGTAATCGTAAAAATTTAAAACATTTCAAACATTTTTATTTATCACAATAATATTTTTCATAACATAAACGGTACAAAGTTTTCAATGTTGCGGAAGCTTAACAAATCACAATCACAAAACATAATTTATTTATGTCCTTCAATTCAAAACCATTACATCCATCTTGACTATCTTGCATGTGTCTGCCTCCATTACATCAATTCAAAACCATTACATCCATCTAATCCGTCGAACATCCATACAAATTGAATCTCAATTCATAATCAAATCATTTGATATCATGAACATAAGTTTTAATTCAAGTATTCATCATTCATGATTTTGATATTGTTCAGTTCATATCAACACATATTATTCAATTCGAATATTCAATATTCATTATTTCGAATATTCAATATTCATTATATTCGACAGTGCTCTTAATTTATTCTTAATCTAGGGCTAAATAATAACACTCTTAGCTATTCTTAGTGTAGGGATAGATTATAACAACACTTTAAGCTATTCTTATTCTAAGAACAAATCATAACAATGCTTTTAAACTATTCTTAGTCTAAGACCAAATCATAACAATGCTCTTAAACTACTCTTAATCTAAGGCCAAATCATAACAACGCTCTTAAATGATTCTTAGTTTAAGGCCCAATCATAACAACGTCCTAAAATTATTCTTAGTCTAAGGCCAAATCATAACAACGCTCTTAAACTATTCTTTGTCTAAGGCCAAATCCATATTTTCAAAACCAGACGCTTAAACTATTGCTAGTTTAAGGCAATGAACAACGAGACGCTTAACCTATAATTAATTTAAGGCATGTAATTTCCAAATGCTTAAAGTATAATTAGTTTAAGGTAATACTATAACTGTAACACCCCAATCCGTCTAGGTCTGCAGCCCCTTTCGGACTAAAGTATTAACTTGGTAATCGTATAAAATTTAACACTTTTCAAACACCTTTATTTATCGCAATAATATTTTTCATACATATAGAGTACGGAGTATTCAATAATATTGCGGAAGCGAATTTAATTTTTACATATCATAAATCATTTCAAACTTGTCAGATCCATTCCGACAATCTCGCCCCATCTGCCGCCAGGATCACATTATGCTTTCTGTTTACCTGCGTGTAGCAAATAAAACACACTACACGCTCAGCGGTAAAGCTGAGTAAGAATATCTAATGTGTCAAACATCCATATAAACTGAATCTAAATTCATAATCAAATCATTTGATATCATGCACACAATGTTCATTTAAGACATTCAGAGTTTTGGTATTGTTCAGTTCATATCAACACATTTTATTCAATTCAGGTACTATTTCAATAGTGCTCTTAAATTATTCTTAATCTAAAGCCAAATAATAACAATGCTCTTAGCTATTCTTAGTCTAAGGCCAGTTCATAACAATGCTCTTAGCTATTCTTAGTCTAAGGCCAGATCATAATTTCCATAACCACATTCTTAAAAGGCAATTATTAATCAGACACTTAAACTATCATAAGTTTAAGGCAATTGATTTCGGACACTTAACTGTAGTCAGTTAAGGAAATCAGACACTTAAAATATCACTAGTTTAAGGCAAACGATTCGGACACTTAACCGTAGTCGGTTAAGGCAACAACAATATAGCGATTGATCAACATTGGATCAGACATTCCCAAACGAGTAATCCTCTAGTTTGGTCTACGAATCACGTTTATACATTTTTATCTCATTCATCAAATATTCATGTTTTCATAAGTCTATTCTAATACAAGATCTATTCTAGAGATCTTCTAGATAGCCTTAACATAAATTAACTAATGGGTATATCTAAGAGTTATTCTAGATACCGTTAACAATACAAATCGTTTCATAATTATCAATATATTCATTTTAATAATGGTTAAATCATCAATAATCATTTTAATCAGTAAGTTCATCATTCATAATCATACTTAATAATCATTCATCATAATCATCATTCAACATAACAATTGATAACAAATAGCGGTCTAGTTTCGAATGTTAACACCCGAACTTACCGTCATGCATCACATAACATTTTTATTTGTTAAAAACATCATTTTTATTGTAAAGAATCATCCTTAAAATAATCATAATCAATTGGTATCAAAAATAGGATTTTAGAGCTCAAAAATAGCAATTTAAGGCAAATTTTCGGATCAGAACTTCGGGGGATCGATCCAGCCCTCTGGATCGATCCAAACTATGAAAAATCACTCCCAGGGGATCGATCCAAGCCCCTGGATCGATCCAGACAGTGGTGTTTCAGCCACTGTTCATCTTCTTCTTCGTTCGGGTCCAATTTCAGAAATACCGTTTTTAGTTATCGAACTTCAACGAAACTATATAGAGATGTTCTCCAAGGTTCATAGATCATTTTGGAATCATTAATTCATAGTTTTAACATCAATTTCATGGTTTATGATTCTTGGTTCTTCAAGCATGTCAAACACAAAACTCAACCAAACGACCGTTTATGAACGTAGAAACGATCTATACGAACATTCTAGTCACTAGATATATCTACGGGCTTACCTCGAAGCTTAACGAAGGTTTTGGATATTTTCCAGCGAAACTTCCGGCGAGGTTTGTGGTTAGCTCCGGCGACCTCTCACCAAATTGATAGCACCATTGTACTCCTCTCTCAACAAAGAACAGAATAGAATAAAGAATGGAGAGGTTTGGTGAAGAAATGAAGGAGCTTGGGTTCTCTTATATAGGAATGGTGATGGGGAAGGAGCTTGCTTCCTTTCCCTGTGTATTCGGCTGAGTGGAGTGAGCGGCGATTTGTAGGATTTTACACGCCACTCCCTGATTGGGACAAATTTGGTTCCACTCGGGGTACACTTTTTGGTCCAACTTTCTCCCAATTGAATTCCGTTTGCACCGTTGTGATCGGACAGTCAAACTCTATCCAATAGTATAATTTTTATATTTATTAGTTATACTTTTTCTGACATCATATTTTTGGGTGTTTGACTTTGACAGAGTAAAAATTGATTTAGTTGATCTTTATTCAAAAAGGTTTCTCACATTTAATTCATATCATTTGTTCTAATGATTTATTTCAATAAATCATTTCAAAGTTCACATCATAAATAATTTCTTCATTTATTCTTGATTTGGGTCTGTACTCAGGTTCCCAATCAAAACCACACAAATAGTCAACAAATTGGGTTTATCTCTATGAGATTTATCCTGCTTGTGATATTGGATGTCAAAACACATTTTATTTCGGCCCAAAGCCCAAATAATTATTCATTAATAATTCTAGGGTATGTTTTGGGGCGTTACAATAACACCCTAATCTGTCCAGGTCTGCAGCCCCTTTCGAACTAAAGTATAAACTTGCTAATCATAAAATTTAAAGCATTTCAAACACTTTTATTTATCACAATAATATTTTTCATAACATAAACATTATGGAGTTTTCAATATTGCGCAAGCTTAACAAATCATAATCACAAACATAATTTATTTATGTTTTTTCAATTCAAAACCATTACACCCATTCCGACAATCTCGCCTTCGTCTGCCTCTAGCATCACATCACATCATTCTTTCTATTAACCTGCAGGTAGAAAATAAAAAATACTACACGCTCAACGTTGAAGCTGAGTAAGAATATCTAATGCGTCGAACGTTCGTATAAATTGAATCCCAATTCATAATGAAATCATTTGATATCATGCACATAATGTTCAATTCAAGCATTCATCATTCATGATATTCACAATATTCAATTCAAGTCATTTCATGATAGATAACATTCCATATTCAACATTTCAGGATTGCTCTTAAATTATTCTTAATCTAAAGCCAAATCATTTTAATAATAAAGCTCTTAAACTATTCTTAGTCTAAGGCACTAATTTTAACCAACTCTTAAATGAATTCAAGTTTAAGGTTTTTAAACTATATTCCAGTTTAAGGTACTCTTAACCAACCCTTAAACTATCCCTAATTTAAGATTAAAATTTTTAAAAAGGTTTTGGAACCGAACAGTGGAATGCTCTCTGTCGGGTTGGGTGGTATCCCCAAACGAGTAGGTACTCAAGTTTGATTTGTGGATCCCGTACGTACATTTTAACCCTGACCACCAGACATCTTACCCGCACAGCATAACTAAATGGGTATATCTTAGAGTTCTTCTAAATTCCCTTAAAATCAACATCAATTATCTAAATGGTCATTTGGGTATATCTTAGAGTTCTTCTGTAACACCTAACCCATATAACCCAAATAAATAGGTTAGCGAACCGGGTTGCTACTAGATTGGTATCAACATACAATATTTTCAAATAAATTAAAACATTTAATTTAAAAACTCAAACAATTCAAAACAATTTAAATACATATCGGAGTTTATACAAACAGTGCGGAAGCCTTATGATTTATTTAAATATCAACTTTACTAAATCCTTGCATCCGTACATCTCCTCCGTCATGATACTCTCCGGGATGGATTCCAAAATCAATCTTCCACAACCACCTACGAGTAGCAAAGGGGAAAAAGGGGCTACACGCTCAGCAATGAAGCTAAGTGAAAAACATCTAACAGTTCGAACATATACATAGGCGAATCCACTAATTATTCACAATTATCACATGATATCATGCACACAACATGCTTGACAACAATCATACGGCATACACAATATAACATGCATAATCAACCCCATAACGGTTCATATGATACAAACAACAACGGTATATGTATTAGGAACCTTCCTTTTTAATTTCCTTTACTTTCCTAATCGTACTTGGCTCTTAACCTATGCTAGGTTAAAGCTTAACTGAATTCGACTTGCCTATGGAGTCATGACCTTCCCCTTCGGAACAAAGGTCAAGCTCAAACCAACTCGGGAGTTCCTCGTTGGGTGGGTGAGATCCATGTCCCCTTCGGAATGACATTTCTTAGATCCCCGTGTACACGTTTTTACCCGAACAGCCATTGGACCCAGCAGGTACCACATGGCTCTAACTTACTATATTTCTGGCATACCTTGCCACTAATCCATTCAGGTCATTTCCTAGAGTTGTTCTAGGTAATATATCCAACAATCATTAGTCAATACATAATACCAGATTCATAAATCCACAATGCATTTCAATGAGATATCTAACATAATCAAATAGCGGCCTAACACTTGGTGTAAACACCCATGTTTACCGTCATGCAACACACGGAGTCTCGGAATCAATCCTTGACACAAACACAGATCGGAAGACCCGACATGAGTTACCAGATGGTACCTATCACGGTACGGGGTACCGTCCTCACGGTACCTGGGTACCAGTCCTACAGTACCGAGGGTACCGACCGAACCATTTGGGCTCTTCCGGTAGGACTGTCACGGTAGCCGACTACTAACTGGGCGGTAGGGCCTACCGTCTGTCCGGTACCTAGGTACCGAACGATCACAGCTACCGGCAGAGAGAATGTAAACATACAGAGTGTGATGGTAGCACGGTATCGTCCCGACAGTACCGCCTACCGTTTAACACAATAATTTTTCAGCTTCTTACCTGTTTTGCTTTCAGCATCAGACCAACAGCAATCTCATAATCAACAAGAACCAATCGGTTCATATTAACATTCTAAACATTATCAAACACATTAATTCATCAATCAACACCTAAATCATGCATACTACCTTTTTGGTTCAATGACAACAATTCCCGAAACCATAACTAACAATTACACAGATAAATCACATAGATCAACCACGATAACAATTATGAACGGAATTCCAAATATATATTCATATTCTAGTGTTAGATGTCCACGTACTCACCTCGTTGGTTCGATTCAATTTCCAAGAACATCATCCGGAGCCGGTCACCCGAATTGGTTGTCGAAACTGCCCCTGCTGGCTGGATCGACTTGCTGCCCGAACTCAGACCATCAAGGCCTAGACTTCGCCGGTTGTTGGAGGTCACTCGCCGGAGCACCGCCGCTATTTAATCGCCGGAATTCACTGCTGCTCCCCACGTCATCGACAAAATTGCAGTCGCCGAAAAGTAGAGGGTTGCCGGTCATCGCTGCATCACCGCTGGCGCAACCCTCGTTCGAAGAAGAGAGGTTGGCTGTGGCGCTGGCCTCATTTGAATAAGGAGAAGGAGCGATAAGGGAGTCTAAATACTCTTAGGGTTTTGTACTCCATAATTTAAAATAACGTGTCCGAGTAGAACACACTTCTCAGGCCAACTTGCTCCAAATTGAGATCTGTTCGCATCATTGGATTCGATCCGTCAATCCTTACACAACCGTATAATTTTTATATTCCAACAACACGCATTTACTAGTTCCACATGGTCCGTCTTAATTCTTTCGATTAATTAATACAGATCTTTCTTTTAATTTAAATCTTTACAAATATAATCAGATTAGTCTCGTTATATTGAGACAATTAGAATCTCTAAAATATCTTCTAATTCTTTAAAAGCCTATATTGTCGTAAAAAAATAATTCTTATTTATTTAATTATCGATTAACTTCTAGATCGGTTTCTAAGGCGTTACATTTCTTCCCCCCTCAAAGGAATTTCGTCCCCAAAATTCTTCTAAAGTACAAAGTTCAACAAATTAGTTTCACATTTGCTTTATGGCCACAATTAGGTGAATGGCAACGCCATTCCCAAAGGGAATTTTCTTCATGTATTGTTCAAGATATTATCGTAGGAGTTTTGTATTTACGTTTTGTTCAAGACATACAATAAGCTTGTCAAGTTTATACTTTGATCTTTCTTAAGTTTGATTCCAACGGACACGGTTGGAGTACTTCCATAGTGCGTACAGCCAATATCTAAGTTATCAGATTTTTTTAGCGTCAGTTATTTGATCGATCGTTCAGTTCATATTCAAAGTTCGATTGTTTCGTTAGATTATGACGCCAGCATAAGATCTTCTCAAGATTTCTCATCGATTAGCAGAATTCTGGTAACGTTCACACCTTTTGGTGTGGTTGACAATTGAGTTGAGCAAAGATTGTTTCACCGTTTGGCTCTTCGAGTTTTTAGGAGGCGTTGCGCAAGTCCATCTTGAGTTGTTCTTTTCCCTATCGCGCTATCATGTCACGATTCCTGTAGCATATCGCCATGGTCTGTTTAACGACGTTCTCACATCACACCTATGTTTCTCTCTCGAGGAGTGAACTAATGATTTTTGCATATAATTGATTATTGTTCGATTATTATTCATGTTCGACAATTCATTTCACTTCATTAACGTATTCGTTCATTTTGTTCGAATCTATAGCAATTAATTTGATTGTCTATGATTTCGATAATGTCAGGGTACTTAGGATTTCATTTACGGATTTTCATTTTAGGAATTTGGTTAATAGAAAATTTCACTAGTTTACTCGAAATGCTCTTCATAACAACTTTTCTTTCAGCGGTTCTTCGCGCAATCTGTTCAGGGTGATTTGGATACTTCAAGTGACGAGACACAACCCGTCTTCTCATCTGTTGAGGGTGATTCTTTCTGTATGCATTATTTTAGGGGGGAAGATAGCATACATTAGGGGGAAGTATTTTTATTTGCTAGAAATGCATGATTTTAGGGGGAATGCGATTTCTTTTAATTGTTTAGATTTTCTCACCCTGAATGCATGAGTTCTTTTGTTGCATTAATTTTGATAATGCCAAAAGAAGGAAGAGTGTTGGAGTATATGTTTTAAATTCTTTTTTATTGATAGCATATCCTCCATGTTTGTCATTATCAAAAAGGGGGAAATTGTTGGAATGCATGAGTTCAACCCTTTTTGTACAATTAAGGGTTGATTATAGGTTTTGAACATGGACAAACACAAATTATTCAAGTCAAGAATAAAGTGCTACATTGACAAACACAAAGACTTGAAGTGCCAAATCCCTTGAAGCTTTCAAGAAGGAGCATAGGATTTAATGAAGACCAAGACGCCTAACAGAGCGCCAAACAGAAGTGAAGAAGAAGTTTTCCAAAGAATTTCAATCTATTTGAGTCTTAAGAAATATTGTAAGGATGACAAAAATATTCTTCACTCCAAAATTATTTTTATGAAAGTTAATATAAAAATTATAGTTATTTTGGAGTGAGTTAAAAAATCCTTTTTTAACTCTTCAAAAATATTTTTTTGAGTCAGTTACAAAAAGTGTCAAAATTTCTTAAAATATCTTTTTAAGATATACATTTTTTTGTGGTTAAGAAAATACCTTTTAAATATTTTTCGTCTACATCGTTTGACACGCAAAATATTTTTGGGACTCACTTCTACACCCAAATATCCTCTCATTTATTCAAAAATTTATTTTGAATAATATTTAAGTGATGGGAAGCCTCTTACCTGATTTTTGTGTCTCAAAACAAAATATTAGCTCGAAAAACATACTTCATCTCACACACATGCTTGGGTCCTTCATGTTGGGAGTTTCACCTTGCATGGATCGATCACTATGATTGGATCGATTACCTTGTGCGCAAATAGGGTTTCATGGGATTGATCATCATGGGTGGATCGATCACACGAACTTTTGTTCGTAATTCTCCCCAAAAAATTTCACCCAATGTGATCGATCACATGGGCTGGATCGATCACATAGGTGATCATTCACAAGGCCTGGATCGATCACCTCAGCTGAAATCTGTCGAAAATATTTTATCTCTTTCCCCAACGGATATATTCTTCAACTCCTATTCAAATAACCTTCCTTGGTCATTTTTAAAAAGAAGAAACACTCTAAAAACACCTCTTTCTTATGGTCTTAATCCTCCATCAATTCCTTCCTCATATATAATTTATTTTTAGAGAAAACTATTTATTTTCAAGAGAGTGTTCTTGTCATCCATAGAGCGCATACCTTTTCTCATTTCTACTCTTGTGAGAGCTATTGTTGTGAGGTTGGAGAAGGTTATTCTTCTTGTTGTACAAGACTTATGTGACTTAAGTCTTGGGTGTGAAGTCTTGAAGAGGGCACATCTACAAGCAGTTGTGTTGAGGCTTTTGGGATTCAAGTTCTTGAATTGTAAACAGTTTGGCAAGAACCCGTTGAAGCTTGATTAGTATTGGTAGCTTCGAGAGAGTCTCTCGGAGAACTGGACTAGCCACAAGGTGGTGAACCAGTATACATCAGTGTGTTCTTTGCCTCCTCTCTTTTATTTCCACTGCACACTCGTTTATTCTTAATTATTTACACACTCACGCTACGAAAAATGGTAAACATTCTCAACATCTCTATTCACCCCCTCCCCCTTCTAGAGTTCACACATTGTCTAATAGTAATGACACATTATTAGCGAATACGTATGTGACATATGCCAATTGTTTGATAAAAATATTATTTTTATATCACCTTTGTTTCGTTGAACTTTTGATTTAGTTTCTAAATATGTAACATTTATTTTTTAATTCTGTTAGACAATAATACTAATAGTATTTCTTATAGTATTGGTTATGGTAGTGTTTCATTATTACTTAACTTCTTTTTTTTAGATAAAAATGTAAATAGAATGAGAATAGGAATATACAAATAGAACCGGCATACCCGAGCTCAAAAAGGCGAAATGCCAAAACCCTAGAGCAATGCCTACAACACCAATTCGTCATACAACCACGACAGCACAGCCGAAATCACAGCACACAGGCCAAAATACACAAACAGACACCAACCAAACATAAACCAAGGTATGGACAAACATCAACACGCAGTCCAAGCAACAGCAAAGCACAGCAAACATAAAGATCATGACGGAAAGGAGTACAAAGGCCACAGTCTTCCCATGATAGAGTAGACCATGACTTTGATTTTACAAATCACAACCTCAACCCGTAGAGGTTCATGTTCAAAACAAGTTGCATTACGTTGTTTCCAAAGGTGGAATACCGTACATGCCAAAGCCAGTTTCCTCATCTTCTTCAAAAGCGCACCACCTCTACGAAAGGTTCTCAGCCATCTGATTGCCCTGTCCAGTGACCCCAACTGTCCCTCTATTCCAAGCCATAACTTAATAGCTGCCCAAACCTGCCTTCAAAAAGAGCATTGAAAAAATAGATGATCCACATCCTCCAAGCCTTGACCACACAAAATACAGTCCAAGGGTAAACCCAAGAATTCCAAGTTAGCTTTAGTGGGCAACCTCCTCCTAAGTGCAAGCCACATCGTAAAGGAGCACTTTGGGGGAATAGTTGAATGCCAGATAAAGGACATCCAAGGCTTGGGATTAGCCTTAACCCTAAACAAATCATAAACCTTACTCAGAACAAGGTTCCCTCCCATACAAAGAGTTTGCATAGCCACTTCCATAGAGGGAATATGATCACCAAGCTTTTGGATCAAAAGCCTGCGCACATAGGCTAACCTTTTGAAGAAGACAGTATGCCTCTTATTAGTCAGCTTTTTAATCCTATTTGTGGTAGATGTTGTGTTTTAGTTAGACTTCATTCTTTATTCCTAGTTGTGTTAGGAGTCTCTCCTATATATACTCTATCATGTACTTCATAATTCAATGAGCAATATTATTATTCCAATATTTCAACATGGTATCAGAGCCACTGCTCTTGGTGACCTAAAAAAAGTTTTTTGCTCCCACCGCCGCCGCCGGTAATTCCGGCGACGGCGGCTCCACCCTATTCACCTCTATTTTCTTTTTCTTCTTTATCCTCAAATCAACTTCTCCATTCAAATGGAAAAAAGAAAAAAAAAACCTTGTTGAAATCACACAAAAAAAAACTATCAAAGGAGGAACTTCTCTCTTGTCATCTCCATGGTTTTTCAAAAAAAACCCAACTCCTCACAAACTCTCTCAGATCATCCTATCTTCTCAAAAAAAGAAAAAAAATGATTGTTGTTTTTCTCCAACTCACCATATCAAAATCTCAGACCCAAATTTTTTTTCCCATCTCCAATTCTTAACCTAATTTTTCTCTCTAAAATCACTCATTCTAATCATCAACCTCCCTTCTCTTTCTCTTCTGTTGAACCAATAAAAATCCAAAGTAAATCAGAACAAAAGCAAAGCCAATAGAGGAAGTAGTGAAAGAGGAAATAAGATCTCTACAACTCACCCCTTTAAAAAGGAAATAGGGCATTGCCCGGATCCAAGAAAAAGACAAAAAATGTCAAGGATCTTCAGTCAAACAGGCACCTCCAGTAGCCTTCTCTATTCTTCTTCGACGTCAGCAGCTACAAATGCACGCCAACCTTCTCTCTTCTTCATCGACGTCAGCACCTACTAGCGCACGTCAATTTCTCTCTTCTCCAACGACGTTAGCAGCTACCAGTGCACGTCAGACTTCTCTCTTCTCCAACGACCTCAGCAGCCACTGACGCACGTCAGACTTCTCTCTTCTCCAAGGACGTTAACAGCCACCGGCGCGCGTCACACTTCTCTCTTCTCCAACGACGTGAGCAGCCACCGGCGCATGTCAGACTTCTCTCTTCTCAAAGTTTCATGTTTCCAGCTAGTGTCCAAGCTTCCTCTTGCTTCAGCCAGAGTTCAACTTGAGGGGGAATGTTAGACAATAATACTAATAGTATTTCTTGTAGTATTGGTTATAGTAGTGTTTCATTATTAGTCGGCTTCTTAATCCTATTTGTGGTAGATGTTGTATTTTAGTTAGACTTCATTCTTTATTCCTAGTTGTGTTAGGAGTCTCTCGGTAGATTTTGTATTTTAGTTAGACTTCATTCTTTATTCCTAGTTGTGTTAGGAGTCTCTTTTATATATACTCTATCATGTACTTCATAATTCAATGAGCAATATTATTATTCCAATATTTCAACAAATTTGAACTCAATTCTAAAATAAATTGTACTCAATAAATTTAATCAAACATCGTAAACTAACATAACATTTAAATTGAGACGGAGGGAGTAATTTTTATTAGTGGGAGAATAATTTACCGCTAATTACACTCTAAAATCAATCAAGTATGAAAACAAGTGGTATGTTAAAATGCTATTGAAATTAAACAAAAAATGAAATTAATATGAAAATGTAGGTGTAGTCCATTGCCCTTTGTTTAAAAATGAAAAAGATTGATATCAAATTCGGCGGACTAATATCCAGTTTCTAGAGCGTAATAAATATGGAAACCAACAGATACCCATCGCTATTTTGTAAAGAAATATAGAAATTGAAAAATATTTCCCTTGTTTTTAGAGCGTAAAAAAGAAGGAATAAAAAGAAGTAAAGAAACCGATGTACCAATATGCCACTAAGTAAAAAAGAAAATAAATAGAAAACTATCAAATCATGTAGCATGTGAATAAAAATGATCAAAACAGAAAACTTACCACATCATAAAATAAGAGTCCATGTGACAGGTGATTAAGCAATTGTTGTAGCAAGGGAAATAATATACGGAGTAAATAAAAAATGTGAATTGCTAGTGATAATGGCATTTATCGAATTTGAAAGTATTTGCTTAAAATAGAGAATTGGTTAGAGTAATCACATAATTTTTTCTTTCAATTTTCGTAAAAAATTCGACTCATTTGTGAAAAGTAAAGTAGGAAAAAGGAATGATAAGAATTTTCGATTTTCATAGATACATTCGAATTCAAAAAATAAAAAGAGAAGGATAAGAAGGAAAGTACATGCAAATGACAATTTTGCAATAAGATCATTAACATTATTATATTTATAATAATTTGTTATTTGATAAAACTTAATACAATTAAACGGTAAAGAGATTATTAATTACGTACTAAGCAAGCATGGTATGGATGTTTTTTTAATTTGGTTTCTTTTAAATACACACAATTTCCTAGCATGAATATTGCCTGCACAACTTTTACTCAATTAAATTTCATTTCTAACAACAAAATCTTAACCCAGTAGGCTATTTTCAGTTTTTTTTTGTAAAAAAGGCTCAATGTTAGAAAGAATTGTAAAAAGTTAAAAAAAAGTTGAAAGAAACTAAAAAGAATTAGAAAATATTAAAAAAATAAATATTAAAACATCACTCAGTTAAACTATCATCCAAATAAATATGTAAGAAAACTAACTTTGGATATAAACAAAATTCATCTTTATCCATGTAGGAAATGATATATTATAAATTTAGATATGTAATATTATTGTATATTCATCATATATAAATACTTTTCTTTAATCGTCGTTAGAAGAAATTAGGCAAAATTGAAAAGAGTTCTAAAAATTTAGAAATTAACTTTTTCAACCTAAATGAAGAGTCTACGGGTGGGCGGTTACATGGATCAATCGATGCAAGCTATTTTATTAATTCTTGTTTTTTCTATTCAACTAAAACGTTCATTTGATATCCTATTGAATAACACCCATGCATCATCTAAAAGAAAAGTCGAGCATCACTCCAAAGTGTACCAGACAAGTTTCCGACATTGTACGAGTGGCATGACAATTTAAGATCACTGGAATGTGAATGGAAAAATTAAAAAAAAATAGTTTATGAGATAATTAATCTCTGGTCAGCACTTGTGTATGTTAAGCAACAAGGCAACTAAAAACCACCCCACACAATCCTACTTGGGGTCGACATCAGCATGCTCCAAAAATACCTCTATCCTCAAATCAAAACATGGACAATCACAGGACACAAACTCGTGTGTGTGATTATGGTTGTGTTTTGTAACTCTGTCACGTCTGCAATGTGAACCATTATTACGACGACACCTGGCACAGAATGAGATGAGTCTGTTACTAATTGAATCTCACGAAATTAGTCATATTGTTTAACTCCATTAGATAAATGGTCAAAACTTCAAATGCACTTAAATGTAATATAGCAAAGCAAGTCCCGGGGGAATAAACCATACGTGAATGAGACCACGAGAATGTTTATGCACTTTCGCCTACGGTGGGAAGAGCAGTGACTTTGCCCATAGCAACAGTTTTCCCTGCAAAAAAAGGTGAAGAAGCCATGATGCATGTTCCATAGACAGTGTTATTATGTACACATGTTATAATGAATAGAAAATGGTGATCCAAACCCTCTGTTCGAAGAGTGAATCTTCCAAGCTGTTGGAAATCAGAGAATTTCTCAATGCAAATCATATTATTCACCTGGGAAAAGGTACAAAAAAGCAAAAAATTAACACTGTACTGTATAACCGAATCATAACCTCAAACCCTTGCAAAAGCATTAACAATTTACAACAGGAAAATAAAAGCAAGAGGGGCTGAAATTTAAGAAAACTGCTTTACCAAAATCAGATTGGCATTACCAATCAATAAATCTTCAATAATACATCACCAAGAAATTATATTAAGCTACTTCACATTCACAAAAGTATAGCATGCACGCACTATATAAAGAGAGAGCAGAACTAAAACAATTAAGAAGCCAACCTGAATGCGACACACAACAAAAGCACCGTTCTTAACAAAGAGTGGTTTCTTTTTCTTGGGCTTCTTTGTTTTTGGATCAATTTCTTGCATCAAATCTACAATTTCACACTCCTCAACAACCGAGTGAATATGCAACACAGCCTTGTAACCAGCAGTAAAAATTGCCTGGAAACCAAAACAGAGCAAACATATATACGCAATTAACCAAATTCGATATGAGCGAATAAGAGAACCATAATTCTAAGGAAATATTCAATTCTTACATTATCCAATAACTCCAGGATTGACAGCTGCGCAATAAACTCAGTAACAGCAGGGACTGGCTTAACTGCACCGAGGGGAAACACATCAATATTTTCACACAGATCCATTAAAATAAAGAATCCACACACGACTATATAGATATTAGAATAATGAATTTCGGGGGCGACTCTGAGATATCAACACTGGGGCAAGGACTACGGTAAACACTGTCGGGGGTAGACCTGGCAATTGGGTCAATCGGTTCGGTTCCGGTTCGGGTCTTTTCGGTTCGGGTCTCATTCGGATATATGTTATAATCGGTTTGGGTTGGTTCGGTTCGGGTTAGTTTGGTTCCGGGTTAATTTCGGTTTGACTGGTTTTCGGTTTCGGTTCGGTTTCGGTTCGGGTTTGTATCGGATCGGGTTTGTATCGGATCGGGTTTATATCGGTTCGGGTTTGTATCGGTTCGGGTTTGTATCGGTTCGAGTTTATATCGATTCGGGTTTGTATCGATTTAGGTTTATATTAGTTCAAATATATATCAAATATTTACTAATAAATCAATAATATCACATAATAAATTTAATCAATTTATGATATACTCCGTAGTTATTTTATTATTTAACACGGACATACATAAAATTTAATCAATTTCGGGTCTAACCGGTTCCGGGTTTAATCGGGTTCGGGTTTTATCGATTCGGGTTTTATCGGGTTCGGATCTCAATCGGGTCTGAATACATTCGGTTCGGGTTCGGTTCGGTTCGGATCATTTCGGGTGTTCTGGTCTATTTCGGTTCTTCAGTTTTCGGGTCAAATCGGGTTTGGTTTCGGGTTATTCAGTTCGGGTTATCGGGTCCGGGTCCGTTTTGCCAGGTCTAGTCGGGGGTGACTCAGAGCCTTTCTCGCTAGAGGTGGGGTTACACCAAGGGTTTGCCCGTAGCCCATTCTTGTTCGCCCTGGTGATAGATGTTGTGACGCGGGTAGTTCAAGGAGAGGTACTGTGGTGCATGCTTTTTGCTGACAATATTGTGCTTATCGATAAGACACACGAGGCACTAAACGACAAGTTAGAACTTTGGCACCTTTCACTAGAATCCAAAGGATTTAAGATGAGTGGAACCAAGACTGAATACTTGGAAGGTGTTTTTAGTGGCCACGTGACAGAATCAGGAGTGGAAGGATTGAGTTTCAACCAATGCCCAAGGTTGACAAATTTCAGTATCTTGGCTCTGTTATTCAAGCATATGGGGAGTTGGAAGGGGATGCTACACATCGTGTTGGAGCAGCTTCAGCTAAGTGGAGGTTGGCTTCAAAGGTGCTGTGCAATAAGAAGATTTCGACTAGGATGAAAGGTAAGTTCTATTGGTCCGTGGTTAGACCAGCTATGATATATGGTGCGAAGTGCTGGCTAGTTAAGAAAACCCATGTTTGCCAGCTGCATGCATCCGAGAGGCGGATGTTACTTTGGATGAGCAGTCACACAAGGATGGATAAGATTCGGAACAAGGTTATCCACGGCGAGTAGGCATGGAACCAGAGGAAGATAAGCTTCGGGAAGTTAGGTTGAGGTGGTTTGGACATGTGAGACGACGGAGTGCTAACACTCCAATACGGAGATGCGAGAGGCTTGCGTTGGTGGGCGGGAGTGGGAGAAGGGGTAGACCTAAAAAGAATTGTTAAGGCGTGATTAGACAGAACCTAGGAACCTAGGACTGCTTGCCCTTACTGCTGATATGGCCTTAGATAGGAGTTTTGGAAAGCCAGGATTAAGATACTAGGGTAGGCATTTCAAGCTAGGTGATAGTTGATGCATTCTTTGTTGTATGCTTTGTACTATAGTGCTTTCCTTTAGTTTGTTCTGTCTCTTTGTGCATTGTGCTCTCTCTACTCTATGTGCCTTTGCGATCTTTTATAATGAGTGCTGCATGAGCCGGGGGTCTTTTGGAAACAGCCTATCTACTTTCAAGTAGAGGCAAGGACACACCCTCCACGGGCCCTACAATGGGATCTAACTAGGTTGTTGTTCACAAGTTCACTGTACTTGGTGTTTTCATTAAAATAGATTCATACATTCCATTTTTATGCTAGTTTCTTCGTAATAAACTATACTAACCCAAATAGTAGCCAATAACTAACTAGTATGCAATGAATACTTCTTGAGAGAATACTTAAAGAATAACATTATGCGCCATACGAAAAGTTCCTAAAAATGAGATGTATTGTCACCATATTTCCTATTAGCATCCCTCAAGGAAATGTGACTCCTGGTCTCTCATGAAATATTGTACATAGAAACCAGACCATAATCTCTTTTAAAACTAAGTTAAACATGGATGGAGATGGAGAAACGAAAAAGAGAAACCCCAACTTTTCCAATTTTTATAAAGGATTTGACAGACATCATCAATTCCAGAAAGGGAGAGATCAACTGGTAATAACTAATAATTTTTCATGATCTTTCAAATAAATCAATTGTTAACAAAGCTCACACTGGCTGGTCAAGATTCTAGCACACTCCCAAAATATAATAAATATAAAGCAGCCATGGATTAAGGTGAAGATCAAGTGTCCTCCAAGTACTCGGGAGGGTTTTCCATTCCCAAGACTAATCTCACAAAGCGTTTTCATTAAAATAGATTCAAACTTTCCATTTATTATGCAAGCATAGTTATGAAAGGCGAGTGGCGAGTGGCAGGACCTTTTTTGTGGCGAGTGGCGGGCGATCAAATGGCGAACAAAAAAAGCGAGTATTTATACACGCACGCACACACACAAACACATAAAAACAAATTGTGCATGGCATATCATAGTCTTAAACAATATATGAATCTCAAAGGAAAACAAAAACAATAAGTTGCCAAGTTAAATTCGAAAAATAAAACATAAATTATTTTCCATATTTATCATATATAATAGTGTCACGAATTGAAAAATATAATGCACAAATTAAAAATTGAAGAATAATACACAAAGAATAATACAAAAATTGAAAATATAATACAAAAAATTAAAATAAAAGTATAAAACACAAATTAAAAAAAAACAATATAAGAATTTAAAAGTGACCAACTTGACTGCCGGCACCACTTGGAGGAAATCGACTGAGAAATAGCCGCTGGAAGCTGTGACCTGCTGCTGCAATAGAAGACTGGGAGCAGATTCGCAGCTGAATCGAGTGGAAGAGACGATCGGGCTATGACTGGAACGACGATCGGGTTATGGGAAGATGTAATTGCGGATCTTTAATTAGAAACGGGCTCAAGCCCAATTTAACTGCTCCCTTGGATGAAGTCTGGACAGTGACAAAAATTGACCCACCACTTAATTGCGTCAATTGCGAACGCCATACGCCATAATTAGCAACGAAAATGGGGGTCGCCATTCCTCGCCTCAAGGACATCGCCATGCATAGCGCAATCAAGGCGCCATAGCCTCGCCACATCGCCATAAATGCCATAGGCGATCAAGGCGCTCGCCATTCATAACTATGTATGCAAGTTTCTTTGTCATAAACTATATGAACCCAAATAGTAACCAAAAACCAACTAGTATGCAACGACTACATTTTGAGAGAATACCTGAAGAATAACCTTATGTGCCATACGAAAAGTTCCTAAAAATGAGAGGTATTATCACCATCTTTCCTATTAGCGTCTTTAAGGAATTGTGGCTCCTGATTTCTCATGAAATATTGTACATAGAAACCAGACCATAATCTATTTAGAAACTAAGTTAAACATAAACGGAGATGGAGACGCGAACAAGAGAAACGCCAACTTTTCCAATTTTTGCGAAGGAGTTGATGGACATCATCAATTACAAAAGGAGGAGAGAACAACTGGTAATAACTAATAATTTTTCATTATCTTTCAAATAAATCATTTGTTATCAAAGCCAACACTGGCTGGTCAAGATTCTAGCACACTCCCAAATTATAATAAATAAAGCAGCCATGTTTAAGTTGAAAATCAGGTGTCCTCCAAGTACCAAGGAGGGTGTTCCATTCCCAAGACTAATCTGACAAAGAATAAGCCTAACAATGAACAGATCGAACAAACCCCTGTCAACCTAGTTTGCAAGAGCCCACCTTTTTATGCCATTTGATATCCCACAAACATCACAGGGACAGCAGCAGCTGGAGACAAACCAGAAGCACCTTGGATGCCATGGATTCAGCAATGTCCTCTAGCTCTACAGACCCACCTAAATTTATCGTTTTAACCGTATTGGGCAATTAGGGCGAGTGATAGTATCGGGGATTCTTTTTAATATATAAAATGCATGGGGGAACGACTTCAAAGTATGCATGGGGGAACGACTTCAGAGTACGACTTTAAGTATATCTGCGGGAGTGCGGCTGCTTCCTATCAACTCCATACTCAATTGGGACCATCAGTCTTCGGAGCTTGTGGGGAGACTTGCCAGAGTGATACTCTGTTCCAGAGCTTCCAGCCTTCCACACCTACAGGAGTACATTCTTGAGTTTCCTCCAGCAAAGTTCTTTCTGCATTTGGCTTGTGAAGAATTTTAATTTAATTTTTTCATTTGATCTGCTTTTACATTTTGCTCAATTATTTTGTTGTGTTGCATTTGGTCACTGTAGGACAACAGGTGCATCTCAATTACTCCGTAGTATTTTTGCTATTTGGTCGAATAATTATTACTCCCTGCTGTGGATTTCTAAAAATATTGTTTTTTTTATATTTAGGATTTGCACTGTTGGGCAGCAAAGGGTAAAAATGATTCGATGGATAAGCGGTCATACAAATAAGGAATAAAGATATGAAAGCTAAAATTGGAGTGCCACCTATTCTAGAGAAGACGGTGGAAGCCCGTCTATGGTGGTTTGGACATGTAGAGAGAAGACCCACAGAGTACCCAGTGAGAAGGGCTGATCAAAAAGTGAATAAACATGTGGTTAGAGGACGAGGTAGACTTAAGAAAACTTGGCACGAAGTGGTCAAATTAAAGGGACCTTCGCGTGAATAATCTCATTGCAGATATGAAACTTGATAGGGCGCAATGGCGTTGTTTGATCCATGAAACCGACCCCACCTAGTGGGATGAGGCTTGGTTGTATAGTTAGGATTTTCTTTTTAATGTTTTATTAAAAAGGTTGAGTATACTTGTCGTACTCGCATCTTGTAATTTTTAAAAATGTTGTTCTCCATCTCCATATATGCATCTGTACCCGTCCAAGTGCAACTTAGTTGTCAACACACATAAAGCTTTGAAAATTAAAAAACTAGGCTATTAAGCTAAGCATAGAAAATAATTGACTGGTATTTACCAACACTGCACAAAACAAAGCCTGATAGGATATCCTCTTCCTCAATCCCAGATACTCTAACTCGTAAGTTCTCCCCAGGCCCCGCTTGTCGCACTTTATCTTCATCAATGAATAAGGCAAGAACTTTAACATGAGCCTGAAAAGGCAATGAAGATGAAAACTCTGAGATGGTAATTCAAAATATCTTCGAAAAAAATCAAAGGTTCGTGAAAAGCACCTTATTGGGCATCACCAACAGACTGTCACCTTCACGCACGCTGCCATTTTCAACTTTACCCATAACTACTGTTCCCATATCTTTAAATTTATCAATTAATGGCATTCTACAAATAAATACACAGAGTTGATAGAGATCCTCAAAAAACAAAGAGGATATGAAGAGTTTGTCCGGCAAAAGAAAACGCACAACGCATACAACACAGTCGGTTCCCACAAGTTATAAGTGGGGTCTGACAAACACTACAAGTAACTATATTAAAATT